>OX456985.1:44393477-44888477 GCA_949752695.1 Melanostoma scalare
TAACCAAACATAAATAAAAAACTAAGACACGTTCCTTACGAGAATTACAGAAATTCAATTGAAACGGCCAACTTGTTTTTGCAGAACAATCAAACCGCCAATTTCCAGGAAGAAATTTAATGAGTTGATTCGTATTAACACTTCTCCTTAAAATGAATGCATATCCTGTGCCTTGAGGCCACAATTCGTATGCAATAAACGAACAATTCTCCGCGCGATCACATGAACAGCATATAGTCAATAAAAATCATAGTCCCACTACACATCTGATTGAAAATTGATTGGCAATTATTACCATTCCGCTGATCAAAAGCAAAATCTCATTAACATCCAGCACTTTGCTCGATGCAAAAATAATCGTCCGATACCAATAAAATTTATACGCTGCTCCTATTCAAAACAATTAGGTTTCTATTCTCTCAATTAAACAGCAAATTATTATCAATTACACTCGTGATTTGTATCAACAAAATGGTCGAATAAACAAATTTCGATTGTTATCCTGGCAAAATCGTAATTATACCGCCAGAGTATGCCTGAGCTAAATATTTGTTTTCTATTTCGAGGACACAACATGCCGAACAAAAGCTTCCTACAGCTGCAAGTTTATTCTGTAGGTAGGTATATGCTCAATAAATATAAATGTAGTGTGTGGTTATGGAAATACACCACAATCCTCTTGTCAGTGTGCAAAGTGGCATCAAGCACGCAAGCTGAAAATCTAGCCTAACCCAACAAACCAAACCTGCTACTAACGGTTGACCATAGCCAAATCCACTTCTTTTTCCTACTAAAACTAATCCTGATTTTCAAAACTCTTCCACCTGATACTCATATGCTGTGCAACAGTATTAGGTACGTTGGGAATGCGCTAACACTAACTACATAACACCAACCTTCAATGTCTCCTGCTCTGCTCTTCAAATGTTTTCACACATGTAACCAAAGGCTGCGTGTACCTACCGCAATGTAAAAATACCAAACGAACAACAATGTTACACACTTTCAGCGCTTGATTACAGCCCACAGACACTGCAGGTCTCTAAAATGGTTGTGCATTTGTTTTAATTTTAAAATTGCAACCTTTTAATTAAATGTCCCAGTGGTCAATGAAATAACAAAATTGCGAGCGGCTGGCTATAATAAAAGGAAATGCGAATTGTATCTAAATGGTTTTTCGCGTATATATAAAATGTACCTACTCTGTGATGCTGCTGATGCTTCCAACTTGATTTCCATTTCGAGAGTAAAACTAAAATTGATTGATGAGTGTGGATTGGCGTACAAAGTCGAGTTAATTTAATTTTTTTTTTACCTACTCCATTGATTGTGAATATATAATATGCAAGCATAAAAAATAGTTCACCAGTATAAGTAAAATGCAAAAAAGGATATCAAATAAAAAGTTTAAAAATATTCCTATTTGGTGGAGTGGTTAGCCAATTTTCTACCAACAGAAAATTGAATTGTTGTCAAACAAAATTTTTTATTCACTTTAAAATGATTTACCTGCTCCAGAAGAACTGTTACGGATAAATTAAATGAAAACAGCCATTAAACGGCGCTCGGTTGTTTCCAATACCGTCATATAAATGGACAAAAGTGAGACATACAAAATTTTAATTGAATTTAAACAAAAACTAATTTTGTTTGAAATTAAATTATAAAAGCAATTGTCTTTTTTTTACAAATTTGCAAACTCAAGAACCATACAAAATTTAAGTATTTACTCGGGATAAGGCTTTGTACAGGGAATGGAAATTAAACTGCCGACACAAACGCACCAACTGAACTCTTATTGCAGAAAATCAAAGAGGTGAAAGATTTCTTGCTTTGAATTGACAGGACGGTTTACTAGGTTTGGATTTTCGATAGAAGTTCTCGGAGTGTAAATAAAATCTGACTGTAACTCAAGACGTTTCCATAAAATGGGAGATAAACTGAGTTAAGGCAAGGAAACTAAGGTGTGTTTTCTTTATACGTAGGGTTTTCAGTCTCGCAATACTTTTTTGGAAGTTGGTCTTTTTGACATCTGTCACTTGATTTGTGTTCAATTCAGTTTGCCACTTCATTTTGGCAGAATTAAAGCAGCACAACCACTGGACACTACCGAACGTACCGGTAAATGGTCTCGAAACGAAATCACTGTTAACACCTATCCTACTAATATTATAAACGTGAAAGTTTGTATGTGTGGATGTATGTTTGTTACTCTTTCACGCAAAAACTACTGAATGGATTTTACTTAAACTTTCCAATAATATAGCTTATACATCAGAATAACACATAGGCTACAATTTATCCCTGAATTCCCACGGAAACGGGAACGTATACGGGAACTTAGAAACTACAACACCGATTTCAAAAATTTTTCCACTGTTAGAATGCTTCATTATCCCCGAGTAACATAAAAACTAATTCATCCCCATATTCCTACGGTTCCCTATATTCCCACGGGAGCAGGAACGTATACGGGAACTTTAACACTACAGCACCGATTTCAAAAATTCTTTCACCGTTAGAATGCTACACTATCCCCGAGTAACATAAAAACTAATTCATCCTCATATTCCTACGGGAGCAGGAACGTATACGGGAATTTAGACACTACAGCACCGATTTCAAAAATTCTTTCACCGTTAGAATGCTACACTATCCCCGAGTAACATAAAAACTAATTCATCCCCATATTCCTACGGTTCCCTATATTCCCACGGGAGCAGGAACGTATACGGGAACTTTGGCACTACAGCACCGATTTCAAAAATTCTTTCACCGTTAGAATGCTACACTATCCCCGAGTAACATAAAAACTAATTCATCCCCATATTCCTACGGGAACGGGAGTCCCTACTAATATAATAAGTGTGAAAGGAGCTCTGTCTGTCCGTCGTTCTATGTTACCATCACTCGCCCAAACTAATAAACCGATTTAAATGAAATTTTAAACAAAGATTGTTCAGAACCTGAGGAAAAACATAGTTTATATATTTTTCCCCTATATTCCCACGGGAGCAGGAACGTATACGGGAACTTTTACACTACAGCACCGATTTCAAAAATTCTTCCACCGTTGGAATGCTCCATAATCCCGTAGTAACATTAACTTTAACTTATCCACATATTCCCACGAAAACGGTCACCATATTCCGACGGGAACGGGAGTCTTTACTAATATTGAAAATGCGAATGTAGCTATGTCGGTATGTTTTACGTATGTCTTCCGTTCAAACTGCTAAACAGATTTTATTAAATTAGCTACAGAGATGGTCTAGAACATGCGGAAGGATGAAGGCTATATATCTATCCTTATATTCCCACGGGAACGGAAATGTGAATTCAAAAACTACGGTCTCAAAAGTATTTTTAACAGGGCTACAAGGTGTTGAAATAGGGGTTGAATGTTTTTTTTGGAAATACCGCCAATGTTAAGGCTAGAAGTTTTATTTCCTAAAAAGTTAAAAATGCTGCTGAAAGTCACTATTCCACGCGGACGAAGTCGCGGGCACAGCTAGTTAGTACAAAATTTCGAGTTTAAAACCTGTGAGTTACATACCTCCAAGACCGGGCAATTTAACACTCCTGAACAATTTTTCGTAAAGCTAAGAAGCCGATATGTTCTTTTTTTATTTTTAGGAAACCGGGAAAGGATGTAATAGTAGATACATTTGAATTTTTGTGAATCCTGATGCTGGGGAAAAACAGATTCTGGCAAATCATTCCACATTGTGTCTTCAACACGAATCTCTATACTTGATTGTACGTCTGAAGTTAGGCTCAAGGTAAAATTAATGAACATTTCTTGCGAGGCGGGTGTTGCGGTTTATTTGTTTCAGGAGTGGAATGCAACTGGATATTTCGCCACAGCATTGGTTGTAAAAAAAGCGATAAAAGACAAAGAGAGACAAGTATTATTTCGACAATTTTCAAGAGAAACAATAAATTCTACAATTATTGAACTATCACCTATCGCTCTGTTTTATACCCTTTCAATTAACAAGTAGGTGCAATGATATTAACAGCCATATTATTCATTTACTTCGAAACTAGTTTTCGAGTTTTAAGTTTTGAAAAAATCGATATTATTGAAAAAAAAAGCGACACATAAAACTCGAAATCGTAAAACTAGTTTTTGGTAAAACTAGAAATTCATGAAACTAGTTTTGGAACGTTTTTGTGTTATTCATCAAAACTTTTTTACTTTACATCATTTTCTGCATTCATTTTGAAGCTTCGTTTTGTAGGACCAAGCTAATGCATTGTGTGCAGCGATAAATCAACTGTACTTGCTAATTAAAAAGAACTTCTTTGTTGTGTTTCTCCAACTCCAACGATTGGAAGTTATTTGGCTGGTTTCTTCTACGGAAAAAATGCATGTGACAAGGAATCGGAACCGCTGGTAAGGCAACGTTTATTGGACTTATTGCTTCAATTTCTGTGCAACATAACTCGGTTTGTGACAGAGATTTTTTAGCAAGGTTCACAGATTCTGTGTTGCGGACTTCGAAGTCAACATTCAAAAGATTTTCCCATTGCTCAGCGATGCAATATTGGAAAGAGTTAGCTACTGCTGCCGTTGGATATTTATCTGCCAGCTGCCACAGTCAAAGCAATTGGCAGGGTGTATGTGCCAGTCAACAAATTTGGTATATCTGACCCAAAACCATCTAAACCGAAAGATGAAAAGCATCCGCCAAATCTAACATTGGGCCTGTCACCTGAAACAGCATTTTTTCAAGCTTAGCCCCCCATTGTTATCATATTATGGCGTTCTCGTGCACTATCCGCAAATGCATCAAAATGAATTTGAAGCGTTTTAGAAGGGCGGGTATGATTCGTGGAAGGTGCATCTAATATAGGACTAAAAGAGGTGCTATTTCTATACCTTTTTTTTTTTTTTTTGAGAGGTTTATATGCTAATCTGGAGAACTCAGACCTAATATCCGGTCCATTGTACTACCAGAGTAGCAGCCTTCCCTTCTTTTTTTGCAGTAGTTGGAAATAAGTTGTTAGTAATTTCACATATTTAACCTCAAGGGCGGCGTCCATATGAAACTGGGAGGCTGAAAGAAAAGTAGATGCCCAGAGCTGGATTCGAACCCACGAGTCCGGCCTATCTACTAAACACTCTACCACTGCAACACGGCCGCCCTTATTTCTATACCTACTGAATTACGTTAATGTGTTGCGTAATTACCAAATTGAACACTGATTACGGACAGTAATCCATTGAATGATTTTTTTTTTTTTTTTTTAGTCGCTTTGCTTGTCTACTTGTCTCTTTGAACCAAATACCACTTCTACCATTTGATAAACAAAGCGATGCCAGGGTTTCCATTTTTGCTTCGGTCAATTTTTTACTTTTAATGATCTTGAACCGTCGACGACCCATAATGTTCTTATTCCTGATAAATAGAATGGTAAGTTCAACGCTTTCCTTTATTTTATTTTCATATATTTATACAAACAATCAAATATCAAACGTTTGCAAATTACAGAATTTATTTGAATTTTCTATTTTGTTTTCAAAATCAAAGCTCTTGCTATGAAACTAGTTCCGATATTCAAAACGAGAAACCATTTTCAAAACTTGAAATAGGTTTTCTCCAGAAATCAATAATGCCGATTTTTTTTCAAAATAAGTTTTGATTAATTTTTGCAAAACTTGAATCAAAACTAGTTTTACCTGAAACTAGTTTCATTTCTAGTTTTACGAATTCTCAATAATATGGGTGTTAGAGAACACCAGAACCAGATATGAGAATTATACTCTACTTGTGGACAAATGCAGGCTTTATAGATAGCAGCCAGATCAGAAGGGGTGAAGAATTTCAGGCATCATCTTAAGAAACCAAAACAGTTAGCAGCATTTTTAGCGACTTCAAATATGGTCATTCCAACGAAGATCATCGTTTACAGACATACCAAGTATTGACAGCCTGTCGGTTTCTTGAATGCAGGTAGGTACTATTCGTAAATAATGGCAATGGAGGGATATTGAGCTTTAACCACAAATGACAACACTGTGTTTTCATAGCACATGGTTCTAATCACCCCATGTAACAATGCTGCCAAGGTCAGAATTCAATACGCTTCCAGTTCCACATCCAAGGACGAAGGACCTTTTATGGAAACAAATATGAAAAGCTGAGGGTTGAGTTGCCAGCAAAACAATTGAGAAGATTAGAAGTCTCAGACAAGAGATCATCTATGAAAATGAGGAACAGAATCGGAGGCAAAACAGAGCCCTGAGCACCACCAGCATTTATAAGGTGAGTATCCAACACAACTTGTATTGAACGTTCTGAAAGGTAGTTACTAATCCAAGAAGAGACTCATCGATAACAAAAGCACGCATATTTGATAAGAGAACTCGATGCCAAAATCTATTAAATGCCTTAAAAATATCGAGTGAGCACTTTCTTTTCACAATATCTTTCCAAAAATATAACATTAATGCAAATGTCTTACACTTCAGTGAGAGACTTGCAATTGCGACGGCACTCTCTTCTCGTAATAATTTCTTCATAAAATCAAAGAATGAAATGAACAATGACTGGCAAACGACTTACAGATTTTATAAGACTTAATATAGAACCCACAGAAATCACCCGCAACACCATAAAAACCAGAACCCTATGCAGAGCCTGAAAAAGAATATAAAAATGTTTCTTTGCAAGCCCTCACAGGAAATCTGTAAAATTCACTAGGCACCAATCGGTGTGAGCTCCAATTCCCTTTTACTAAACTGCCAGAAAGAAGAATAAGAAAAAAGTACATTCCTCCCCCTTATACAACTAAGTGACCACTTTCTCAAACAAAAAAGTTTTTGATTTCTTGAATAAAATTATATCTGGCCAAAACACCACAAAACTTATTTCACGAATTCAAGAACAATAGCAATGAGTTTTCGTCTTTTTTTTTTCGTAATTCTTTGTCGGGACTTTAAAACTTTTCTTCTATTGTTTGGTAATAGCGACGAAAATACAATAAGCCATCACAGTGGCACAAGAGAACAATGACAACTTGTCAATTGTCATCGATTTGAAGCGCAGCAAAACTGGGCAGCAACGACAACGATGGCAAGGGCGTCAAATCAAATTTGTGCGCTTATGTCTATAGAATTTCAAAATTGCTGGTACAATTCACCATTGTAATGCGAGAGCGAAAAAATCTGTTATCCCCATTGAATACGACAACGAAAAATACCCATTGAGTATGTAAATTGACAAGGCGCCATCATCGTTTGTTCATGGTGTGGGAATCTACCTATATCCTGTTTTTTTTTTTTTTTTTTTTTTTTAAACAAATTCGAGTAAGTGTGGGTATATCGAGTTTGCTTATGTTCTGTTGGTATTCTGAACAAGGCTTGAATATCAAAATCATAGCAGGACAGTTATGCTTGGAATTGTTTAGATTGTGAATTTGGTAGGGAGCGTGGACATATTTGGAAGAATGGGAATGCGCTGGGGTGTCGTTTTTGAAAAATTAACGAAAAAAACATTGAATATCACTCGCATAAGTTGATTTTGTAAATAGAATGTGCTTATTGTTGATAGAAAGAGTTATGTATAGTTTTAAGTTCTTAGCTAAGTTCATTTAAAGGGTGTTTTTTTTTTTGTTAAAAGTATTCAAACTCAAAATTAAATAAACAGTAAATATTTGTATGCCATTAGTGCTTATAAACGATTTCGGACCTACGACGACTGGCTCGATAACCATGGCTAAGTAAGTATGGACTTCCCAATTTTCGGCGACTTTTTCGAGCATTTGGGGTCGTATATCGGAAAGTTGAAAGTTTGCAAGCTTTTTTCTGGCGTATGTTTGTCCATTCACTGTGAGAGGGCAAAGCAAAAAAAATTTACAAATCAAAAACTCAAATTCGAATCTAATTCTCACCAATAGACTAAGGAATATGCAGCGCGTTTCATTTTACAACCCACTTTTCGACTTTAACTTTGACTGACAATAACATTGAACCGTACTTTGGAACAAGAAACATAGTTCTCATGGTTGGTTCGAAAGTACCTACTGTTATTCGTTTTTTTTAACAATTTTGTTAAATTTGTATGTGAAATTTTGGTGAAATTTGGAGAGCTCTCCGGCAGAATCGAAGTTTGTGTCGTTCTAAGATGAACCCTAATTTGTGATGGTTTGCAATTAGTCGGTTGTCACGCCTCTTAGATCGACACAAGGCCGCAAGATTGCAGTTTGCCGATTGCTTTTAGTTTCAATTGGGAGTTTTTTCTACCCGTTGATTCCAAATTATGTGTTTTGAATTTCCATTTGAGGTCATTTTCTCTTAAAGATGGAATCTAGATAGTTCGCGTGAACTGAATGGATAATGGCTTAATATGGGGTCGAAACAGCAGTGTTTTAAACGGAAAAAATTCGGTAGCGGCTTAGTGATGATGAGGAGAGCAATTTTTTCGACGGGGTGTCTCAAAGTGCAGCTTACCTTATCGAAAAAGAACAGCAAATTTCATCTCTCTTCAAACTCGCCTAGTGGCTAGCGGCTCAGTGATGATAAGGAGATCTTTTTTCGAAGGGGTGTCTCAAAGTGCAGCTTACCTTATCGTAAAAGAACAGCAAAAACTGTATTTAGATTTAGATTCTCTTTTGATAGGGAACCCTGAGAAATCTTGGATTCATTAGTTGGGGCTCAATTCAGCTTAATTTATTTCAATAGCCCGCATGTCCTCCCGATGTTAATCATACTGAGAATCATTGGAAGTAATTATACAAAAGAGCTATAAGTTTATACTAGAACTTAAAACAAGCTCTGAGAAAAGAATGTAAGAAAATTCAAAAATTTATTTCAGGATGTGGTGCCCGTGGTGGAATGGTTAACCCGTCTGCCTGTTACGTGGTTCGGTATCCTCCAGATTTGTTATTAAAGCTAGGCTTCTGCTACATTTGAATTTTCAAAGAATATTCGATGTCAGCTTTCAAAGAAGGAAAGATGGTTAAATAAATAAATAGGGTGGCGCAACAGAGCGAAGAGCCCTTGGGCCTAGCGCATTTCTCACAACCATCCCTTGTGAGGGAATGGAGGGGACCTACAATTTTCTGCCGGTTCCGAACGGCTAATCGAGAAAGCGCTTTTCATGGCAATGAATACTAACGTAGGACTTGCCAATTCCTCGCGAAAGGCGATACCCGTAGAAAAAACATTTTTGCCTCTGGTGGGATTCGAACTCGAACCTCTGGATTAACAGGTGGACATGCTATCCATCACGGCACGGGAAAGATGGTTACAGGGTTTTAATATGAAATCACCTTTTGGCAAATTATTTTTACTGTAATGAAAATTGAATTCAACTTTTGCAAATTAAAATGACAACGTTTTAACAGATCGTTTGAAAATCCAAAACGTAACAGTGATGGTGCGCCATTGCTTGAGAAATTGCTGGTCTAGGAAAGAATTCTTGAAACAGCAGCGTCTTCCGAGTTAAGGCCACCTTCGACATAGTTTTTTTAACGAAGGGGCCTAGCCAGCCTAGCCCAAGACACATAAAACGTTTTTTTGGACTCAAATCCCCTGTAGTTAATTAACAACAGGTATCATGCACATTTGCTTTTGATTCATATAATCAAATTCTCACACACACAACCCTAAGCTTTACATCAAACAGAATTAAAAAGAAATAGCCAAATTTATGTTGTTCTCATAACCATTTTTCTTTTGTATTGTTTCTCCTGGGCTACTTTATGTGTATGCCTACCATCATATTTTCTATTTAACTTCCTTTTGAAGAAATAAATCTAAGTTATTGCTTTCTAAATTCATAAATAACATGATAACCTTGGCACAGAGCAAAGGACTTTTAATAGAAAAGCCAAAGCAAAAGACCCCCATGCGACTCTAATCAAAACGCTAAAGGACGACGACGACGACACAAACAAACAAATGACTGCAAATTGCAAAAATTCAATTGGAATCTGCAATCACACGTTCTATACTTGCTAAAACAACAGTTGGGGCAGCAGTCCCGTACCCGATCTGTTTTTCTTCAACACAACCAACAAGGACTCTGGTTGGCTTGGCAGAAAAAAAAAATAAAAAAATACGAGCTTTGAATACGAATGCAAGCTAGCAGCAGCAATGTCTCTTCTCATGCTTATAGAACTACTCAACACTAGAACAACTAAAGAACGTACCTTTGTTGCATATAAAATGCGAATCCAGAATGCGAATGCAAATTTTATTCCAAGAGCGCAAGGAGCAATCCAAAAATGATTTTCTATTATTTTCTTTTTCTTTTGTATTATTTAAGCAATGCTGTCGAGAACATACTATATCTGCAATGATAGAAAAGAAAAATTCACAAAATTAATTAGTTAAATGAAGCATTTGAATCTAAAGGAGAAAAAATGTTAAAAGAAGACGATGATGTTTATGTTGATAGGGGATGAATAGGGCAAATGTAGAAAGAGGGGATTTATAAGTAAATAATCAGGATGTCACTTGAAAACTTAAATCAACTCGGGATGGGAAGATATGATGTTTGCAAATTGCATTGCTTAGGATAATGTCAAGTAGAATTATTTCTTCGGTTTGTTTTTTATTTTATTCTTTTGCAAATGTTTACTTTGAAATTTCGAAGTCTTTTTGTGTGTGGTACAATCAGAAAGATAGAATTCATTTGTCTTGAATAAAATATTAGGGACTATAGCTTTTGTCATTTTCGTGAAATGAAGTAATCAAGTGTAGGTACTGCAGAAAAGTTGAATCGTACTTTTCATATAAGCAGTATGAATGTTCTCAATATCAGAGGAAAAACCAGAGCGGGAACCTTAAAACTACAGACCCGAGCAAAGCCGGTCGGCTCAGCTAGTAATTTATCAATATGATATCAAACATGATCACACTTGAAATATAAAAAGTTTCACTTACTAATACTAGAAATTTGTGTTTTCAGCAAAGAAGCATTGAAGCGCATGTATATTATACGAGATATTTATTCTTTTATTCAATAGTGCACTTGGTCATTTCCAAGTTTCTTAATTTATCTGTTTCTATATTCGCTTCCTCATTATTTATTTTTTCATTTATTCAACCATTAACTTATTCGTTTATTTATGTATTCATTAATTCATTTATTCATTCGTTCATTAATTTAATTTTTCATTTATTTATTTATTCATTTACTCAATTTTTTTTTACATATTCTATATTCTCAATTTTTTTATTTAGTATTTTTTTCATCCATTTATTTACTTATTTATTCATTTACTCGTTCATTCATAATATTCATATTCATGTTCCTATTCACTTGCTCATTTATTTACTAATTTATTTTTTAGTTATTCATTCAATCAATCATCAATTTACTCCATCGATCATTCAACCACTTGCTCTTTACTACTTCTTTCAACTGTTTGTGTATTCATTTATTCATGCATTTATGTATTCATTTATTTAATACTTAAATTAAACATTTCTTCATTTATTCATTTACCGATTTATTTACTTATTCATTTATTCATTTACTTGATTTTCTACCTATTCATTTATTCAATTAGTTGTTTATTTACTTGTGTATTCATTACTACATTCATTCATTTTTTAATTAATGAAAATATGCATTTATGAAATATTTCATTTATTCATTTATTCATTTATTCATTTATTCATTTATTTATAAACTCATCTCTCCATTTATTTATTTATTCATTTAATCTTTTAATCATTTAATCACTTATTCATGCATTATTTCGTTGACTTATTCATTCATTTGCTTATTGATTTATTCGTTTAATCCATCATTAATTTATTCGTTCACTTAAATACTTGTTCATTTGTTACTTTATTCATTTATTCATGTATTCATCTATTAATGTATTTATGTATTGTATTCACTTATTCACTTATTAATTCAACATTTATTCATTTATTCATTTAATCAATTATTCAGTTATTCATTTATTCATTTATTCATTTATTCAGTTATTCATTTATTCATTTATTCAGTTATTCATTTATTCAGTTATTCATTTATTCACTTATTCATTTATTCATTTATTCATTTATTCATTTACTCATTTATTTATTTATTCATTTATTCGTTTATTCATTTATTTCTTTATTAATTTATTCATTCAATCAATCTTTAGCGTATTTCATCATTTGATCGATCATTCATACACTTGTTCATTTACTATCTACTTAATTCATTTATTCATTTATTCATTGATTCATTTATTCATTTATTCATTTATTCGTTTATTCATTTATTTATATACTCATCTCTCCATTTATTTATTTATTCATCTTTTAATCATTTAATCACTTATTCATGCATTAATTCGTTGACTTATTCATTCATTTGCTTATTGATTTATTCGTTTAATCCGTCATTAATTTATTCGTTCACTTAAATACTTGTTCATTTATTACTTTATTCATGTATTCATCTATTAATGTATTTATGTATTGTATTCATTTATTCACTTATTAATTCAACATTTATTCATTTATTCATTTAATCATTTATTCAGTTACTCATTTATTCATTTATTCATTTATTCATTTATTCAGTTATTCATTTATTCATTTATTCATTTACTCATTTATTCATTTATTCATTTATACAATAATTCATTAATTAATGAGTGAGTAAAAGAATGATTTTACTCACTCATTAATTAATTCTCCTATTCAATTATTCATTTATACATACATTTATTTATAAGCTGACTTTTTCACATAATATACATGTAATCATTTGTTCATTTATTCATTTGTTAGTTTATTCGATTATTTATTCAATCACTTATTACTCTAACTATTCATTCGTTTACAAATTTATGCATTTGTTTCATTTACAAAAGTAGTAAAATTGGATTTAAAATGAACGGCTTAAGAAGCCAAACGAACTTTCCTTTATTTAAATAAATTTTAAGAAAGAAAACACAATAGCAAGTAGATTCACAACATTATTGAGCAAAGATTTCACTACAAATTTGTTTTATGTTTCGATTTGAGTTCACTGCCATTGGTTAGTTGGTTTTTTTCAAACAGGTTTTTTAAGGCCACTCTCTGACTACGCCAACGTTGACAGCAAACTTCCTCTTTCCGCTAATCCAAGTCCCTACTAACCTACCTGTACCTACATAGATTTATAGGCTTTTGTGTATACTGGAGAAATGTACCTACCATGAAATGGACTGACAAACAGAGTGCGGACACACATTTCCAACTGACATAAGCCCAAATAAGATTATTTCCTTCCATAAAAAAGTAAATGTTAAAAAAAGGGAAAAAGCCGTTGCCTACATCCTATGGAATCAGGCTAATCTACCTGAAATGTTCTAAAATTTTGACATATTTCCCTTTTCCTCAAAAACAGAAAAGAATCAAAAGAAATCTCATTCATTCTCTCACTGTCTCTCTCGATAAAATTCAAATGGTAGCCATTCTAGGGATTCCTTTTTCGTGAATCCCCAAGTGCCGCTGCAGGACGTCAACTTTAGAGATCGTTTAAGAAAATATTTCAAGACAAAACGGAAATTCACGTTAAAGTTAGGTTCATTCGGCTCCTACATATATGCTACGTCCCCATCAGTAGAACACAACTACTCAGATCAGATTACGGATTCTGGGATATAAATACCTCATAAGGGATTAGTTTAGAATCTATGGGGTAAAAGGTATACAAAAGGGGAATGCCAACAGGATCGGCTTATGACTGCTTCTTGCTGTATGAAGCATTCTTGTTCAAATATCTTTGAACACAATGTGTTCCGTTCAATGTATAGTATAAATAGGTAGCTATGTAGAGACCAACCTGTTTGGCTTTTATCTATTATAGTATCCCTTATGGACGTTTGTCGTTACTCTTCCTTCTGAGTGCTATACATTCATTCCAATTCTATTAATCGATAGGCACAATGGCACACCTGTCAGTCTTTAGCTAAGTCCATGCTGTATTATGGACTTCTTTGTACGAATATAAGCTCTTGACATATTTGAAATACAACGCATTAAATAATAACTTCACAGCAAATTGAATGGATTGATTTTCTCATTTTTTCTTACCTTTTTCTATTTATTTTTTCGGTTTTCTTGTATGAAAAAGAAACTTGATTGAATATGTATTGTACATAAGGAAATTATGGAAATTGTAAATCTATTTCCAGCTGACTCCAATGGAATTAATGGAACTAATTTTATTTTACTTATTTTTATATACTACCTACTATTTTTGAAAAAGAGTTAAGTTATTATTTAAATTAAACAAAAGACAACATGAATAATTATTTGATTCATAGTAGCAGATATATCCCCATAGGTCAGATCAAGAGAGCTTAATTAAAAAGTTAAATGAGATTTTAATCAACATTTTCAATAGCTTCGAGCGTCGGACGTATTGAACCTGGCAAGCAAGTTAATCCGGTAAAACAAAAAAGGCTTCACTTCCAGCCTTGCTGAGTACACAGAATTACGAGTACATACCTATGAGCCCAAATTATTATTAAACCTTAAGAACAATATGGTATGACAGTCCTGTCAAAAAACATTAAGCTTTTTGTGTGTAAAAACCAAATAAAGGTTAGGTTAGGTAGGGATGGATGGTTGGTGCAGCAGGAAGCAACAACACCTCACACGAATCCCAAGGATTTATTAAACTCTTAGGAATGATGAAAAAAGAGGGGGGGGGGGGGGAGGTAAGAGGTTGTTAAAAGGGGAGAATTGTGTTAGTGACTATTTAAGAGTTGGTAAGCCTAACTGAACCATATGGAGCCCGAAATGAACTTATGGATGTTGTTCAGTGGAAGATTGGAGATGCCACCTAGTTCGTCAAAGAAGTATTCTGGGCTTTTTTCCGAGTAAGGGCCAAGCTCGTGCACTCACAAAAGAAGTGAATTTATACTTCGTGAAATGTTCTTAATAATGTCATTTTTATGTATAGCTGTTATTAAGCTTTGGAACTCCCTACCAACTTCGGTAACAGGGATAATGTAATCCTTGCCTCTGATTTTCCGGGTTTCACCTAGGCTCCAAAACGAAACTCATATAGCTCGACGAAGAATGCAGGCACGCAAATGCAGCTATTCAAATGTTGATGCAAAAAAGGATAAGGGCTGCTTCCACCAGCGAAACAAGCATTCGAATGGAATCATCAGGGTGAGAGACGCGTTGGAAGACCAAAAACAACATGGAGGTTACCTGTTTTAAAAGAAGCTCAGGCTCAAGGTATTCAATCGTGGTCACAGCTAAGACCCGTTGCGGCGAATCGGGACAGATGGAGGGATCTGGTTGCTGCCATATGCTCCAGGAGGAGTTAAAGTGCTGCTACAGCTGCAGCCGGACAACATACATACATATATTTAGCAGGAGAAATCAAGGGAAGAACACCTAATTCTCAAAAAGAAAAAGAGGCAGCATCAAAAGCGCTCGTTTGAAGAAATTGAGAGAAGCCATGACAGGAATGAGAATCAGAATTCCTACCAATAGGTAAAAAGACATTGCCAGGCTGGCAAAGCCCGAACTCAAGATTCTCCTTACAAAGGGAAACGTAGTGATAGAATCGCAGTCGCTACTGAGGATCTGGAAAGACCACTTCTGCTTAGCGGCAATGAAGACACTAGTTCCTCTGTCAGGCAGAATGGCATCAACTTGGACGATGATCAAGATAGACGTCTTCCCTGCCAAGAAGAATTTAAGCTTGTCATATATGCAAACTTCAATCAAATGAGACCGCTGCACTGGTACCGCTGGCCTTGATGCCGATTTTTTCAAGGTAGCAGGAGATCAGTTGGCTGATCTATAGAAGACTTTCTCTTACATATCCACCGTTTTTGTAATAAATTGAAAGTTGAAATTAATGACAATTCTGAGAACGAGTTTTTTTTTACAATCCTGAATTTATTCGGATCAATCACTTGCCACTCCGACTACACCATCCCCCAATTGGTTTTTGATAATATAATAATTCCACCGAGAACGACCTGGGAAGACGAAGAATTTTTGAGAGATGATTCAATTCATTTCTTTACAGATGGTTCAAAAACCGAAGAAGGGGTAGGCTGTGGGGTGTACTGAAACCGACTTAACGTAAGTCTTTCGTTCCGCCTTCCAAACCATTGTAGCGTGTTCCAAGTGGAAATTCTGGCGATCAAAGAGGTCCTATCATGGCTAAAAGGCAACGTGATATCCTCAACGAATATCCGGATTTTCTCAGATAGTCAAGCAGCCCTCAAATCACTCGGCGCTGTTTCTACGAACTCAGTAACCGCCCTTAACTGTCGCCTATCTCTTAGGGAGATGGCTGAACAGTTCAATATTCACCTTATTTGGGTGCCGGGGCACAGAGATATCCTGGGTAACTGCAAAGCCGATGAACTCACCAGAGAAGGAACCGTTCTTCCGATCTCAACCAGCAGGTTGAATATTGGTATACCAATCGCTACATGTAAACTTATGCTAAAGCAAGAGGCAATGGATAGAACAAATCATAGGTGGAACAATATCACCACGTGCGTGGCAACAAAACGGATATGGCCAGGACTAGATCCAAAACGCACAAGACATTCTTTATCCATTACCAGATTGCAAGTTAGCTCCGTAATCAATGTCATCACCGGCCGATGTCTGATAGGAAGACACGCCATAAGACTTAGCGTTCCCTCAAATGACTTCTGCAGAAGCTGCTTAGATGAGGAGGAGGAGGGGACAATCCCACACCTCCTCTGCTCATGTCCTGCACTCTCTTTTAAAAGAAAACGGCATCTAGAAAATATTTTCTCGATGATCCAAACGATCTGGCGAACACAGATCCCCTGCATCTCCTTCGCTCTATTAAAAGCTCCAAATGGTTTTGTTAAGTGAGGCAGTCCCTCGCATAATTTCTATGGTGTCACAATGGACCTAATATTGGTCTAAGTGTGTCAGTTTGTTTTCCTGACAGCCATTTAAAGCTAACCTAACCCTGACAACGAGAATGCCAACAACCTCCCACCATAGGACATCAATCAGATCAACGAGTTGCACAGTGTGGATCTCCCTATTGAGAACATTTCAGTAAAAGGTTCAAACGTGTAGAGACTTTAAATAAAGCAATGGAAGAGTTTAAACGACAGACTCTCGTCTTTGAAAGTCTCTAACTGTTGTTTCCAAATGAAGCCGCACCCAGTTGCATTCCTCATAGCAAACAACTTAAGAGCCTGACTTCTTAGGAAATCCAAAAATGTCAAACATCGAATAAGGTTTTGAGCATAGGAAAATTCATTTCATCCGCTCTACAAACACAACATGTTACATATCTCATATTGATGCCATGTCAGTTGGTCCGGGACGGAGTACCTACTTTAAGGACAAAGACTAAAGTTTAATCTTCCATAGCCATTAATAAATTTAGCTAACGTGCATAGTTTTCAAATGGGAAATCCAGCAAATGGGAGGAATACTCGTACCATAACTTGTCCATTTACCTACCGCAACTAGGTATACTCGGAAAATCGATACATTTCACCTCAAGTTCCCTGTTTAATAAAGCACACACCCTTATTGAATAACATAATTAATCCAACAAATTCTTCCTGTTTTCTCTCTTAATTCATTCAATCCACTGCAAAAACCACTTATTCCCAGCACAACACTTTAACCTCACACGCTCTCGTATACATAAAATGTGGTTAACCACATTATGACTTATTAAACTCAACCAAACATTCATTGTTTCGCATACACATACACATGTGAACATATCAACATTTCCCTCCTATTCGATGAGGCCCCAACTTCGTTGAATAGAGGAAAATAATCGAACGATAAATTAAATCAAATAAAAATATTGAATCAATGCCATAAAAGACATGTTAGCAACGAACTGCACCATATATAGACCATTGTCACGCATCTCGACTTTTATAGTATGTGTATTTGTGTGTGTGTGTGTAGAGAAGTGCCTATAAATCTGGACATTAGTTCCATCCTGATGGACAATTTTCAAACGACATTGCATATAGCGATACCATGACCATCCCTTATTCATTGGCCATCGTCGTCGTCACCGGAATATTTCCTTTTTGTTTTTCTGTGGTACGAATACGACTATTTTGTTCGAAATTAATGCGCGAATCTTGTTGGCAATAATGATGGTGAGCCCCGGCTAGTCTCAAAGTCCTTTATGGTCAATGCGGTTAGGCTATCGATTGCGAGACCAAAATTCACGATAGCATATGTATGTGAATCGTGAATCCTAATGTTCGTTCCTCGTTCCTGAATGTCCATAAAGATGGTGGCAAAGTATTGAACGTCATAAAACTCAACCCCACTTCCGATCCGCCACACTATACCCATCCACTGCCATCCGATACATCCCTCACACCCACTTGTGCGGTCAAATGGATAAGTTTCACCTTTTAGAAGTCGGCTCGAATTACATCAGAGCGTGTATAAAACTGCGGGTTTTCCTAACACAAGGCAACCATTACCATCATTCCAATCGATTCATCTTGGTTATTGATGCGAGTTTTGAGTGGGTTTACGAACTCGGGAACGCGCTTTGATATTTGAAAAAAGAAATTCATATATATATGTATGTGCGGTTGAAGGTATTTGTATGGTGTGTTAAGGCTTCGTCCATAATTGAATGAGAGATCGATTGCGTTACAGGTTATGAACGTGAACATCGCTTTAATGCATCACTTGTTTGGGAAAAGTGGAAAGTGTTGGATATCCACGATCCAACATCCATGTTCCATCACAACCTTTTACTTCTGACGGCGGCAGCGGCGGCGTGCTCGGAAACAATTTTTTTTGTTTTGACATTCCTTTCCGCATCTCTTTGGGAAAATTTGCAGGTTTTGTTTTATTTTTAATTCTTTTAGATTGACATGGTTTAAGGCAAAAAGTCTTCGCCTCTTTACTTTTTTCACTTTGTGATATGTTCTGTTGTTGAACAGCATCAACAACAACGACAACCACGATGCTGCTGGCTGCCGATGACTATGATGGAGACAGACTGATGCTGCATAGAATATGAATACGCAGGGAGTGGGTGGAGGTGAAGGTGGAGGTGGCTGGTATACGGGACGGTGTAAATCCTTTTCATTCACACGGGGGACCTATTTATGGAAGATTTAAAAGCAAATGTTTTCCGGTGTCACACTTGAGCAGCACCAACAAGGCAGTGTCATCCTCATCATCATGGCGGTTGCTTTATTTAACGGTATACTATCATTTGGGGATTTATCAGCTAAGGACCTATGTGGTGGTTGTGGCAGTACAAAGAAAATGCAATCTAAGGAGGTGCAGATTGTTGTATGTAAGGCACGGAGTCTCGTCGTACGGGCACGGGTTTCAAACTACAGAGAGACATGAAGTGCAAAAATACCGACACAAGTGTTGATACCTATACCCTCTGGTGGATTAGTTTATCGCGTACATTCATACGTGTGGCTACATTCTACATATACATACATACTCTCCTATATAACAAAACTTCAGTTTGTGTGCTCTGAGCTGGCACTTAGACGATTAAGGCAACAAGTACACACAATTTGCTTTGCTTTTACCTAATACCTATAGCTGGTAATTAGGAACGTCTGATGCTTATGTGAAAAGACTCGATTTAAAAACAAACAAAAAAACTCCTTGATATGTGGGTTATGCTTATGGAAGGTAATGGCTACTGGGTATTTGCAAACGAGACTAAATTGAAAGACGAAAAAAACAAAATACTCATAGGAAGCACTATGGACTATGTTTTATGGAAGGATTTATGGGGCTTTGCTGAAGTATTTTTGTTTTACAACTTTTTGAAATATATAGGAAGCCACAAAAAGTTTGTTTGATAAAATCTACATGTTTTCAGGACTGTGGAGTCCATCGAATGACTGAACATAAATATAAATTTAAAGCGTGTCCTAGGTCTTTTTGTTTTGAAATTTTTTTTTTTGTAAATTTTGATCACAGAACTATTTGATTTGTATGAAAGTTTTCCTGTGTAACCGATGGTGTGGGGTGTGTTAAGTCAGAGGGATGGGTTTTAGAACCAATCTCAAACTTAAACTTAACATTTCTGAAGGGAATGTTATTAAAGGAATTAAAAGAATTTACAATGAACCGTTTGACCGGCTCAGCTGGTACTGTCATGTTCAAAGGGGAATTCCAGAGAACCCCGTAAAAGATGCAATGTCAAACAACGAAAAAATGGAGACTAGCACAATCTTTTTGATGTCGACAGGACGAACTCTACAGATGAATTGATGATATGCGACAGATGATACATGGTACATAATTTTTTGAGGAAGGATCCATACTTCCTCGTGTGTCGGACTTTTCAAGGTGTACTTGACTTTGCAAATCGACCAAAACTACAAAAAATTTTGGCTGATCTTCTCCTCGGAACCACTTGCGTTCTTCTTCGAGGAGGGATCCGTGGCTAGGTGGATGGGTTCTAGCTCTTCAACTACCTCTTCTTGTTTCCTAGTCTTCAGAATCTGCGTCATATACATGCTAATTCGCCTTCGACCCTTTTCGTCTCTCAGCATCTTCTGGATGATATTATTTGGGATGAGCTCTCCGATAGCTCTGTTTATTTCCCGACGGAGAGATTCCCACCTACTGCACTCGAACACTGTATGATAAAGTGTCGTTTATCAACGAATCTCCGTATTGGCACGAAAGGCTTCTCATTTTTGCAATTTCGTATAGAAAGGCGTTGAAATACCAGTGTCCGGTGAGGAACTGTGTGACGTAACAGTTCACTTCATCGTGTTTCCGATTACTTTATTCGCCTAGGTCTGCAATCAGCCTTGCAGTCCAGCGCCATCTGCTTCCCAACTACCATCGTGCCTGCAACTTGCGACTTCAGCTTTCTTTTGGCGTATGTATTCAAGAACTGCTGACTCAGACATTCGGCGGTACGCGCTCGCTATTCACAACGCAATGCTCCTCTGTGCGTGCCGATGCTAGTTGTTGTTTCCGGTACTTTTCCTGTTTTAGTGCTTCAGCTCAAATCTCACCTCCGTACAGCAGAATTGAGTGTGTTGTTGCCAGAAGAAGTCTCCATTTGCTCGCGGAGGGTCCGCCTACATTTGCCATCAACCAAGATAGGTGTCTTGTAACCTTGGATGCGCGTTCAGCAGCCGTCCAGAGAACTCTCCATTTGCTCGCGGAGGGTCCGCCTACATTTGCCATCAACCAAGATAGGTGTCTTGTAACCTTGGATGCGCGTTCAGCAGCCGTCCAGAGAAGTCTCCATTTGCTCGCGGAGGGTCCGCCTACATTTGCCATCAACCAAGATAGGTGTCTTGTAACCTTGGATGCGCGTTCAGCAGCCGTCCAGAGAAGTCTCCATTTGCTCGCGGAGGGTCCGCCTACATTTGCCATCAACCAAGATAGGTGTCTTGTAACCTTGGATGCGCGTTCAGCAGCCGTCCGCATCATTTCCCAAAAGCTCAGTTTCGTGTCGGGGTTATTCCTAAGTATTTTACTACGCTTTGTTTTTTCGATGAGGAAGTCGATAACCGTAGGAAATCGCTTTTTGCTAGAAGTACTACTTCAGTCTTCTAAGTCTACGCATAGTATCTGTGACCTCGAGCGGAAAAAGCAGGACATTCACAGAGGAAGTGCTATGCGGTGTCCTCATATTCTCCACAAGATTCACAGAACGTGCTATCATTTAAGCCTTAGACATTACATGATATATGATACATGATACATGATACATGATACATGATACATGATACATGATACATGATACATGATACATTATACATGATACATGATACATGATACATGATACATGATACATGATACATGATACATGATACATGATACATGATACATGATACATGATACATGATACATGATACATGATACATGATACATGATACATGATACATGATACATGATACATGATACATGATACATGATACATGATACATGATACAGGATACATGATACATGATACATGATACATGATACATGATACATGATACATGATACATGATACATGATACATGATACATGATACATGATACATGATACATGATACATGATACATGATACATGATACATGATACATGATACATGATACATGATACATGATACATGATACATGATACATGATACATGATACATGATACATGATACATGATACATGATACATGATACATGATACATGATACATGATACATGATACATGATACATGATACATGATACATGATACATGATACATGATACATGATACATGATACATGATACATGATACATGATACATGATACATGATACATGATACATGATACATGATACATGATACATGATACATGATACATGATACATGATACATGATACATGATACATGATACATGATACATGATACATGATACATGATACATGATACATGATACATGATACATGATACATGATACATGATACTAGATACATGATACATGATACATGATACAAGCTTTCTTACGAAATTACCTCCTTTTCGTATTGAATTTATTTTACTTTAGTTGATCCTCGGGCACATCTCATTCATAGCGTTGATGACACAAAATTTCCTTAAATCCAAAAAAAAAAAATTGTTGATCTGACCACTACCAAACTTCTTACATTCACCTACTCGGCTAGTTACAATATTGATGAAAACACCACGCAGTTTTAAGAAGTGTCCTTCAAATTTGCCTGCGCGTCTTTTGACTCCCCTAATCACTTCTTTGTGATCATCTTAAAACATCATTTCTGGAGCAGTATTGAGTAGTTTGAAAATTTGACTATTCGCTAAATCAGCAGATGTAGCAGTTCATAGTCACATACGGCACAAAAGCAATTGATTCAATTATCAAAATCAACCACAAAATACACAAAAAATGTACTGCGTTTTGATGAAGTTCCTTCATCAGAATTCAAAGATGCTAGTGGTTTTGGTGGTGTCCTAGGAATTTAACTTTTCTGAAAGATCAGCATAAACCTTTCGGTCCATGTCAAAACATCAATGCAAACATATGTATCTTAAATCGAATGATAAATCGGAAGTGTAGATGATTGTTGGGTCGTATCGCGGGTTATCTCTCTCTCTCTCGGATGTCTGTTTTTATGACGCTTTCAATGGGTAGAACTGAACAGTTTCCGTTATACCAGAGTCATATTAGGTGATGTTTGAGCACAACATGTTTGCCTAGTCAACGATTTTCTTAAGATTCATTAACTCGGTAATAACCGTTGTGTCGTCTTGCGTTACAGTTATGGCCAACCGACCACAATGTCGAATATTATTTCATCATCATGCAACCTTGCTTCGTATCAAAATCATGATTTTAAGTGAATCATTTAAAAGCAGCTTAAACTGATTCCGGGCTCCTTTTCTTTGAGTGTCCAGTAATTGATTATTTTCCAAAGCTTTTCAAAGATTTTTTGATTATTTCCCAATGCTTTTCATAGGATTTTGGATCTTCAAAATTTGCAACACTTGATTAGTGCGGCTCCTTTATAAATGAACGCGAACGGGTGGAAGTTATTCCAAAACGATAGGAAACGCAGCCAGAATTTTGAACAGCAACACTTAAATGTCCCTCATTCCCATTGGGCCATTTACGTTTTATATTAACTGAAAAAAACAAAGAGAGGCTGTAGTAAGGATATGTACCTTTTGGGGTACATTATTCGTGGTGTAAACCTAACCTGAGGCTTGATTGGAATAATCAACTAAATAGTCTTCCTATCGCAATGATGATTTATTCTAATCTTACCTTGAGTAACACGTTCAGGTGTGAATTGGTGATTAAGGTAAGTTTTGCTTTGACTGTTTTGATTTGGCTTCAATAAGTGGGCACAATCGACGTAATTATTAAATTCCTATAAGTCTGAAAATTCGATTGTTACCCTTTTCTGCATTGAATGGAGTGATTCACAGTCTTGAAGTCTCTTACACAGGTCAATGTACATACATTTTCGAAAAATCAGCCAGTAAGGAACTCAATCTTAAGATCTTCTCTCTCTACCCCACTTTAACTTGAATTTTGAATATACCTACTATCATAAAATCCTCTAACTCGAGTACAATAAAATCAATATATAATCCACCATTGTCACTTAATAGTTAAGTGATAATGGCATTCTTTCAATTTCATTCATTTAGTATCGTTTCACGATAATTTGTTTTTTAAGTCAATAGCACGCTTTTGCTGCCTATAACGACTATTAATGGTTGGTAATAGTCATTCTCTTTTGTTCCCACTCACTTCATTATAACGAACCACGCACATTCTTAGGGCTCTGGCTATTGTGCGTCATTCCAATAGGTTTCAATAACGACGCGACGTGATTGAAATGAGTGCTCAATGGTAAATCTATTGGCATTTCAGAAATAGATCTTTTACAATGAAACCACAAAATTAAATTGTGGAAACAAAAGAAGCAAAAGAACATCTTCAGCAAAGCAAAGCAAAAAAAAAAATACTCGATTTATTTACACAAAAAAGGGTGAAGGGTGTACGGCAATGGGTTTGGGGGTGTTATATACTTTGTTAGATGGAACATTTTGAGAAAGAATATTTAATTTAATTACTCAAGCATTTACACTTTAAACTTTGTAATAGCTAAGGGAATTTTTCTTTGCCATTTACCCGGAAACTTCTCAGATAATTTAAATGTCTACAGAAAAACGCCCTATATACACGTTTTGTGTTGGCTCTTATACCCAGACACTTGTCATAAAATATTTAAAACAAATTATGCTAATCAGGGATTTTGTGGGTTGCGGCTACAGAAAACAAGAAGCACCAAAAAGCACTCATCGAATAGAAGAAGTATGGATGAAGTTTAGTGCTATACGAGAATATGGCAAAATACTTTGGTAGGTGTAGGTAGGTACCTCTACTATATTCGCAACTTGATGTTTGACTGGCTGCGTGAAACTTAAACTTTCGAGGTGGTCCCATTCGTTTGCAAGGAATTGTATGGACAATTTGCACATTTCAACTTGCTATGATGGGTTTATTTTCCTTCTTTTTTATTTTGTTGAAAAAAGGTTTCTTCGTCCGCTCGCTCGTTCTCTCTCTCTCTCTCTCTTACCGCATTGCCGCTGTCACCGGAGGTCGTCTTGGTCCTCGGTGTGTTATTCTCAAAAGCAGAAATATGCTTATGTATGTATTTTTAATGAGAGAAGATTGGTATCTGAAAAGGGGATAATATGAATGTCCTTGTCCTGTAAAGAGGGTGGAAAAACTCCCGTGGCTGTGTGGACGGATGAAATGAGCGAGGCCATTATAATACTTAAGCATTGTTCTTTGGGTATAATTTTGTTTACGTTTGATATAATTGAAAATAATTAGGACAATAAAAGTTTTTTCCTTCTCTTTTTTTCTGCGCAACAGTGCTAAACGCCCAAGCACGTTGGCAGCAGGAGCAGCGGTTTTTGTTCAAACGGTTGGAATGTTCAAGGGGAATTCTCTGTGTGGTTGGTTGTCTTTTAAGTTTTGTTACTTAAAACATAAAACTTTGCCGAATTTGCGAAGTTCCTCTTGAAATTCTTTGTATTGATTGAAAAGCAATTTTTTTCAAGGAAATTGTTTTATTTTGCGGTACCTTGCAACTCAAAGGGAAGTTGAAAAGAATCAAATATTTTCACTCAACTTTCAAGAACATACCTGCCAGTTATGAAACAACAGGTACTCTTCCAACCTTACTTTTGAGGAGTACTGTCAAACATTTGGCTTGATAGTCATGTACTTAAATAATAGTTGACATGTTCTTGGAGTTCCTGAGCCCCTTACTAGTTCACAACTGCACAACTACTTTCAAATACTGACGTAGCTTCTCATATATGCAAAAATTACTTAACAGGTTCTTTCACCACATGACTAATTTGCTGGCGGTTTTTGAGCCAATTGACTACTTTGTTAAGTTGCATCAAGCAATTGAACAGTATTTGGAAAATACAAAAATCTGAAAGGAAATTAATTTCTTAAGACATGTTGAAAGGTCGTGTAGATCACTTCAACTCCTAATTTGCGTTTGGCCCAGGTTTTTTTAATTACTTTAGTATCATTTGACCTAGTTTTTAATCATTCTTTCCTCACGTATCAAGGCAGTAGTTAGCCACATCTTTGAATTTGTCGAATACTTCATCAGTTTTCCTAAGTAAATGATTAGCTAATCAGGTTTTGACTTCATTTACAGTAGGTACGTATTCGACTGACAAATGTCTTCAGAAACTTGAAAAGTACTCGACCAGCAGCTGTTGAAAGTTCTTGACCTTAAATTCAAAGTACTTACAATGCTACTCACGTCCATAAGCAGTACAGCACCGATTTTTTGAACAAATGACAAGAAAATTCAAACTGAACAGTTTTGGGAAGTACTTGACCGTTGCTTCAAAGTTCTTGACCACTTGGTCATTTGCTTTAAGCTGACAAGTTGTACAAGGACTTGACCATTTCTTCCAAGCACTTGCATAGCTTAGCTAGCCGCGTATTTGAGCTTAATTTATACAGTTACTTGGAGCTTTCAACCACTTGGGTATTAGAACTCATGGTGATTGAGTTGTACTTCTTTTTCTACTATGCATTTCTTTGAAGTAATAGGCCAATTCTGTTAAATTTTCCATAATTCAAAATGTGTAACAGCACATTAAATTTTTGTGAGGGGGCAAGACTATTTATCGGCTTCATAGAAGCTTTATCTGAATGATAGATAGATAGATAGATAGATAGATAGATAGTTGATTTTTATTGATTTACGATTTATTTAACAGTTATTTCATCTTTATCTGAATGTAAATTAATATTAAGAAACCAGCTGACATTGATGAGGAGAGTGATTCAAAATAAGGAGTTCTAGGCAAGGCGTACTGAATTCGAAGCCAAAACAATTGAATCTCGAATTAACATTACTCATCATTCGGGGAATAGGTTCATGTAAGAAATAGGATGAGGGAGTAGGCAACAGAGGTGAGGATTTCATTTGTTGCGAGGATAAGCGTTAAGGAAGATGGAATTGTAAAAAAGAATATCTGAAAGAAGAGAATGTAGAATATTTCTCTTCGATTTTTAAACTTCTTCATATTCAGAAATATGATGAGATCTTTGTAAGGAGGAAAAATCAAGGGTTATTCCAAGAAAGACCAAATCGAAGAAAACGGCGATGCATATTTTCAATTATAGAAATGTGAACTTGATGGAAAGGTGACCACAATCGGCAGGCGCCACAGTCGGCAGGCGTATTCAAGGAGCAGACGAACAGAGGTCGGGTGACGAATGGGTCAGAAAATCGGTTAATGAAGCCAAAATTGTAATTCAGTATATTATCATCAATAAGTGAGATGAAATTGAGTTCCTGGTCGCAAATGATCCTGAGATCACGAATCACCTCAAATGGTGTGATTGTGAAGAAGATAACCACTTAGAGACTCAACAAAGCGGTTACAAGAGAATGTATTGCATTGAAAATAATTATTAATTCTAAGAAGTTTAAAGAGCGCCAGAAAGGAAAGTCGTCGAGTTCTTGTTGAAAATGAGAAGAATCATTTTTTTTCATTCTACGTATCATCTGCGTAGAATGAAATAAGAGAATTGTTAGAACGAAAAGTAGAGAACCCAAATGACTCCCCTGAGGGACGCACGCGGGCTAGGCGTATAGTAGCTAAAAAAGACTTGATAGGGAAGATCTGAAATGAACACTATAATAAATGGTTCACAAAAAAAGTGGAAATCCATCTCAATAAAATGGGTTCGAAGCCGAGGAAGTATAGTATAAAAAGATTAGTTTGTGAGAAATTTTAACAAAAGCCTAGTAAAATCTGTTGAAATAACATCGAACCGTGAAATTCTTTCAGTTAAATACATCCAATATTTTCGATTACACGTTTAATAGTTATTCATTTAATTTGGGAGAGCTTCATCAGAGATTAATAGCAAATTTAGATTTCAAGAACTCGTCTACATTGCAGTCGTTATCGAAATTTTTGGGTTGAGGCTCAGTTTCATACCCGAATGTAATGCACCTTATGCAAAATGATACCATTTGCATTTAAAATGAAAAATTCCAAAATAACACCCTCCATCGCATCTGTGGTGAATTATAATTTGCACATTAACTCACATTGCTTGCGATGTTAAAACTTCAAATAAAATCTAGCTCAAAACAACGCAAAATGAAAAATTCCACAAGACCAAGAAAAAGACTCAACTAAAAAAAAAGAGCGCTCTCTGGAAATTCTGCAGAGGGCGCTATTTTAGCTGGGGTTGTCCTGCCAAACAATAGACCTGCGGTTTTCAATCAGACAATAATTTTTATCGGAGTTGGTCTTTTGACAGCTGTCACTTGATTCATGCTCACTTAGGTTTGTCATTGAAGAATTGAAGTCAGACGACTACTAAGCACTGTGTACGAAATAGCTGTTGACACCGATTTCGAGTTTCAAAACTGTGAGTTACCTCGAAAAGCGGGCGATTTAACACCGCTGGATTACTTTTCGACGCCTTGGAAGAAAATATTCGGAGCGTCACTGACTTAATGGCAAAGACTCCCACACCACTGTAGCGTGTTCGTAGCGAAAATCATGGCGATCAAAGGGGTCCTTTCATGTTCCAGAGAAAATTTGATATCTTCGACATCTTTTCGGATAGCCAAGCAGTAATGGTAATGTTTCTACAAATTCTATAACCGCCCGCGACTGTCGACCATCTTTTATGACAGAAGAGTTTAACATTCACTTTTTTTTATGGTGCCAGTGCATTGAGACATTCCGTGAAACTGCAAAGCCGATGATCTCAACAGGAAGAAACTACCATGCCAATTTCACCAAATAACACAAAAATTGGCATGCCTGTCGCTACATGCAAAACAAGATGGACAAACATCACCACCTGCATAGCTACCAAAAAGATCTGGCGAAAGCTTGATCTATAACGTACCAAAAGCTTGCTATCCTTAAGCAAATTGGTGTTATAACGGACAATGCCTCATAAGTAGACATACCGCAAGGTTCAATGTTCCATCAAACGATTTCTGTGGAAGTTGCATGGACGAGGAAAAAGAGTAAATTGTTCCACATGCCCTGCTCTTTCTCAAAGACGTAAAACACATTCTGGTGAGTACTTTTTCATCGATCCAAGTGATCTTAGAAACATAGACATTCATAGTCTTCATCACTTTATTGAAAACCCAAGATTGTTTAAATAAGAGGCAATTCCTTAAAGTTCTTGTGGTATCACAATGGTGACCTATTATTTGTCTTATTGTGTCGGTGTTTTCCAAACAACCACCTTAACCTAACCTTACCTAATGGCAAACCTTTTTCTTTATGATAAAGCTCAATCCTTATATTGACTTATAAAAATACATTAATTAATATGCGATAACTTATTCCTGAAAATCACACGTCTAAAAATACACCCTTTGTAACTCAAAATTACTAGGGGTTTAGTTTAGTTCTTTGATAAAAATAAATAACATTTTTGCTTAACTTGCAAGAGTGTTCGTCGAAATAGGCACAAAAATAAAAACAAGAACATGTTCGTGTAATAAACTGTGAGTTTTTTCTCACTAATAACCTCATGGAAGTGTTTATGGTGTAAAGGTTAACTTGTTGCTTGTTAAGTGAAAGTTTGAAGTCCGAATCTCAGAAAGGCAAAATTGTTTTTCCATAAGTATAGTCCTTTCAGAGGAAGAAGCAAGTATTCCAAAAGTCATCACACTGCCACGAAAAACACTTTCTACGTTAACTGTTTGGAATTGAAAAAAAATTGTATGTCTAAGCAATGCGTCGTTTTTTCACTCTTTCTATCTACTCATATATTCATTTGACCTCACGGAAAACCATCTGATACAGCAAAGTGGTCGAAAAGACGAGCCAACATTTCAGCGGAAGGATTAAATCCAAAATATTAAGTTTTGACACAAGCATGCAATTAAACTTCTGGCAAATCTGAAGCACTTATAGTTTTTTTATTTTTTTAAGCTGTAAATAGGTAGGGTGATACAACAAAGCTAAGGTAGGCCCGCAATGCAGTGCATTTCTTATAGCCATACTTTGAGAGGGGATAAAAGGAATCGAGAAAGCGTTTTTCATGGCATTGTAGTTATTCGGAGAAAATGTCAATTTCTCGCAAAAAGCGACATGCAAAACAATTTTTTGAATGATATTTCTGGGATTCGAACCTCAAATCTTCCACACAATAGGTAAACACGTAACCATAAGTGCTCTCCCAAACCAAAGCGATTTTGCAGTTGCAGCAGCTGCAGAAACTCTGTTGACATGGGTTCTGCTCTCACGACAACAGCAAATGTATGAAAACTCTGCACTGTGTCGTTTTTGTTGCGTCAGTGTGAGTACTCTCAAATATCGCTATGTAATCATAATATTTGACTGCTGAGTTGGAAACTGTCGCAAGTGCAAAAACGCTTCGGTTTGGAAGAGCCTCAAAATCGCGATCCTTCAATCGGTGATTTTGAATCGACGGTACACGATAGGACGGTAATCACTTAAAAAATATGGAATCCAGGCAAAGCGATTCTCCCGCTGCCGCAACTGCAAAATGGCTTTAGTTGGAAAAATCTTTACGCCAACTCGATATCTCTCTCAAGTGTAGGTAGAAAAACATTCTAGGATTGGTATTTCAAACTCCCACAAAACTGGCAGACATGCTAACCATTACCACTTTGAAAGCTAGGGGCTAAGCTTTTGACAGTTTTTAAAGGCCTTTTGGACTCTTCACTTACCTTTGCCAAGGAATTAAAAGCACAAGTAGTGAAGAAAAGTAAGAAACTTGTAAATCTCAAATCTGCTACTGAATAATTTTCATTTCACACAATGAAATCTGAAATCTTCAAAGACTATCGTGTGTATTCATTCAAATAAAAAACCAAATTTACTACCGTCATTACAAAGGCCGTACGTATCGTATTTCCAGCAGATTCAAGTACACGCACAAGCCTGGTAAAACTCCTATAATCAAACCAAATATGTACACTTGCTTTTTTGTCGTTAAGTGCAACGTTATAAATGTTTGTTTACATATCTGCCAGAGAATGACTGTATTTACATTCACTTCAAAGCATTATAACATGCTTGCGAATAAAGGCCAATCATTTCAATTTATCATTTCGTACTTGACAAGATGTGCCCCTGCACTCGAGAACGCTTCTTCTGTCATCACCCACATGTGTAAGCTTTGTCAACTCATCCCTGTCTGCATTCATAAAAATAACCTCACACAAGTGGATATAAATGATGTGTGGCACTCTAAAAAAGGACCAACTATATAAGGTCGGTCGCTTCAAAACACTGTCACCCATTTGCACATACAAACACACTCTATAATGCTATTACCGCACACTTTCCTCCTTTATATAGGACGACCGACGACCGATAGTCGAGTATATGTACAGTACACATACGTATCTTCGTTTAGAAGCAAAACTATTGCCAATAAGTAGGTATATCATTCTGTCTATAGTGTGTGTATGGATATTTTCCCATTGAATCATTCTCCCTCTACCCACGTCATCATGTAAATAGTTTAGGTATAGGGAAGTTTATAGGTTCCCCGATCCGACAGAGGACAGAACTGATGTGATAGTGAAGACTGAAGAGGCATCAAACGAAGAGCGAACGAACGAAGACGAAATAGGACTGAATCAACACTTTGGGGAATTGGCTTTTCCATTAAATTTGTGCCTTTATCCGTTGGACTTGTTTAATGGATTCTTACGATCGACGTGTTCTGGCCCTTGAATTATCCTTTCTTCTGGCTTGCTTGACTTCGAATGTCTGGCTAACTCCTTGAACAAACCACAATATTATATGGTTAGTTGAGTGGAATTTGATGCCATCGTGTCCCAGAGTTAGAATGATACATAAACATATCCTGGTTAAATCAACCGCTAAGTGAGTACAAACGTCCATTGCTCAAGATTCACGGATAAATAGCAACAGCACGAAGCTCTCTTTCTCAATGGGGGGCAGACCCATTTTGATGATGCGCTCCCTGAATGGAATGTTAATTGATTCGCTAGCGGAATGGGAAGATTTATCTACGTCAAACCATCATACACTCACGAATATTTTTTTCTTTCTCTATATCTCTTTCTCTCTCTGATTATATTGTTGTAGCTTGTAGGGCGTATAGAAAAGAGTGGATCCATAAAGAGAACAACATCAACTAAAACACACATCACTAACACAAAAAGACACAAAAAAAAAAAATACAAAAAAAAACAATGGAGGAAGGATACTGAAATGTATCCGAGAAAACAAAAGGATTAGACTTCTTGATTTAAAGCACCATCGTTCTTCACATGAGGATGTACATTTTACGTGCTGCTGGCAAAGCTTGAGATTTACGCCTTTTGGGAGCACAAAAACAGTGTGAAGCGTTGCTAGGGCGTGAAATGTTGCAACAGCACCCCATACAATGATTTCCTCGGGTATAATTTTAATTAAAACAAACACAAATAAACATAATCTTGTGTGTGCTGTGCATTGGAATGGAGTTGTAGCTGTGGCGCGCGTTATAGCAGGGGGCCCCATAATAATTCTATCAGAACCGAATGAGGTTTCAAAATTAATCAGCATTAGCTACGGATAAGTGCAAAAACAACTTATACAAATATAATGTTGTCAGCTATGAAAGGTAGTTATGTCTTCATTTCCGGCCTGAAAAATGCCAATGCCTTTGGGAGGAAAACTTATGAATTTTTAACGAGGGTTAACTTGTCTTTTCTGCTGCTTCTGGTGCTAGAGGGGTTTGGAAATATTTAATATAAAAAAAAAATCGCAAAAAATGATGGCGGTTTATTGATTTTTCTCCTTTTTGACTGTAAATGTTTATTTAATTGTGGTTTTGGAACACTAGAGTGGTATGATTATAAGGTTTGATTTGGAATTCGGTAAGCTAACCAAATTTATGTTTAAGACTGCAGGCATTTTGTTATTGAGAGAGGAAAAGGCTGCAGGAGTTTTTGTACAAAAGTGACCTTTTTCGTATTGAAGTATGGAAATCAGATACACAATGGAGCTTCATAAATATACATGCCCAAATATTTCTCTGGCTTTTTTCTTGAATTTGTTTAAACTAAAAATCTATGAGGTTGGGCACAGAATTTAGAAATTTGGTTGTGGTTAAAAAGTGACACAGCAGAAAAAATGAAATCAACTGGAACAGAGTTCCAATTATGAGCCATAAGGTCAGGGTGAACATATTTTTCAAGCTTTAGTTATCATTTTTGAGAGCATTCTTAGCTTTAGCGAAAGATACTTTGAATTTCTTAGATTTGAACGTGAGGAGGTTGTTATTGCACCATTGCAGTAAATAATCGATATCCGATTGCAGTTGAATGGGATCAGAACTACTTTTGTATAAAAACGAGATTTTCACATCGTCAGTACATAAGTAAATGCAAATCACAGAGGGAAGACCATTTATAAATATCAAAAAAAAAAAAATAGTGGTCTCATGTTGCCTTCTTGAGGTACCCCGGATTCAAATTCTACTGAGAGTCCTCAGACTTGAACTTTATGTATTGAGTACAAGAAGATAAGTAACTACCAAGTTTGGTGATAAAGATTGCCAAATACCTTGGAAGCATTTGTGTATACCACATACGTTTGAAGACCATTCAAAAGTCAAAAAAATTGAAATTTCCAAACAATAAATAGATGGAAACCATTGAGGAGAGTTGTTGCAAATACCATTTTCACGCTTGCGAAGAAAAAAAAAGCTTAATTCAAAAAAAACATTCAAGGATTTCAAAAATAAATAGGGTGACGCAAGAAGCCCCAGGGCCTAGTGCATTTCTCACAACCATGCCTTGTAAGGCAATGGAGGGGAGTACAATTTTCTGCCGGTTCCAAACGGCTTATCAAGAAAGCGCTTTTCATGTCAATGAATTTATTAACGGAGGACTTGCCAATTCCTCGCGGAAGGCGTTTCTCGTGGAAAAACATTTTTACCTCTGCTGGGATTCGAACAGCGAATCTCTGGGTTAACAGGCAGACACAATAACCTTCACGCCACGGGTACTACAAGTGATTAGATAAGATAGATTAGATAGATAGATTGAGGGGAAGGCTTGAGGTTGCGTAGCTCTGGTCACTGCGGTGTCTGAAAGAAACCTATTTTGCCAGCCCATGTGAGGTTTCAGGGCAGTTCTCCTGCTAGTGAGTTGAACCAGAAGTTAGCACTCTTCTGTTGGTGAATGAGTTTGAATTTATCTAGGGGAATGATCTCATAGTCTTGTATTTGCTTTCAGTATTCAGCATTTTAAGTATTTTATTTTGAATGGTGTACAAGTAAGACTTAGTCTTACTTAGTCTTTATAAGGCGGAAAAGTGCTGGACGTTCCGTAATAATGCGCAGAGATGTTTCTTCACTTTCGAGGCATACACATAGGGTCCGCTACCATCAGTGAAGATGTTTCTTTGAAGAACAGTGGCCGGCAGTGGCCGGTAAGTAGTCCTGTGCAAATTTTTAAGGTTTTCCTATTGACGTTCAGTAGGAATTTAGATGTTTTTTCAGTATATTCTGGCAAAAAGAGTTTTGAACAGGTTTGGCCAGATGAGTTATGGCCAAGCTTTATTTGATTCTTCCAATAAGATAATCTTGGCATTGTCTTTGAAGATACTTCCATTTACACCGCAGAAGGGTTCAGAACCGACGAATGGTTCAGATGCGCCGTCTTTAGCTAAGATATCTGCCTTCTCGTTACCATCATAGCCTTTGTGTGCTGCGATCCAGTGGAGGATCACAGCGTTTTCCCTTGCTACTTCAGAGAGTGTCATGACTGTCTCTTTGACTTGTTTGGGTCATATGATAGGAGCTTAACGCCTTTGGTGCATCTTGGCTGTCTGAGAAAATGAATATTGTTTTGTTTTTCGTGTTCGATGAACATATTGTTCTCGAACATTCATTAATGGCAAAGACTTAAGCTTGGGAAATGGACGAGTGACTACTCCAGACTTACTGAGAAATTCGTTCTGGGAGAGTCGCTGAAAATGCGAAAACCTGTAGCAGTTTCCATTTTGGACCCGTCCGTATACCAGGCCATATCTTGCCTTGAAGAATGAGGCTTTGTGTTCTCCCAGTCTTCCCTAGGGGGGATGACAATGGAGAAGTTGAGTTTGAAGTTGTACATTGGAATAAAAGCATCCAAGCACATACTAAGGGTATTAAGTTTTTCTAGACTTTCCAACTATCGACAGATGTTTTTTCGGGTTTGGATGTGATTTTATGTGTCTTTGATGGAAGAGGTGTGTCGCCAGTCTTGCTTCCATTTTTATGAAGAGGTGAATTAGTAAGCCTACAATGACGTTTAGAGCGTATGTTGGTATTGTACGCATGCATCCAGTAATGCATGTTGTTGCCAATCTTTGAATCTTTTCTAGTTTTTTGCTTGTCGTTTTTTCTATTGTTTTTGTCCACAATACAACGGCTGTGTACGTTATTGTTGGTCTGACTACCAGTGTATATAGGTCGTACATCGCTTTAGATTTTAGACCCCAAGTGATTACTAAAAGTGTGCAAAGCAGTCTGCAAAATGAAGTATTTTAAATCTTTTCAGCTCAATAGCTCCAGATACTTTTAGTAAAATTACAGAACTTAAAATTGGCATGTTGGGTCTGATAAGTCACCAAAAAGCATCAATATTCGTTTTCTAAACTCAAAAAACTCTGCATGTCTACATGCTTCAACTATTGCAGTCCCGCGATGTGTGCTTTTCTAGTTATGCTCAGCTGTTACACAGCACATAGAGTAGTGGTTAAATAGCTCACACAGCTCTTGTTGAATCTTCTTGTTCAGTCATTGTCCTCTCATCCGTGTCCAATGATCATTCGCTGTATTTTTCTTTCGAAATGACCAAGGGTTTATTTATCCGCTTTAGTTGAAGTGCAGTACGGCAGGACTGGGATAGTCAAGGTTTAAAATAAAGGGCTACCTTGTGCCTTATAGAGAGGTTTTTATTTCTCAGCACACTTTTTAGAACAAAGAAGCAGTTAAGGCAAGAGTAATTTTTCGCTTCATCTCCACGGACTGATGTTATTTTCCTTGATGTTTATAATCCTTCCAGTTACGTATGTTTGCTTATTGTGAGATTCCAATGTCCAATTCGTTGATGTTCTCTTTCCTTGTTTGATGACATGACAGTATATGCATCATTTTGCACTTATTGACTATTGAACCCATTTTTGTCGCTTCTGTTTCATTGCTCCCAAAAGCACTTATCACATCACACTTCCTTTTTCCCACTACGTCAATATCGTCTGGGTAGGCGAGTCATTGTACGTACAGGCTTTTGAAAGATTGTTCTTCTGGTATTGACGTTTTATCTTTTCAAGTATGATATTGAAGAAATCGCATGACAGTTTGTCGCCTTGTCGAAAGCCTTTTTCGACATCAAAGGTCTCGGTAAGATCTTTACCGATCTTGATGGAGTTGCGTGAACTATCCAAAGTCGCGTGAACTATCCAAAGTCATCCTGCAAAGTCGTTCAAGTTTGCATCCCTGCAAAGACATCGCTCTGTACTCTTCGTTTCTGTGAACACTTTCTTACGCTGCTTTGAAATCCATAAAAAGTTGGTGGCCGAGTATATCGCTATATGTTTTTTTCAATGGAACTTCCGTATTCCCTTTTTTGAAAAAGGGAGATCCTCATAATTACGCCAATAATAACCCTCATTACACGCGACGTACAAGACTTGGTCTGTTGAAATATGTGAACAACTTAAAACTAAAACTCATCGAAAAAAATTTGATAGGTACTTATCACTAAGTTTAAAGTAAGGCAACGATCGACAACGTGTGTAATGTGAGATTCGCGTATAATGAGGCTTATTATTGGGGTAATTATGAGGAAGGATCTCCCTTCTTCGGTGCTTAGGGTCATCCACATCCCTTGGCGGCCATCTGAATGGTTGGGAAAACATCGATTAAGTTATTGTTCATCCGAATCGCACTCTAAGAAGCTGTTAATTTTCAAAATAAACTGATAAAAGGATATCGATTATGTCATTTCTCAAATCCCCCCTTCATTTAATTCAGTATTCGGGTTAATATGCTAACAATAAGAAATATTAAATTCAAAAGTACTCAACTAAAACAAAAATCTGTTGCACAACAGTACGTAGAGTACGTCCCTCGCAAAAACTTTTACACAAACAGAAACACAAAACACCATTTGCCACAAAAACTATTGTGGTCTGGTGAACTTTTTCAATAGAGCACTCAAGTTTTGCAATAGTAAATTGGCAAATGCTTTTGGCTCTCAAAACCTTCACTCACGTTCAAATACAAAAAAAAATAAGAAAAAACCTTCTTTTCCCGACAGTTGGTTGAGTAGAGAAAAGGAACAAAAAGCACGACCATGACATGTGTGCCGTTGGAATTGTACATTTCAATTCAAGACGCTGACGATGCACGCGACCTGTTTGGTACTTTTTGAAAGAAGTATGAGTGGAAACGATGTATTGACCCATCATTGCCATTTGTATTTAACGCAACCATGCGAAAACTCTGTGAACTTAGCTGATGGTTGTGCTTCATTGTATTCCGGCAACAATGTCTGTGTAATTTGTTATGATGTTGTGAGTGTTTTTAAGTGATTTGTAGACAAGGAGTGTACGCCCGCCGCCGGCCGTAGTCGCTGCAGCTTTTACACAATGTTGTGACCTAGAAAAATAAAGTACCTCGAGTTGAAAACTTTTTTATTTTTTTTATTTTCTGTTGTATGAGTTTTGTAAAATTGAAGTAACAAGTTTTTTGAAGAGTGGCTGTAAATAAGGGATAAAAAAGGGGGAAAATATGAAGCAAATATTTAAATTTTAAGCTCAATTCAAGTTGTGTTGATGGCAATTTGCTTCCTTTTTCTTGAGCTGGGGCTCATATCTTTTTTTTCTTCACACATTCAAATAAATGTTTCCTTTTTCGAACATCATCTCTGTCCAATCAAAGAACTAAGACAAAACTTGTCAAGATCAAAAAAGAGTTTATCTCTGATTTATCTAAATACAGAACTAACCATTTATTACTCTATCCCAAATGATAAATCGTTTGTCCTAGCTTTCGAGATAAAAGATGATAAACAAATTCAAACGATTACAGAGCGCCAACAATGGGCTTTCTGCAAAAAGCTAATTGCGAAATCCTCGCCATACTCCGTTGCGTAGAATTTGCCAAATCATTTTCTAAGATTAACCAGAGCGTGTATCTGCAGTGTAAATCTTAATTATTTTATTGCCTTCTTTTTTTTCATGGAAAAGAGACAAAAAAAAAAGTTTAACAGCAACAACGAATGAGAAACAAAAGGAAGTAAGCTAATAGCTTAAGCCTAATAAAAGATGGTTTGGGGTTTTTTCCTTTTTTACGCTAAGTCATTCTTACAACAGAATCAGTAAACGAGAAAACGATGACTTGTGCTTGCGTCTGAAATGAGGATAAGTTGTCAGAGCAGATACAATAACATACTGCTTCCTCATCAAAGGGTAGATTGAGTTATGCACGGAAGTTGGGTGTTGTGTTGTGAGTCTTTCATTTTTTTTTTTTTTTTGTTATCTATCTTTTTATTTTGACATGCTAAAAGTTTGTTGATGTTGATGCTTGCTCAATTTGAAAAGTTGTTTTGGTTTGGAAAATGTAATTTGCATGTTCATTAAGGGTTGCCACTTAAAAATCGATTACTTTTTCATTATGTTGTTACTAGACACACGTTACGCGTCACGCTATATAAAAGAAAAATAAAATTGACGACACATATGGATTTTACAGTAATAAGGTTTAGAAAACTCCCAGTCATGATAAGATGATGAGATACTGAGTTTTCTTCGCAGTATAGATAATCTCATGTCCTTCGAGTACAATTTTATTGACTCATCATTGAATTTTGCAAAGTTTTCCAAGTGCTGTTACGAAGAGTTTTGAGTTGAGAAACAAAATCAATTTAGCCAGGAAAGGATATTTGTTGCGCATGCAGAGATTGCGATTCCAAAACAGGAACGCTACGCGGCTTTCATTATCATCTTAGCCTAAATTTAAACCATCAATGTTTGGTTGGTCTCAGACATGGAACAATCTAAAACCGAGAGGTTTGCGGAAGCATTCTGAAGTCAACGCGGCGTACCCCTGAAGGATTCCCCTGTGATACTTTACTGCAGTGTGATCCAGTTAAGTAAGAGAGCTGGGATCTCTTCGAGTTCACAAAGCCGGAAAAGGGAAGATTCAGAAGGAGTGAAAATGTTGCCTTTACTGCAATTCGTCTGCATGAATGTTGTGTAATTTGAACTGATATTGAGAGCAGGAAATACACAACATAGATTTTGTAGTTGTGGTACCCGTGGCATTATGATTAGCATGTCTGCATGTCATGAGGCTCGTGGTTCGAATGCAAACAGAAGTAAAAATGTGTTTTGAGTAGAATCGCCTTTCGCGAGGAATTTTCGAGTCCTCCGTTAGAAAAATCATTGCCATGAAAAACGCTTCCTCGATTAGCCGTTCGAAATCAGCAAATGATTGTAGGTACCCTCCATTCTTTTACAGGGCATGGTTATGATAGGCCCTTGGGATCCTCGTTCTGTTGCGCCTATATTTATTTATTTTATTTTTAGTAATCATCACAGATAGAACTTGGAACAAGCACTGTGAGCTGAAAGGAAGTTCAATGAGGATTTGAGTGGCTATTTTTTTTACAAAACAGATATTACAAATAATTTTAATGCGAGTGAGTTCAAATAAGCTAAACACATTTCCCTGAAAGGAAACCAAAAGTTCATATGGTCTTTTACAACAGTATTGAATTAATTCAACAGGTGGTGTTACTTTCAAGTGCAGTGCAATAAACCCCGCGGCAATACGATCTGTGGATCTTATTTCCCAAAAGAAAGAAATGACAGCCATGAACTCCACTTCCATTTTGAATATGGCCCATCGAAGAAAAAAACCCTTGACTTTTATTGCAATTTTAAAGTCACGTTGAGACGAATCTGGTCCATGTGGTTTATCAAAATTTTCTTTAAAGGAAGATACCACAAAACAAAGCTCTAAGAAATTAAGAAATTATTTCAACTAGAGGTGCCCGTTTCGTTATGGTAAGCATATCTGCCAACTACGCGGTAGCTTTCACTTTCGTTCGCGAGGGATTGGCCATTCCTCTGATAGAAAATTCATTCCCATGAAAACCGATCTCTCGATGAGCCGTACGGAATCGGCAGAAGATTGAAGGTCCCCTATATTCCCTCACCAGGCATGGTTGTGATAAATGCACTAGGCCCCGGTTTAGGTAAGATTGGGTTAAAAAGGCTGTCAGCTTGGCTACCACATTTAGCCCCTCTGGGCTCAATGTGGTACCACGGTGGATCTAATGTACCCATCCTAATGGAACAAACTCGAACTTACAATGAAGGGGGAGAGACGCAGGGCGTCAATGTGATTATAGCACGGGTCACACACGGCTGGTTGGCAGCAGCGAGTCGAGTAGCTGCTACTGCCAGCCGCTTATCAGCTTTGTGTGACCACGAAATTCACCACACTCGCTGGCAGCTGGCGAGTAATTAGCAGCGGCTGGCAAAGTTAAACATGTTCAACTTTTGGCTGCTAGCAGCGGCTGGCAAAATACAAAAATACTGATACACATTCTATTTAGTAATTGTTCATTCGAAATTTGTGTCAAATATCATAAATAGGCTTAAGAATTAGAAATAATATTCAAAAACAAATTTTTGTATGGTTTTCTACAGCTGTCTGTGACCGGGCTGCCAGCCACTGCCTGCTTCTGCTACTGCCAGCCGCTGGCAAGAAGCGGTTGGCAAGCAGCTGTGTGTGACCCGTGCTTAAGACCACTAGGGTCATTAAAGAAACACGAACTTAGGTGTATTTTACATTTGCGAGCTAAAGCGGGGTATGAATAGAGAAGGTAGGGAAAAATCTCCTCCTCATCCATATAGCTTTCGCAAAAGTTGATTGATGCAACTCCTAGCCTTGCGGCATGTCGCCAATAAGACCAGAGTCCTATCGTCGCACAAATACGATTTCCGTTGAGAGAGATCAAGCCGCTCGACAGCTTAGATCTAGCTTGGGCCAGATCTTTTACACTGCGTTAAACGTTAAACTGATTGACCATCTCAGATTAATTTTCTTATTGGAATACCAATACTCTTCGTTAATGTTGAGAAGGGCAGAACTGTTCCGTTTCTGGCGAGTGCATCTACTTTACAATTTCATGGAATGTCTCTAAGATCTCGGGAATCGTCGCTCTCTTGCGCCACCATATGTATGTTGTATTGCAAATATTCATGGACATAAATCAATCAATAAATAACTCACAAATAGATCTACTTTTCTAATTATGTAGGTGTTGTTAACTTCCTTACTTCCTACTTTTTTAAGTTAATTTTTTTCTTTTGTTCTAAGCTATTCTATCCCGTATGATTTAAATCCACATTCAAAGCATAAAGTTATGTCTTGTGGAGTTACGTCCCTATGCCTCTCTATTTATACATTGAAATTAGATCAAAGTCAACAACTGAACATTTTCATCAAAAACACGTCTGCGATTAAGAAAACTTTCTATCGAAATTCGGAGTCGGACATCATGTTGATCGAAGTGTCGAATTATATCGCCGTCGTTCATGCATCCGCTGCAAACGATCTAAATAAGTCAATTTTACGATGTTCTCAAGAATTGGCCATCGCTCAGACCACATTATAGGGCTTTTTCTGTAAAGATCTTGTTAAACACCCATACAAAACCAAGCTGACTCAAGAATTGAAATAACATTCGATCTCCGATAGGAGTCTTAAAAAGATGCACCAAGATGATGAATTTAATCGCAAAATCATCTCGACGATCGTCATAATACTATGAATGACCAGCGTTATCGCCCCATTTTTTTTTTTTTTTATTAAAAGATTAGACTCATGCTGATCTGAAGCATTTAGACCTAGTTGTCGGTCTATTGTACTACCAAGGTAGCAGTTTTTTTTTTTGTGAGGCAGTAGATCGAAATGAGGTGGTTGTAGATTCACATACAACCTCAAGGGCGGTCTCTTAATGAAACTGGGAATTTTAAAGAAAAGTAGACGCTCAGAGCTACTCAAAACTTCACCACTGCACCATCGCTTAATGATTACCGATTGTTTTTGTCCTAAATTGGAAGCCACAAAGCACACGTTACAATCGATTTTTTGAGGAGTAAGTTTGATGAGCATGTTATCTCAAGAAATGGGCCAATCGATTGGCCACCTCGTTCATGCGTTTTCACGCCACTGTATCATTTTCTTTGGCGCTACGCAATGTTTATGGTTTATGCCAACAATCCGACGACCGATTGACGCTTTATTTTTTAATTATTTACGCGCTTATCAAGTGGTTATGACTTCTTTTATAAGGTTATAAAACACAGTAGGAGCATTTCAGGAAAAAGGAGATAATTATAATTAACTAGGAGATATCGATCCACAAGGCTTTTGATTTTTTGTGAGTAATAATGTAAGGGAAAAACAGAGTCCAAAACGGGTAGTAAGAGTAAAAAATTAATCTACACTTTACTGTACGACCGCAGTTTTGCTCAAAGTAAGACTGATGAGCATGCTAAGCGAGGCGGGTATTGGTGCCAAATTTTTTCAGGGGAGGACGTTGGAAGAGCTTAGAGTTTTTGAAACACTTCAATGAGCTTCTGGTTTATTTAGAAAAAAGTTTTCCGCGTTGCAAAGCCCTATGCTTTGATATCTCAAAACATTCATTCACGACGGACGTTGGAACTTGTGCACAAACATAATATTCTTAATTAATGGTTTTACTTGATGCCGAATTCATCAGCTTACACTTTCGAAACATGTGTCATAGAAGAATAACTCACTTTTTTTTTTCTTGGTCACTGTGGCGTATGAGTACTTTAATTTTAAATCAATAATTAAAAAGCGACTTAAGTGCAATGAACGCAGAAGTTTTCCCAACAGGAAATCGGGTTGACTTAAATAATTGATATTCTATATGTTTAGTTAGTGGAAATACATTCACATGCTCATTGGCTCCCTTCATCGTCGCGAAGAACTCTGACATGATAACACATTTCTTCGTATTTGGTAATCCGATTTCCAACACTTTTTGCAGATCATTTTAGTGCAAAGAAAATTACTAGTAAAAGAAAATCCATGTTGAGTACATATTTTAACCCATGCTACGATTTCATTCTAACCACTTAAGATCTATTCTCGGAGAGTCTGCTTGGAAGCTTGAATGTTTCTAGGGTGCAATTTCTTTTTCTCTTTTTCGTACATGTTCAATAACACGAAAAACACTGCAAACATTTAGATGGCAGGTAAAATGCAATGATTAAACATTAGAATTCAAATGAAGAGGAGAATTCTCAATGTAAACTGAGAAATTTATGAGAGAACGTGTCTTAGAAAAGCTGCTACCACGGTTTAAATAAACACTCGAGATAAATAAACTCTCAAACCCATACGAATTCGTTACCAAGGATCTCAGCACATAGTTTCCTAAGAAAACCCTACTACAACAAATTCATAAGCTCTGTGTTGTAAATTCTCAAGAAAATACACAAACTATTCCTTAAACAAACCTTCATTAACATTCCCCAGTTGGACAGAGTAGTGATTTATGCTTTATGTGCAGAGTGAATGTGCTCTGACAGTTTCATAACTCTTACGTCCAAATATAACCATTCATAGAAACTCCGTAGAAAAACGAAAAAAAGAAGAACGAAGCAACTCTCATTTGATTTGAGAGAAGCCTTTTAACGACCAAAACTTGAAAAACATTCCAACTTTATATTCAACTCTCGTGTGACTATTTTATGCATAATTATGTTAGAACATACACACACAGTTATGTGCAGCAGTTTGGCCATAATTTCCCATAGAAATATTCCAGCGAAAGCAATCAAAAAACCTGACCCCATTGCTCGAGTAATTTACTTTCCTCAAGCAATTTTTTTCTTTTTATTTATTTTTCTTTTTTCACTTTTCGTTTTTCACCAAATTCATCCAAACAGCCAACCATTGCTAGCTGAAGCTGCCACCTCCCCTGGAGACACTGACCCAATTCACAAAATAATTAGACAAATTAAAATTTGTATCGTTACCAACCCAACGCAGCTTTTAAAAAAGAGAAAAAATGAGATACGAAACATGAGACCCTCTGGATATTTGCTACTTCATCACTCCTACTTCGAACTGCTTTCGGAGCTTTAAAGAAAAACAGGTGAGCAAAATTAAAAACACAACTCAATTCCAATTGATTTATGTAGGTCGCCAAAAAATAGAACTTTGCAAATCGAAAATGGCTATGTTTTTCTTTTCTTTTTTGCTTAAGTTTTTTTTCGGACTGATTTTGTGAAACTCATTCCTCAGAATTGGTTAAAATTTCATGGAATGTGTTTTTACAAATCACAAAAATCAGTAATGTTGTCGCTTCTTGTTAATTTAAGTTACAGCGCTATTTTGTCCTACACATTTCGTCATAGACAGGGGGGTGTGGAAATAAGTTTAGTGTTTTCTGGAATTTATTACCATGAGGGTACCACGCTATGTGAGTAAATAATTGTGTTGTGTGTTATTGCTGTGTCTTACTTACCCATACTATATTTAGGGCACGTGCTTGGATTTAAGTATACATTCAATAAACACGATAACAATTTAGGTGTTGACAGGGGGTGTTTCTGACCTTCTTCTTGGGTTATGTAATCCAATATCATTGGATTATACCTAATACAATCTCTGGTAATGAAAATGGAGGTGGACGAGGCATTATCTGTGGCAAACTAATTCGGTTGATGTATGTTTCTTTTAATTGAACTATTGTAGATGGGGCTGCTTTAAAGTTGCTCTTTATGAAGCAGCAGAAAATACATGTTAGTTTTTTCTCCAGAGAGAGAGAGAGGGAAGTTCAAAATAAAGCAGAAGGGTTGAATTGGATAGAATCGCCTAGAAAATCCACGTTTTATTTTTGGTTTGAGGAAGAAAACAATTAAAAGTTTCGTGTCAATTAGCGGAATTTTATTTAGGTATTCTCTTACTTTTTTTTAGAAGCGCTTTATTTTATAACTAGGGCACACATTAAGGGCTATGATTGTTCAAAACACAGTGTGAGCATTTAGGAAAACAGGAGAGGATTTAATAGGAGACACCAGACACCAATGCACATTGCTTTGAATTTTTTTGAATCGTAATGCAGGGAAAAAACAGAGTCTGCCAAAGCATCCCACACTCGGGTGGTGCCACTGAAACATGAATTTCTATAATTTACTGTGCGCCCGAAGGTAGGCTCAAGATATATAGCTGATGAGCATTCCTAGAGAGGCTGGTGTTGCGGCTAAATTTTTCCTGGAGGGGAATGCGTTTCACTAGAACATTGTTTGTTAAAAAAAGTTCTTTGATAGAATGAGGCAAGTAGCACTTGGACGATGCTCAGGAGAATCAAACGATTCTACGTTGAACTATCATCTAACAATCTTAACGCTCTGTTTTGTACCCTATCAAGTAGGTGCAAGGACGTTTGAGAAGCACCTGACTAGATATGAGAATTGAACTTTAGTTTTGGCTTTTGGGTGGATGTAAACTTTATAAATTGTAGCCAGTTCAGAATTGGTGAAAAATTTCCTTCATTGTCTTTAGAAATCAAAGCAATTTAGCAACATTTTTGTTGACTTATGACATCAATCCAACGAAGATCATCGTTTGCGATAACGTCAGCAAGTTAAGAAGATTAAAAGGTTCAAGAGATCATTTATGAAAATAAGGAAGAGAGTCGGAGACAAAACGGAGCCCTGGGGCACACCAGCATTTATAAAGTGGATATCAGACTTGAGACCATTCAACACAACTTGTATTGAACGGTCAGAAAGGTAGTCTCTAATCCAACTAAAAAGCGACTCATTGATACCAAAAGCACGCATTTTCGATAAGAGAGTTTGAGGCCAAACTCCATCTTACTTTTTCTAAAACAATGTAAAGACTGGTTCTACTTTTTGGTGACATTTATGTCATCAAATCATCAGTGGACTTTTTGCCACTAAAGCCGAACCTACTCTCAGCCATTAAGAAGTAGTCTTTAATCTAAATATTTCATGAGCTGATGGTTATCGGCGTTCATGATCTTGAAAGAAGGGACGTTAGTGTAACTGTACGGTAATTGAAAATGGAGGAAGATTCGCCTTTTTTAAGGACGGGCTGCACAAATGCAGTTTTCCATCAGCTCGGGAAGAGTACAGAAGAATAGGATAGAGTTTACGCAGTCGTTTTGCCAGCGTAGAGGAACACCTCTTCAAAGAAACTTTGTATGAAAAAACTACCAGTCATATAAGCAAGGTGTCAAATATGTGAAGTGAAGTTTCAATTATCAGTCGTCAAAATGATTTGAAACTTGATGCAGCAATTCCCTGGGTCATCTCATCTGTCATTTTATTTTACACTTTTAAAACTTCACAGTGATGAACTTCCAACTACTTGCAAATTACTAAACAGGATATGGCAGTGCCAAATCATATCCGCACTATATGCCACTGAATTGCTTTAGGGTCTAAGGATTCTTCGGTTCTGTTGTGGCACCTTGTTTATATCGTTTTCTTCGTGATAATTTCAAAACCAATCTCTTTAGTAGCGAAGAACTGTATTAAATTGTCTGGGGAAGCATTATAGAATACGGAGGGCGGCCGTAGTGCAGTGGTAGAGTGTTTGGTAGAGAGGCCGGATGCGTGGGTTCGAGTCCCGCTCTGGGCATCTACTTTTCTTTCAGCCTCCCAGTTTCATATGGACGCCGCCCTTGAGGTTATATATGTGAAATGACTAACAACTTATTTCCAACTACTGCAACACAAAAAAAAAAGGGAAGGCTGCTAATCTGGTAGTACAATGGACTGGATATTAGGTCTGAGTTCTCCAGATTAGCATAAGGCTCCTCTTTTTCTTAAAAAAAAAAAAAAAACATTATAGAAGCTATTTTGTCTCACTAACAGTTTTATCTGAACTTAAAAGTTTTTGTTTTTCTTTTTTCAATTTACTGAGTTTCAGAAACATTTTTAAAAGACTCAAGGAAGCTTTTATTAGAAAACTTGGGTTATAAGTGTGCAATTTACAAATTACAAATTTACGAATTGAAAACCTCTACCCTATTTGTTTACTTAAGTGGAAACTTCATAACCACCAAAAAATTTGCACAAAGTCAAATAATGTGGCTACTCCATTCGAGATGTTGCCAGTTTAATTTTTGAAATTGTCGAGGAATATTTTGCCTTGATTGCTGCGACTACACTAAACAGACATCAGCTCCAATTTCTTTCTAATGTGCTTTCGAAAATTCGACAAGCTAATTCGAAATTCATGTTCCAGTTATTGCAAAGTAATGTGATTCGTACTTTTTTTTTGCAAGGCTCTTGGTGACAAAGAAGGACTGAGAATAATAAACTCGTAAAGAGACTAGAAGGGCATGTTATCTTGTTAACGGCTGTTTAATTTGGTTCTGTAGGTCTGTTCAACAATTGTCCTATTAAATTGTTAAACAGAAACACCTTGAGAAGACAGTGTGCCTTTTAGTCAAAGGTTCTCAATTGCCTCCTTAAACACATAGACGAGTATAATCCAGGTCCAGAGAACATTCCTGACATATACCTTTAAAATAGTTGAACTAGTTTAGTTTGGCACTTCCGGCACGACTTTTGCCGGAGCTATGGAAATTTTGAGGTTTACACTTATCCGCCTAATTTCTCACTATCGAACCAGAGCTTAACTCTTTCATAACCCTGAACTCATCGAAAGCGTTCTTTATGAATAAACTTTCATTCCAGTGCAAATCTATGATGATCTTTGACAGCATGCTGTCATGGATTTTACTTAGAGACCACTGGACCGATTTCAAAAATGTTTCCAAGGTTAATCCCTCTGTATAGACAATATTTCATCACAATATTACTTCGGGAATGGAAACGAGAACGATAAAATTAACTTTGACTACTTGACTGATTTCAAAAATTCTTTTAATAATATCCTAATACCTACTATCAAACTTTGAATCTCTACGATCATTACTTAAATCTACAACTATTTACGAATCTAAATTTTATATTCGACTCATTATCTCTTGAAGCAAACACTTTTGAAGGTTTCACTTCTACCACTTGTTGTTTGAACCCAAAAATTTTATATTAAGTTCGGTTTAGTTTCGCTAATTTTAAGGTTGTAGTAAACTAACGAAGGGCTGCCGTGGTACAGTGGTAAAGTGTTCAGTAGATATGCCGGACGAGTTGGTTCAAACCCCACTCTGAGCATTCACTTTTCTTTTAACCTCCCAGTTTCATCTGGACGCCACCCTTGAAGTTGTATATGAAATTACAACGACCTAAGTTCCTTCTACTGCACCATAAAAAATGGAATGCTTCCACTCTGGTAGTTCAATGGACCGGCAATTATGTCTGAGTGCTCCAGATTAGCATAGAGCGTTAGCCCCAAGAAAATAAAATCTCTATCCAAAGTGAAGGAATTTCTGGGCTACCTCAACGCAGTTACAACTACCTTTTGTGACATTTTTTCCATGATTTCTATGTGGCTTTGTTTGATGACAGCTTGTAACTTCGTTTTACCCTCGTTAACCAGTAATCTTATACTATGGTAGATCTAGTTTCTATCCTAAGAATAAAACAAGTTACATAAGGTGGCTAGTCTCATGACAAATTCCTCTTCTTCTTCGTCTTTGAAAGCGAACATTTGTAAGGGTCTCAGAAAGTTTGCACCTCCAGATTTTTGATTTGGTTTTCACAAAGTTCTAGAGGTTATGCTTCTGACTAGAGGTTAGCATAGATGAGAGTACGAGGGGTGAATCACAGAAACATTCAAAATATTTTTTTTATAGAAAGAGCAATTACACACACCGAGGGTAATGACACACTTGGACTTGACCGAAGGATAATTTTTATTTTTTTTATTATTCAATTCAGTCGTCCACGTTCTAGCTCTTGATTTTAACTAAAAACGGTTTTTTTTTTGGTTCCCTTCAAATGATCATGTAAAAACTTTTACTGCCAACAAAGACGCACCTTTTACCGAGTATGTTCGCGAGAAATGACGTCCCAATGGCGGAGTTTTGAATATTTTTTAGGGAAATTTCAGAAAATGTTTCCGAAATGTGTATCTTTAAGAATGTAAAAAGTTTGAATACAAAAATTGAAAGTAGGTTCTCTTTTACAGGAAGGACGAACGGAGAAGAATGCCTCTTACAAAGAATTCTGTGAAAGTATAGAAACACTCAGTGAAACTAGTCGACTTACTAAAGCCCTTAAAAGGAGCAAGGTAAACAAACTAGAAACGCTCAGGAAATCAGACGATTCCTATACCGAGTCCAAAGCAGAGACACTCAGTCTTATGCTGGAAACTCATTTTCCAGGAAACCAGATATCAATCGGACCACAGCAATCTATTTCCCTTAGATCAGGTGAATCCGATAAATCCACTCGACTTAGCTGGTACACGTCATCGTTAGTTGTTACCGACGAAGCCATCAAATATGCCGTGGCATCTTTTGACAGTTTCAAGTCACCTGGCACTGACGGTGTTTATCCAGCTATGTTGCAGGAAAGTATAAACCTTTTGCTTCCTACTTTGAAAAATATTTTCACTGGTAGTTTAGCCCTAGCGTATATACCAACTCCATGGCAGAGTGTTAGAATCGCCTTCATACCAAAAATTGGTAAACAAGACTACTCACTCGCCAAGAGCTTTAGACCCATTAGTCTTACCTCCTTCCTGCTTAAGACGCTGGAAAGAATGGTTGAGATTTACATTCGTAAAACCTCACTCCAATTACACCCTCTGTCTCAGATGCAACATGCTTACCAAAGAGGAAAATCTTGCGAGACCGCACTTCAAAATCTTGTTAGCAGGATTGAATGCGCGCTTGACAGGATAGAATTTGCGGTAGGCATTTTCATCGACATTCAAGGTGCTTTTGACAATGCTAGCTTCGATGGTATGTGCAATGCTGCCAGAGAACACGGTGTGGACGAGTCATTAGTGTTGTGGATTAAAGCAATGCTAATGAAGAGAACCGTAATCGCTGAGGTGGACTGTGGACAATATGTTGCAACGGGAGTAAATAAGGGCTGTCCACAAGTTGGCATTTTATCTCCTCTTCTGTGGTGCATGTTGATCGACTCTCTACTTGTAATGCTCAATGGTTCTAACGTTCATGCCCAAGCATATGCAGACGACGTTGCCGTGCTCTCGGTTGGTTCCAGCCTCCAAGCTGTCTGTTCCCGAGCACAGGTTGCGCTTTGTATGATTGACACCTGGTGTGTTAGAAACGGTCTCTCCGTCAATCCTCTTAAAACCGAGGTTGTCCTCTTCACGAGACGTAGAAAATTGACTGGTCTGACCCAACTTACGCTTAAAGGCGTCAACATCCCCTTTTCAAAAGAAGTCAAGCATCTTGGAGTAATCCAGGATAACAAACTTCTTTGGTCGAAACATGTCGAGTCTAAAACTACTAAAGCACTGTCAGTTTTCTGGCAATGTAAAGGAGCCTTTGGCAAGACATGGGGTCTTTCACCGAAAAAGGTCCTTTGGATCCATACGGCTATGATAAGACCAATCATCTCCTATGCGTCAGTTGTTTGGTGGAACAAGCTCTCGCGTAAATACGTTATTGCCTCGTTTGCCAAACTTCAAAGAACAATTTGTCTGGGTGTTACGGGGGCCTTCCCTAGCACACCGGGAGCTGCTCTCGACGCACTGTTGAATCTTCCTCCCCTTGATACCTACATCATGGGGTGTACTCTCAAGACCATTTCTCGTTTAAAGCGATGTGGTCTCTGGCACAATTCGCACTGGAGCTTTGAGGAACTCGCAAGCAGCATATCTTTTGACTCACGTCTAATGGATATGCCGTCTGACACGATGATCCCAAGGCTCAAACTGCGTCAAAATTACTCAGTCAACTTTCCTTCGGTTCAGGACTGGTTCGCTCCAGAATCTGAGCCTGGAAAGAACTGTTATCGTATCTTCACAGATGGCTCCAAAACCGACGAGGGTTCTGGTGCTGGTGCCTTTGTTGAGAACGACGACATACGACTGCACTCATCTTTGGGATCATACCTTTAATCCCTTTATCCTCACACTGAAATCGCAATTGCGGGCGATTTCAATGTACACAATTCTGGTTGGCTTCGACATTCTGGCCAGACAACACCCGAAGGAAAATATGTTGAGATCTTCGCTGAGTTTAACGAATTAACTCAACTTGTTGATGAGCCCACTCGGGTTCCAGATATTGAAGGCCATGCGGCCAACACTCTTGACTTATTTCTCACTTCTCATCCCGAAAAATACAGGGTTGTAGTATCATCTCCTTTAGGCAAATCGGACCATTGTGTCATATCGGTAGATTTTTCGTTATCCGTCACGGTAATAAAAGAGAAAGTCCCCAAAAGAACTGTATGGCAATACCAGAAATCCAATTGGGACGGCCTGAATAATTTCTTTCGAAATTTTAATTGGTCATTGTGCTTTCTCGACGGAAACGTTGATGCATCAGCTGATATGATATCTAACGTAATTCTCAACGGCATGAGAAATTTTGTTCCTCACAGATTAAAAAGTATCATCCCCAAAGAGAATTCGTGGTTTGATTCAAGCTGTAAAGAGGCGATTAGGGATCGAGAAAGTAGTTTTCGAAAATTTAAAGACAACCCGACTGTAGAAAACCGAAATTTGTTCAAAAGGGCTAGAAATATCTGTAATGCTCAAATACAAAGGACTATGTTTTTACATGACCAAAAAGTAAGGCAAAAAATACTATTGTGTCCAAAAGGAAGTAAAAACTTTTGGTCTTTTGTCAAGAACATTAAGAACTCGACCACGTCATCGGTCCCAACGCTCGTCTTCAATGACTCTCCGTATGTCAGTTCCATCGACAAAGCCAATTTGCTAGCAGCTCAATTTGCTGCCAACTCGACACTTCCTCATAGCATATTGGCTCCGCCTGAGCTCGATTCTGCAAATTCTTTGATGAAGCAGATATCGCTCGGTTGCGAGAGTCCTCAAAGATCTCAACATACATAAATCCGCTGGTCCAGATGGTATCCCCGCCGTTAATCTGAAGAGGTGTTCTTCTACGCTGGCAAAACAACTACGTAAACTTTTCCATCTTTCCTATTCTGCTGGGATTTTTCCGAGCAGATGGAAAACTGCATTTGTCCAGCCCGTCCCTAAAAAAGGCGAATCTTCCTCCCCTTCTAATTACCGTCCAATTGCACTAACGTCCCTTCTTTCCAAGGTCATGGAAACGTTGATAAACCGTCAACTTATGAAATATCTTGAAGAACGAAAGCTTCTTAATGACCGTCAGTACGGCTTTCGTAGCAAACGGTCCACTGGTGATTTGATGGCTCCTTTCAAATCCTCTCCTATTTTCCTAAATGCTCGCACTGTGTTTAATAACATTATAAGGGTAGTCATAACCCCTTGATGTGCGCGTTTATTATAAAAAAAAAAAAAAAAAAAAAAAAAAAAATACGCTTCCGTTTTCCAAGCGGAGGCTTATGCTTATCCTATTGGCCTTGAGCCACGTAACGAACAATGGATGGACGGGGAGAAGTATCTTTGTTTGCAGCGACAGCCAAGCTGTGCTTAAGGCCTTCTCAACCCTCTAACCACTTCGAAAGTGATCCAGGAATGCAAGAGTTCTCTGAATGCGATCGGAAGATTAAATTCCTTGAGTCTCATTTGGGTTCCAGGCCATCACGGCATAACAGGAAATGAGATCGCCGATGAACTCGCTAGGCAGGGATCTCAGACAGCTTTCTCAGGACCTGAACCGTCGCTAGGTCTGCCAACGTCCTCAGTGAGGGCTTCAATCAACGATTGGATCTGTGAAGAGCACAACCGTAGATGGCATGCTTCCATTGGATGCAGACAGACCAAGCGTATGCTCCCCAACGTTAGTAAGATGTCTGCAACATTTTTGCTAGCTCGTAGCAGAAAAGACTGTAGAAAGCTTATTGGCGTTGCCAGCGGGCACTTATCTTTTGCAAAGCATTTAAACGTGTTAGGCTTAAGTGATACCACACTCTGTGAATCTTGTGGAGAAGATGAGGACACCGCAGAGCACTTCCTCTGTGAATGTCCTGCTTTTTCTCGCATGAGGTTACAGATACTCGGCGCAGACATGGTGAGAGCTGGTAACTTAGGCTCCTTACCATGGCAGCGTCTTTTGGCTTTTCTCCGAACATCTGGAAAGCTATAACAAATAGAAGGTTGCTATCTGGTAGTACAATGGACCGGTATTTAGGTCTGAGTGCTCCAGCTGGTATTTTAAAAACCTCCAACAAAAAAAAAAAAAAAACCGAGAAGAACTCAACCGTATGATTTTATTGTTAAGAAATTGTCTTCTAATTATAAGGTGACTTAAGAACGTTTTCAAAAAATTTTCATTTCTTTCATTCATAATCCAAACGAAAGCTGACATTTCGACTTACCAACCCAAATATATTGGATAAGCTGGTTGAGAATTAATGAAAATATTTGCTCCTCATTTCGGTTGAGAAAAAAGGATATGTACAATTGTGTGAAGTTTTTAAATTCGCAACGCCACTGAAATAGAATACAAATTACCATAATTGTTCCTCTTACATTCAAGATTCCTTGTTTTGTCTTCCACAATTGTCTACATACCTGGAAAAAAAAAGAGAAAAAACTAATTAGACTTTCAAACACTTCATAATAAATATCAATTTTATAAAATTGAATTGATCACATTTGCAAATTTTAATGAATTTTTGATCAGGTTCAGCATTGAAAGGGCAGAAGTAATGAGTTTTTACTCATGTAGTTTTTACGGATGTACGTCATATAAACACATGTTCTTAAAGTTTTCAATTTATCACATTTCGGAGTTAATTAAATGCCGAGTAACTGAAATAGTCCTTTGGTGATAGTTTGAAAATATCAAAACGAGTTCATTAGACAAATAACCTTCTTTTTAGAGTTTCTCTATTTCTTCCTAAAACGTTACAATTTTCTACTTTGAAAGTGGTGAACTTTTGCTAGTTTAATATTTACTGGTTCCTTTCGATAAACTCACGAGAAATGAAGCAAATTTTAAAAGCTGACCTTTTAAGGAAAGGTAAAAGGTAGACGTTTAAGTTTTGGCTTTATTTCTTTTTAACGAAGTAAAGTCAATTAATTTCAAACAGAAAAAATGCCCGCAGGAAAACAGCAACGAGTACATATTTAGATTTTAAAAGAAAATCATTTTTTACGAGACATCGAAATCTCTTCATTATGCTTTGAGTTTTACACAGCGAAATTGCAACAAGACAGAAAACGTTTTTAATATTTAACAAAAAAAAATCATAAAAAAAACAATTCAAAGCCACAGTAGCAGCAGATTTGCGAGGTTTAGCCAAGCGAATTAACTATAAAATAACACCGCATACTTAACGAATAATGAATGTAAAGTAATTCCCACACCCTTATTGCTATCGCATTAAAAGTCATCTTTTATGGCGTTACTTTAAATCCCTAATAAGCGGACGAAGCTTGTTTTTATTTTCGTATTAATTTAACTGTTATTACAAAATCCAATAAAAAATATCCGTATCCGTGCTACAAGGCAATATCAACCAACAATAACCATAACCACCCCTTGTTTTTGTTTAATGGCAGGAGCCAGCCATTCATTGGTTTGCTATTCATAATACATACACTCATGCACATAACAAACGTATTGGAAGGGGTCGAAGTGGTTACCGCTTAATAATGGTGTTTTATGTGCCGGTGACATTCACCGCCGCGCCGTGGTAAAAATGCATTGCCCCTAACAATATACACAATATACATAATGTATAGTATTATCACAATGAATTATTATTATTATTATTATTTTCGAACGCGCTAACGAAAAATTATTAATTACTCACAACAAATTAATAGGCTCAATAATAAAACGATAGTAATTATTATTATAATTATTCTTTTATATACGCCAGAGGAAAGAGAACGTTTTTGAAATGGATTGCTACATAAAAATGTTTTGTTGGTGGTACGTGCGAGTTCTTTTGGTGGAAAATAATGTAATCAACAGTCAGACAGAAGCGATGAGAAAACAATATAAAAATAAGCATTGACGATGAGTTTTTGGTTTTGATAATTGCTATAAATTGAATTGGAATACGCATTCTTGTATAGTAATTTATTTTATGAATTTTCAGCAACTTCTTTGGCTATAGGCTTAAGTGAATTGATGGTGAAATGTATTTATAGTATATGGCGACGGAAAAATGATTATACAAAGGGTTTTTAAATTTTTTCTGGAGCATTCAGACCTGATCGACGGTCCATTGTAAAGGGTGTTTTCTTTAGAGGTATAGAGCTTCAAATTTAAATAAAACACAAGAAAACCGTTTTAATGTCCATCAATTTGGCTTCGGGCATGTGGCCGCCGCGGCTGGCTCGAATAAAGCCAAGGGTTGAGGTCCAATTTTCACCAACAATCACTTTTCGAGCATTTGAGGCCGTATGTCGGCAACTACGCCACAAATGTTGGCTTCCAAAGTCCCCTAACGTTTCTGGTTAGACGAGCGACTTCAAATATCTCCTAAGAAAACAATTCATTGGTGTCAAATCACATGATCTTGGTGACAGGTCCATTCCGTGAAATTATGCGCTCATCGAATCTTTCCCTTAGTAGATCCATTGTGACGTGCGCCGAGTGGCATGTAACGTCGTCTTGTTGGAACGACATCTCATCCACATTCATGCCATCCAATTTGGGAACAATATAGTTGGTAATCATCGCTTTCTACCGGTCTTTGATGGAATCCCTGCAGAATTTTATAAGTTCGCTACGTTACAGTTCAAAAACTACCAACTAAACTTCTTCAACCACCTTTTTGACGATGCTTCCGTACGGCCCTGTTTCAATAAAGCGATTATCCACGCCATTTTCAAGAAAGAGGAGGCATGCCTAGCTGAGAATTATAGGGGCATATCAATTCTAAACTTTATCCGAAAAATTTTCAGCTCGATTCTCTATGAGAGACTTACCAAATGGATTGAGTCAACAAACCGCTTAAGTATCTTTCAAACAGGGTTTCGGTCCAGATTCTCTACTGCAGATCATATTTTTGCGCTCTCTAGTATTGCATCAAAATATTTAGAGAAATCGAAGAGACTTTTCGTTTGTTTCGTGGACTTTAAAGCGGCTTTTGGCACGTTTAACAGGCAAGCATTGATTTACAAACTATTATCTCTTGGTGTCTCTAGGAAATGTCTTCTATTATACTCCAAGTTTCTGGATTCAACAAATGCAGCAGTTAGGAATGGAAGCAACTTATCGGAATGGTTTGGGACATCAACAGGTGTGCTTCAAGGATGCATTCTCAGCCCAAATTTGTTTACCCTTTATATAGATGCTATCACTGACATTCTTCCTGGAGGGGTATTATTTGCGGATTCCTTAGTCAAAGTCTTACTATATGCCTTGACCTGGTGCTGCTAGCTGATAATCCATTCGCTCTGCAACTGCAAATTAATAGACTTCAGAAGTGCTGTGAAACTTGGGGCTTAAAAATCAATACCAAAAAAACAAAGGCTATGATTTTCGAATCTAGACACCGAAGAAGGCTACCGGAGGAATCATGGACCATCAATAATGAGTGCATCGATGTAGTAGAGGCATTCAAGTACCTGGGAGTGTTGTTAACATACAACCTGAACTGGAGCAAACACGAAAAGAGAAAAAGTAGGGAGGCCATACTAGCCATAAATCTGATGTGGCCAACGTTTTTTAGCAAGAGAAACATTGATGTAGCATCAAAGTACCGAGTATTTTAAGCAACACTCAATACTAGTTTGTGTTATGGGGTGCAAGCATTTGGGTATGCACAATATGAGGAATTCGAAAGTATCCAAAGGTTCTTTTTAAAACGACTATTCCGATTACCTAAAGCAACACCAACGTATGCTTTGCATGTGGAGTGAGGTCTAGCACCGATTTACATTCAAAATCTTAAATCGCATGCCAACTATTTGAATACAGTTGTGAATAGAGAAAACAGACTACATAAGTCAATATTATTAAGACAACTTCGAAGAAACGCTACACCTTTTAAGGAGTGGAACTTTCTTGCCACGGCACAAAATGTAACTCTTTCCCCGACAGATAATAACATCATCGAATGGCAAAGTTTACTTGATGATGTAATTGCAAAAACTGATAATGCGATATATTTGCAATATCTAGAAAGGTCATCCTCTTCAGAAAGTAGAAACCTGTACAGGAAACTGAACCACCAATTGACATCCGATATGAATTATTTTTACAAAGAACTGACCGCAGAAGTTATCGGCATAATTTTTAGAGCCAGAGTGGAAATCCTGAATCTAAACTTCGTGCCTTATAGATCCGATCTTTCACAAATCTGCACTCTCTGCAATCTAAGGGAACTTGAAGGCACTCACCATTTTATAGCAGCTTGTCCATTATTGCAAGAAATTCGGCGATTATACTTCCAAACAAGTTTTTTGTCTTTGAGCGAGCTTATTGATATTCTCAACGGATCAATAGGTTGGGTTAAGCTCTATAAATTTTATAAACATGCATTGTCTTATCGCAATAGCTTTTGAATCTTGAGAAACATTCTCCCAGTTAGAATATTAACAACATTTTTGTTTTTTTTTTTTCTCAAATCTTTGTGTTTCAATTCACGTGAAAATTATATAACTTTTTATGTAGCAGAACATTAAAATTACTTAAAACTTCTTTTAACTTCTTTAAAGAACTGTCTGAAAGTCGGAGAAGCTTATAAAACAAAAAAAATATGTAAAAACTATTTAATGAAGATCTTAGAACTTTCACATTATATATGAATGTATTTAAGTTTAAAAAATGTCTATCAGGCAGACGGCAGCATAGCCATGTCCATATATTTTTAGTTCTAATGGAATGTAAAACTTGTATATTGCAATAAAGAATTTTATCTATCTATCTCTATCTACCGGTCTCCGTCAACGCTAACTGACTCGCCAGCATCATTTCGGAAGAAGTAGGGCCCAATGACTTCATCAGCCCATAGACAACACCAAACAGTCAGTTTATGTGGATGTAATGGCATCTCAAGGTACTTTGCTTGTTGACGTAACAATTCCACCAAAAATGAGCATCATCACTGAACAAAATTTTGCGATGAAAATCAGCATCGAGATCAATCTCATTCTCGACCCATATACCGAAATCACGACACATTGCATGGTCTTGCGGCTTTAATTCTTGCACAAGCTGGATCTTGTAATGTCGTAAGCCAAGATCTTTGCGCAAAATCTTACATTAAGTTGATGGACAAAGCTCCAATTTATGTGCACTGCGGCGAATCGATAAATTCGGGTCCTCTTCAACACTTTGCTCTACAACGGCAATTGTTTCTTCGGTGCGCACTGTTTGACGCCTTTGCGTATTATCACATAAAGCAAACGTTGTGCGAAAATGATCCATGGTTAACCAAATTGATTGCTCTGATGGACTATTATGTCGACCACAAAATGGACAGAGCTTGGGGTAAACTTCGCAAACTGAAACATTGTTTTCGAAATAAATTTGAAAATTTTGCAAGTGTTGTTCTTTTGTCAACCTGTTCATGATGAAATCGCACACCAAACTGAACATAAATAACATTAGAGTTGGCTGATTTGACCTCAAGTGTCACTTATGTATTCCTCTTCGAAAAACCAACCTCTAAAAAAACAACCGAATCTCTTTTTGTGGTGCAGTAGATGGTTATTTCCATCTGGTGGTTGTTCGCTCACATTTTTCGAAAATAAAAGTAAAATTTCTAAAATAAACTTAAGTCACTTACTTAAGACAGTTAAGGACAACTCTCATCAATGACACAATGAAAAGGCGACATGTGTAAAATTAGCCATAACTCATCAAAAGCAGGCGTTAGCAAGTAATTCAATAAAAAAAATAATAATAAAGAAATACTCAATATTATTTTCTTTTTTGCCATAAATTCCCTCCTCACCACACAGAACCTTATTTACAGCTCGCAGATATTCCTCCAAGGTTCAATTTGGATCCTTGTCATACTTTCCTGACAGTTGATAATAAGGCAGAAGGAAAATGGATGATATGTTGTAATCGATATCCCAAATACATTTTCAATCTATACATCCACACTTCATAAAAGACTATGTATTGAAAATAATGTTCATAGACCTAAAATCCATCCGCAGTATAGTTTGTGGCATGCTGCAACAAATTTAGGCCTTGAAATGGTTATGTTGTGACACAAGCGGCTGCAGATGTCATTCGATGTGTTGTTATTTGTCAGGGATATTAAACTTCAATTGATTTTGTGCCAATTGGAAAATCCTTGGCCTATTGTTTATCAAGAAAGATGTTCCCTACTTAAAGCTTTGTACCTATAGTCCTCAGTCTGTGTGAGAATTGACATTGTTTACTGTACGTAAAGTAATTAAAATTTATTCATAAGATAGAAACTATATTGAACCTTAAATTTTTTAAAAAATTATAATTTTAAATCCAATCAAAAAGGAGATTCCATTTCGTTTCTAATTAAAATCTATTGAACATCAGTTATCTGCTTTTCAATGATGAGCAGCAACCAGCTGTGCACAACCACATTGGCCATTCAATTCGATTGCTGTCAATAATTTACACAGATATGTTTCATTAACTGGAAACTGACAGGCCTACAAAGAGCAAGAGAAAGAGAAACCTTCAGAGACACAGCAGGCTAGTTGAAATTTATATCTTTTAGTACATAAAATCAATTGTAAGCTCCTGGAAACATTCAATTTGATTAGGATATTTGATTGGATTCAGGTGAGGATGTTTGGAAATTGAGAAGTAGTGTTGAAGCAAAAATGATTTGAAAACATTTCAGAATGGATTGATGAACCGATTTAAGCAAATTTAAAGCTTTCGAAAACATACAAAGCAAATTATAACTTGAATAAATCAAATTAAAAATAATTAGGATGCGGGTGACACAACAGAGTAAAGGACCGCAACCCCAGGACTAAACGTCATTCTAACTAACCCAAACCCTCAATCTAAGTGACTGAACCCTAGAAAGAACCACCCTCTTTTTACCTTTTAGTTCCAGGCTGAAAGAAACTATAGATTCTCGTCCAACAAAGAAAACGTAGATGTTTCACACTAGTGATCCACCCGTACGCAGCTTTTACATCAGAAACCTTCTTCAGCAAGTCTCATGCTTTTGAATTGTTCCAAATGGTGACGTCACGTCACGTTTGTTGTTATTTTGCACCAAGAAACATCTCGTCTGCCCTTATTTTTATTTCCTCGTGAATTTGTGTAAACGTTGCATTGTGTGACTATTTGCGGGGTTCTCAAGAGTTCTCCTTTGAACATCACAATACCAACTAAACCAGTAGTGATCTATTTTTTCAAACATGCTAATATTTACGTAAGCGCACGGATTCTAGTACTTCTAGTACGATCAACCATACGCCATACGGAGCATCTCCATTTTAGCTGCCGCCACCTTACTCTCATACTCTTCCGCACGCACAACAGCGGTGTACGAGAATCTTCCCTTGAGCTTAGGGTAGGGGGCATTTTTCTATTACAGAAGATGGCGGATATTTCCCGCCACTTCAGCTACCCTACGCTTCCTCGGTGATTGATCGTCATCGCAAGATCATAGGTCCCGTATATGAAAGCTTTGCATACCTTGGAAGCACATTTTCCATAAAATTAATGTCTGGAATAGGAATGTCAGAATCATAAAACGGAAAACATAATTAATCAGTAATTTTTGTACTAATATCGTACCCTTTTCATTTGAAAAAGTTTACCCAATTGTCAAGTGGTGCCCGTTGCGTTATGATTAGCATATCTGCTGGTCACGGATGTTTCACGGTTCAAATCCCAACAGAAACCAAAACATGTTTTGCAAGAGTATCACGAGAGGAATTGGCAAGTCCTCGGTTTGTGAATTCATTACCACGAAAAAAGCCTTTTCTCGATTAGCCATTCAGAATCAGCAGAAAATTGGCATGGCTGTGACAAGTACGCTAGGACTTGGGGCTCACCGTTCTGTTGTGCCACCCTGTGTATACGTCAAGCGCTTTAAGCGGGATCTTGGATCTTCGTTTGTAGGTAAAAAATATTTCATACACTTTAGTTTTATAAGCTCTTGTCTGAAGGTAGATCTCGAATGATTTTTCATAGTCAATTCCGATGTTTTCTTTTACGATCGATATGCTTTGGATTGCATAAGATGCTGACTCCCCGCGACGAACCAGCAACTTTGTGTATTTCGCTTTTCTTTGTACATTGGTTGAAGGTAACTTTTCTCCCACTGCTAAAGACAAGCTATCACCTCCTTGGAGACTGGGAATGAGACTCTTGAACCATCTAAGCCCGATTTGTCCTATCTTTTAACGAAATTTCATATGGTATCTCTTCTGGCTTAACACTTATGGCAATTTTTAGAGTTTTTGAATGCTTCGACTGTGATGTCGGTATTTCTGTTAAGAAATGCTCAGTTTTCCAAAACTGCTCTCGAGGAAACTGTTCGTCCAACAATGTTGTGGCTCCCTGTGCAGAATTTTGTCATCATCCACAAGAAGCTGTCCTTAACGAATTTCAGAGAGCGAATCTCTTGAGAATATTTTTTTCATCTCTAAGCGGCTGTTTCGAAGATTGTTGCCACTTTATTCAAGCTGTTGCGTCGTATTTGTTGAACAGCTTAGTTTGAATCAGCATCCGGGACATAGACTCCGTCCGTCTCTCAATACATGCTTCTGTATTCGCTTTCAGACAAACCTTTTCATTGCTGTTATTTGACGTGTACTTTGGTCAGGCTTTGAAAGATGAAAAGATCATAATTCCAATACCATGTTTTTTGATTTGCTGATATGTCTGTTTGAAACCTTTAGCAATGATTCGGCTTTTTCTAAGTATGAATTTTGTAGAATGTAAACAATGCCACATAGGCACTTGGCAAGGTGCAATATACCATTCCTTCAATGCAGTCCTCAAAGTCCTCGCTTGTCTTCATGTTCAAATCAAAATAAATAAACAGGGTGGCGCAACAGAGCGGGGAGCCTCAGGGCCTAACGCAGAAAGAATGGAGGGGACCCACAATTTATTGACTTATGATTGTAACAATGTGCATCTTTTTTTCTGCTCATATCCAATTTAGGATTAACATTCCAATGAGTGGAAAAATTTGACAACATTTGAAGGGCTACATTGCTCATTGTGTTTCGTCGTTCACGATTCATAGAATTCAAACACGTGCTATTCGTGGTGCCCGTGGTGTTATAGTGAGCATGTCTGTCCATTACTGAGCTCAAGATTTGAATTCCAAAAACTTCCAATTATTTTTTACTTCCAATTATAAAAAGCTGTCTAAATACTTTCGCGGACTTGCAAAATGGTATGATATTTAGACAGCTTTTTTTCATTTTGCAGTTCGGAATCGGCAAAAATGTGTAAGTCCATCCCATTTTCAAAGGTGTTGGTAAGGGAAAAGCGCAAGGCTGCTAATCTCCCTGGGCTCTGTTGTGCCGCTTTATTTAATAATAACAAATGATATTTCTTAATAAGGTAAATATTTCAACTTATGATCAATTCTGGTACAATTCAACATGAATAGATACAAATTAAGAGTCGTATCTGGATATCTCAGGTTCGCCAGCATATATGATCAATGCATATGTTGTGGTAGCAGAGAAACGTTTACATTTATGATGCAATAAAATGATGAAACTCATAAAAAATTATATCTGTCTGAGATTACTGTTTAATCGAGTACTCTCGGAATCAATTAGTCTGCAATTAATAGGGTGCGGCAAGGCTGTACTTTACGGCCTATTTTGTTTTGTCTTTCTATGGAGGCTTTTTGATTTGTTGGCTTAAACGTACCGATCTTTGATGACAGCCAGATCCTGTTTACACACCAAAATAGTCCAACACACCCCAGTCAAGTGATACCCGTGGCGTGATGGTTAGCATGTTAAGCGGGAGGTTCGTTTTTCGTATCCCAATAGAAGCGAAAACAATTTTCACGGGTATCACCTTTCGCAAAGAATTAGCAAGTTCTACAATAGTAAATTCATTGAAACGAAAAGCGCTTTCTCGATTAGCCGTTCGGAATCGGCTTAATATTGTACGTGCCCTATATTCCTTCATGAGGCATGGTTGTAAGAAATTCGCTAGGCCCCGGGGCACCCCTCTGTTGCGTAACCCTATTTATTTTTTAATTATTTTACCAGAGTCAAGTACGTATTTGGTTGATAATGGTTTTGAAATAGATTCCCCAGTCAGGCTTTATAAAAAGACGCAAAGGTTCTAAAAGAAATAAGAAAAATTGAAAGACAGCAAAGCTTTACCAGCACGGTGCTAGTTTCAAGTCACATCATCTTTATGACAAGATCTTGTTAGTTTTAAACATAACCATGATTTTTCCATTAAGAAACTTATAAAAACCTTTATATTTAAATCAGTTTCTGTAGAAATTTCTTTTATCTGCCGTTCTGCCGTCTGGAAATGTTTTGCAAAGCTATACACAAAAATAAAAACAAGCCTTTGACGTTACTAAATACGTAGTTTGTTTTCCTGAAAGCGACCGCATAACAAAATCAAAGATCCAATAACAAATAATGTCACAACTAACCAAACAACATCCAATTACTAGCCTTGCAAAACTTGAACAAAAGAAGCACTTGCTTGTTTGTGCACCAAAATAACTACGTGTCCGTTAAAGTTTTCGCTACACGAAAATTAAAAACAATTTTCTTTATCCACAAGCATTTTTCTCAATTAGGAAAGAGTTTTCATCTCACAAAATATGGTGGAGGGAGGCACACAACAGCAGCGGGCGGGAATGAGTACCTACAAAACTTTACTGCAACCATAGCAACTTAATTAGCTAATGAGAACTTTAGAATAAAAAAAAAAGTGTACCGGAATGCAATAAAAATAAAAATAAAAAAATAAACTAAAAATAATAAAAAATCTTCTAAGCTTTGTTCGAAACGGCACGTTCCTTTCATATTCCTTTAGTTGTACTGCGTCACCAAAATATAGTACTTTATCGCTGCCTTTCATTCATTTCATCGTCTATTTTCCTAGTTTAACGATTTTTCTTTTATTTCTTTACATTCTCCTAACATTGCTGTTTTTTCTTCCCTTCTTCTTCTGTTTGACTTTATTCATACGCTTTACTGTGGTATAATAAGACTTGTTGTGGTGCAAAGCGTAAATGGAGGGTGCCTTGATGGACGTTGGAGAAGGAAGAAAAAAAGAGCAAAAAATTAACTCAGCAAGAACCATTTTCAACTGCGATGACATTTGTTGTTGTTATAATAGTGTTAGTGGATAGAACATGGTGCTGACGGGGTCGACAATTGGATAGAAATCTTAAATTAGGACGAATTTCTGGACATGACAGAAATGCCACACAACATACAAACATAACAAAACCCCAGTTATGGAATGGTCATCTATTTTGCCTCTTTTAGAAGTTGCTTGAAGTAAAAGGAATATAGAAACCAAAGAAGGTATATCCAAGTAAGAAGGAGAGAGAGAGAGAGTTGTTTTTGACTAAAGTGGATTCTTGTATTGGAGTGAAAATTTAATTCCTGAGTGATAAAATCAAATTTGTTCAAAGTAACAATATGTTTTGGGATGAGGTCGAAACATTTTTGGAGATGAGAAGGAATTTCGGGGAAGTATATTCTCAGTAAGTGTGTTGACTGAGTCCATAGTCGCAGTCGGTTTGTTTGTTGGAAGGTGGAACCGATGTATTAAAGTACAAAGAGATGTTTTGTAAAAAGGTTGAGCAGACTTCCTGTAAAGATGAAGGGATACGATGAATTTGTTTTTGATTGAAATGATCTTCTTTTCTTAACTCTAATCTTAACTGTCTAACCCTGGACTAAGAACTACGCATACCAATGGTGCAGTAGAAAAGAGCTAGGTTGCTGAACTGGAATAAATTCGGGTTCGATGACGTAGTTGTTCTTCTTCTCTATTTACAAAAAAAAAAAAATAGAGATAATTCAAAGCCTGCCTTGACGAATTAAGATGCAAAAAGAATTTGTTGGCATATTTAAGGAGATGAAGCCCTTTATCGCTTGTATAGAATTGAAATACAGAAGCAAGCGAAGAAAAAAGCCCATAGTTGCAAACAAAAAGTAAGGAAGCTCATGGAATGCTTTTGGTGTACTCTAAAAAAAAATTATTCATTGGTAAATGATAGTATTTCAATGGCTTATTAAATGAACAATTTCTTAAAAGCTCTTTCAAGAAGCTGAACCCAATTTTGAAGAGTTTTGAATATCATCTCGCAATTTGTTAGAAAGATGCTCCCTAAGATTACAAATATTATTTCAACGTTGACGATCCAAGTAAACGAAAAAAAAACAAAGACCTCCGGCTCTGCACGTGGAACGTAAGATCCCTTAACGCATTACGTATACAGCTGGAGAATCAGCAGACGATCTGCACTGCTACAATGTAGATACAACCGCCATCTTAGAAGTGCGATTGATTGGATGGAATGAAAAACTCCGACATCTACTATGGCGACTGCTACATTTTGGGTGCGGATTTGTCGTTAGATGTAAATTCAGTGATAAGGTTATCAGCCAAAATCCAGTAAGTGAGCTTTTATTGTAATGATCATATACATCAGGGCTAAATTTGACATCCAACATAAGCCTAACATACGCACATACCTTTACAGAAGGGAAAGACGAAAACTCCAAAAATTGTTTCTACGAAGAAACTTATGAGCAGTGCCCTAGACTTGACGTTCTTGGCGATTTTAACGAAAAACTAGGGAAAGAGGACACCTTTGGTAATACAATCAGTAAGCATAGCCTTCATGACAAAACCACCGAAAATGGACTAAGGTTAATCGATTGCAGCGGATCTAAATCTTGTTGTAAGTAGTACACGCTTCCCGCATTCCAAAATTCATAAAGGTACAAGGCGATCCCCAAACTGCCCGAATCTCAAATTACGCATGTTGCGATCGACGTAAAGCACTCTTAGAGTGTGAAAGATGTCCGAGCTTTCTGAGAAGCCATTTTTAACTCGGACCACTTTTTGTACCTATGGTAGGAATGAGAATATCCTTTTCACGACTCGTGCGAGCCAACGCTGTGAAGAGATATAACGTCGGAAAGCTACAATCGAAAGAGATTGCCAGTGGCTTTTCCAATCGAGTGTCTCTCCAACTATCGTCGAATCTTATGCTGCCAGCATCAAGCATTGAAGACCAGTAACAGCAATGCCAAGAAGCCATAAGTTAGAACCGCTGCCTCTGAGGTTGTGGGTTTTACTCGGCCACCAAAACGAAACCCATGGTTCGATGAAGAATGCAGGCAGGCAAATGCAGCCAAACAAAAAGCACGACATATGCTGATGCAAAAACGAACAAGGGCTGCTTACGATCAGTATAACGAGATTTACAGGGAGAAAAGACGGGAGAAATACCGAATTCTCAAAAAGAAAAAGCAGCAGCATGAGAAGCGCTCGTTTGAGGAAATTGAGAGACGCCATGACAGGAACGAGATTTGGAAGTTTTACCAAAAGGTAAAAAGATCCTGCCAGGGTGGCAAACCCCGAACTCAAGCCTGTAAAGACCAGCAGGGAAACATAGTTATAGAGTCGCAGTCGCTACTGAGGATCTGGAAAGATCATTTCTGCAGACAGCTTAACTGCGATGAAGACTCAAATTCCGCTGTCAGGCAGATTGCCCCATTCAGCTTGGACGATGATCAAGAATGCCGTCCTCCCGACCTAGAGGAAGTTAAGCTTGCCATATGCAAACTTAAATCAAATAAGACAGCAGATGGCCTTGATGCCGAACTTTTCACGGCAGCTGGAGACCAGTTGGAAAGGAGCTTGCACCAGCTGGCTTACATGATATGGTCAGAAGAAAGCATGCTCGGTGAATGGAATCTCAGTATCGTATGCCCGATCCTAAAGAAGGGAGACACTCACAATTGCGCCAATTACAGAGGGATAAGCCTCCTTAACGTCGCTTATAAGATCTTGTCTGCTGTAATATGTGAACGTCTGAAACCCCACGTCAACAACTTGATAGGTCCTTATCAATGTGGTTTTAGACCAGAGAAGTCCACAATAGACCAAATTTTCACATTACGGCAGATCTTGGAAAAAACCCGAGAATATAATATTGATATTCACCATCTTTTTATCGATTTCAAGGCCGCGTATGACAGCATTTACAGAGACGAGCTGTACAGAGCCATGTCTAGTTTCGGCATCCCTGCAAAACTCGTACGACTATGCAGGATGACTTTGAAGAATTCACGCTGCTCCGTCAAGGTCGGTAAGGAACTCACCGAGACCTTTGATGTCAAAAATGGCTTCAAGCAAGGCGACAAACTGTCATGCGAATTCTTCAACATCATACTTGGAAAGATTGTAAAAAAACTCAAACGTCAACACCAGAGGAACAGTCTTTCAAAAGTCTGTACAATTACTCGCCTACGCAGACGATACTGACATAATGGGAAGAAAAAAGCGTGATGTCATAGGTGCTTTTACGAGCTTTGAAACAGAAGCGGCAAAAATGGGTTTGATGGTAAATGAGGGTAAAACGAAAATATATGTTGTCATCAAACAGGGACAACGAAGACCGAACATAGGCGAATTCGAAAGAACGTCACAATAGACAGACCTAACTTCGAGGTAGTACAGGACTTTGTCTAATTAGGATCCGCTATAGGCACGGAAAACAACATCAGTGCGGAGATCAAACGGAGAATAACTCTTGCCAACCGTTGCTTCTTTGGGTTAAGAAGGCAATTGAGAAACAAAACCCTCTCTAGAAAAACCAAGGTAACCCTTTATAAGACCTTGATCATCCCAGTCCTGCTTTACGGCGCAAAAGTATGGACCTTATCGAAAGTGGATGAAGGAACCCTTGGTCGAAAAATTTTCGGAAGATCTTTGATCATTGCAAAAAATATGTGCGGAGAAGAAGATACAACAACGAGTTGTAAGAGCTGTCCCGCGACATGGGCATAGCCAGAAGAGTACGCATCGTGAGACTACGATGGCTGGGCCATGCAGAGCGGAAGGACCCACACGCTCCAACTCCACGGGTTTTCGAAGGCGCATTGCAGGGAAATCGTGGAAAGAAAAAACCTCGTCTTTGGTGGAGCAATCAAGTAGAATAGGACTTCAACTGACTTAGGGTGCAAAACTGGAGAGAACTCGCCAAAAATCGAAATCTTCGGCGAAAGATGTTTTTGGATGTTGATTCTCAGGTTCATCCCAAATTGTAGGTAAGTAATGTAGAAACAAGTGCAACTTTCGTACCTACCCCTATAAAGTTAGTACTACATTTCTTTAAAGGACGTGTGTCGAATACGATGTAGCTGGTGGTTTTTAAAAGAGCAAATTAGTTGTGGAGAGGGGAAGTTTGTAAATAGTTCGATTAATTTTCGAAATGACTTTGTATGGTGCTTTCTTTTCGCCGAATACCACTCGCCAGTCATCACATTGCCAAAAGTGAAACAATTCAACATTCCGGTTGTCTGGTGTCAAGGTGATTGGTAAATGAGTGCTTCAAGGCTAAGGCTTGTTAAATTTATCAAAAAGATCAAAACATATTAAGGTTCTGGAAAAAAAAGCTTTAAAACAAGCCTCAGTAAGACTTAAAACCTTAAACAAAGCCTATTAGGAGGCTAATGACACTAAAAAGCAAAAAAGCAAACCCACTGAATGTGCAGAAACCCAGAAGAAAAAATTCATAACTCAGCGGCTTATCATAAACCTCATACCTAGACCGATTACACCATGGGAACATTCAAAAAGTTACTCAAGTGCACAAAAAAAAACAAAAACATTTTAAAATGTATCCTAAATCGAATCAGAACTCCTTTTTTGTTTTGCTTCTTTTTCGTTCCAATTCCAAATACCTACACACTCATTCGTCACGAAATTAAAATTCTCCTTAATGACTGCTTAATTGTTGTAAACATCTTAATTTGTTTATTGACTTTCATAGGATTCTTTGGAATTTGCCAAAACTTCAAAGTCTTAGAATCGACTTATCCTTTCTTATTTCATTTTTTTTCTTGCTTTTTCTTTTTCGTTCTGTAACATTTTAGATTTTGCAGCACTCAAAGTTATATCGTCCCCTCTATTTTGTGCTAAACGAAAGGATCAGACGATGAACGTTGAAAACTTTTCCTTAAAGCGAATCCTCAAAAATGTCATCGAGTTTTGTGTGTACATATTACTTATACACGGAGATATATTTCCTCTTTCTTTTTTTTTTAGAGGGAAAGAGAGAATAAAGTTTTTTAAGTTCTCTAACTTTTCCATGTGCGTGGGATAAAAGAAAAAATAAATAAAAAATACGAGAAAGTTTAGTATAAAGAGGAATGAGATTCTGGGAAATATATTTTGCTTTCTTTTTTTTTGAAAAATTTATATTTCTTCGCACGCAAAACCCCTTTTTTCTTTTATATTCTTTTCAGACATTCTAATTTAATTTTTTATTCCTTAAACGTCATGTATTCGGCTGCTGGTGATGTATGCTTCATACTTTTTCTTCTTTTCTTTCCTTAAATAAATATTTCTGATGCCGATGTCTTTTTCATATCCAAGAAGTCTACAGATTTCGCAGAAAATGTCAAAGTTTGGATTGGATGGGCCGTCGCGTCGTCGGTCGATTGGTGCATTGCCGAATGTCATAGTATATATCAAGACATAGCACGTAAGCCACGAAAGGTTAGAAATTTAAAGAAGATTAAGTTTTGCTTAAGAATTGAACAATCCACTGGGTAGATAGAGTGTCAATCTTCATTTTTAACTCAAAGTCAAAATGATATGCGACGTCTGATGAGTTCACAAGACATTCAGATCCAGTCAAGGCGGATACAGAATTCATAAAGGAGTGCCTATACCAACCACAAGGAAACCTCTCAAGGTGCCACGACCTTGTGGTGTAAAGAAAAAGTCACAAGTAAGCTTCTCAGTACACACAATACATGAGCATAACCAAATAATTACTTACTATTTATCACTTGCAAAGTCACATACTAATTAAATTTACCATGTTCCCATGATTTCTGTGAAAAGTGTTTTTTGTGTTACTCGAGTGCACTCTAATCGGGACGTCGAGTATTCACAACATCATCAAAGGAATGTATTGAAGTCAAAGGCAAAAACATTAGCATAGAAACATTCAATGAGAGAGATACTTTGATTTCTTTCATTTAGTTTAACGTACAAGCCCACACACAAAAGACGCCTTTCATCTTCACCAAGAGTATCGAGTGACTGTAGGTACCTATGTCGACGAAAATGATTAATTATAATTTGTTGGCATAACAAATTTGCCATCTCTATGTCGTCTCCTTCGATTCGTGCTATGTTGTCATGATATTTTGTATCTTATGGCTGGGTTTTTTTCTTTCTCTCTATTTTTCTTTCTTTTTTTTTTTTGTGTGTGTATCAGTAAATTTTTACTTGTTACCATTTTTCATCATCAGAATGCTACAATTGATAGTTCATCGAAATGATTAATAGGAAAGTATCTTTTGGATTCGTCTATCGAGATTTGGGGATTGGTAATGGGCAGCAACAAGAAATAGCAAATCATTCCCTGAAGAGAAAGAGACGAGGAAATCTGAGGAAAGAATGTTTACCTTGTTTGTCCGGAATGGGATACTCAACTATTTTTCTCTTTTTATATTGGAATTTATATTTTTGCCGTTGAAACTTGAATCGAAGCATTACGACATGAGATGGTTATTATTTATTTCAATTCTCAGTCAATAAAAAAGGTTTCAGTGCAAGACCAGAAGTTCTCAAATCGATTTGATCTGGAGATAAAATCCATTGGACCAAGTCAACATAACGCAGGAAGTGAAGGTTTTTGAATAGCAAATTTAATAAATGGATGAAGGAGATTGTTTGGGCCAATTGAGATAAATTGTTCACTTTATTGCACACAAAAATAAATATCATCTGCTTAGTTGAGAGATTTCGTAGTTAGTCTAAAATTGATTCCAATTGTAGCCTGACCAGTTCCGGGATATGCAATGGAATTCAAATGTTTACATTGGATTCAATCTGTTTGAGCATTTTATTTTGAGGATGCTATGAGGTTACGTTAACATGTTAGCTTTCGGAAGTCAAATTTTCAGTCAGTTGCTGTTATAGTCATGAGCAGTGTGAGCTTTCACAGAATAGATATGAGTTATTGTGAAATGCACGCTCTTTGCTTTTATGTTATTGCTTTTGAAATGCTTGATTGATTGAGATTATCTGACCTCATTAATCTATGAAAATATAAAATCTTGACTTAAACCACAAGCGTTTGTTTTTTTAACTACATACGATCCTGTTTCGCTTTCCTAATGGTTGGCATGTTTGTCTGTTACGTTGGAGTTTAAAGGTTCGAATCCCAGGAGGTAAGGCTAGGTTAAGGTGGCTGGCGGGAAAACGACCGACGTACTTAAACCAATACTAGGTGGACAGAGTCCAGAGTGATACCACAAGAACTTTGAGGAATTGCCTCCTTTTAAACCATTTTGAGTTTTTCAAAGAGCGATGAAGACTAAGAATGTCTTTTTTTTATCACTTCTATCTTCGAGGAAGTGTTCTTCCAAATGTGCTTTCATCTCTGACAGAGGGGAGGGTTTGTGCAAAGAAGATGTGGAACGGATTCCTCTTCTTTCTCAGCTATGCAGCTATCACCGAAATCGTTTGACTAAACATTGAGCAATGCCATGCGTCATGTCTTAATTATAAAGCAGTGTCCGGTTATAACCCCAGTCACTGAGCTAAAGTACAATCTGCCCAAGGATAACAAACTTTTGGCACATTTAAGATCAAGGTTTGCTAGCCTTGCAAGTGGTGGTGTTTGTCTATCTACAAAAATCATAGAAACTTCAAAGAAAAAAAAATTTGCACGGATATCGCCTTTAGCAAGAAATTGGCAAGTTTTCCTAGAGCATTTGCAGCGCAGATTTGCAAATTTTGCACACTACCATGAAAAACGTTTTCTAACTTAGCCGTTCGCAATCGGTATAAGAGTAGGTCCTTAAAGTGCGTTACCCCGAGGTCTCCAGTATTATGATGCGCCACCATTTTTATACAATTTTTTAGAAACATGCGGTACAATCTGCAAAGCTGACACGAAATGGATTACTTGGGAAGAGAATTTATTTTGGAAAGATCGAGACTCGAAAATATCTTCGTCGATCCTAAACAACTTAAAAAAAAAGTAACGAGAACAAACAACTGTCGAACACTGCAAAGTTGAAGACAACCTCTCTTACAGTTTTACTATTTTAAATTTGCTACGTCAATAAGCCATAGATTCGTAAGAAAACAATCCCATCCCAAAATGCTAGTCTTGTTGCAAGTGCTATTCGATTAAGAAACGGAATATGTACATATGAAAAAACTTTGACGAAGGTATGATATCCAGGAATTGCCGAAGAGGCATCTTGAGCTTTCTGCTTTTTATTACTATCCCTGAAAACACGACCGAAGGTACCAAACAGCGCACCAAAATGGATCAACTATTATTTTTTGCTGTAGTAATTGCAACATTGTTTGGAGTAGGGAGTAGCGACAAATCACTACTTGTTGTTGCGACATATAATTCGCATTTTGGATAAATTATCATAATTGCGTGGAAACTGTAGTGAATGCGGCGAAACTATTGTCACTGCATTGTAATTGCGCCAAACGTTGGAACTAAGATAAGGCTGTCGCAATTGCTGGAAACATAAAGCTGTTGCAAAATATCAGTCGTAATTTCAAAATTTTCGTAATTTTCGTCGTAATTTCGCAAATTTGTAGTAATTGCGACAAATGAGACCGATTTGTAGAAATTGTGGCTGATATTGTGCAAAAATTTCATCTTTGCAGTTACAAAAAAGCTTTCGTAATTTTCTAGAAAGAAAAACTTTTGGCAATACATCAGTCGTAAATGATACAAATCGGTTGCATTTGACACAAAATTGTGGTAATGCGACAAATTTGGTCGTTTTCAAAGTTACGAGTATCGTGATCTCAAAGGTATCACAGCTCACTGACTTAACTGGAGTGATCAACTAGTGACCTCAGGAGGTGACCTCGTGACTTTCAGGTTTTTTGACACTTTTTTTTTAAGCCAACCAAACGCAGATATCGTTGCATTTGTCTATACCAGGAGTGCTTTGAGCAAGTTACTTGAAAATTATTGTAATTTATACAAAAGTGTCATAGTCGCCATAATGTCAAATTTAACACAGTTGCGAAAAAACTTTCATGACAAATCAGTTGGTATCACGCCAAAATTGCAGCGGACGCAACAAGTTTTCTATGATTTTGCAACATGATTTTACTGCGAAAAATTTGACATAATACAAAAACTAAGTAAGTATTGTTTTTTTTTTTTTCAATAAGCAAAATTTTGCAAGGTTTCAACGTTGGATCGCTTTAAAGGTTTAAAGTTGAAGATAAAACGCACCATAAGATGATTTGCATTAACGACGACGTACACTTGGTACTCAAAAAATCTTATTAATAAGTCACCGGACAAGAAACCCAACAAAAAATAGAAAAAAAGTTAAAATTTACTTGTGACTTTTCCATTCAAACTTCAAAAACGGTCTTTTAATGTTTTGCTTCAAGAATATTCCAACGCTTAGAATAGTAAATGCATTTCATTTACAATTTATTTTATAGTACGTTCTCTCCAAACAGATATAGTTTAGACCCACAGCAAATGAAGTTCCCAAATTATAAAGGAAGTAGAGTTAATTCGCCTAAAAAAATGAACTTTTTTTTGACAGTCAGTATATATTTATTAAAAGCGATGCTGCATTAAAAAATAATATTAAAAAAATACTAAGTGAAGAATAAAAAAATATCAGAAACTACGCCAATTGCAAGTTACTGTGAAGCCTCTAGAAAGAAAGGAGAGTTGCTGTGCCCCTTACAACTCGATATTGGATCATCCCAAATCAAAAATCTAAAGTTATTTCGTTAGATAATTGATTTCCTCATGTAACACTGAGAAGGTTTTTCGAAAAATCAATTTTTCACCTTTTGGGAAGACATTGAATGGAAAGATACGATTTTTGGGAAAAATAATCGGCCCCCTTTTTTCGCTGTTCAAATAAAAATAAATTTAAGAAAAACCCTACGGCTCTAAACTCTAATTGGAGTTGCATCGCAACTTGTCGCGTTACTTGTTGGCAGCGTTACAACAATGCGTGTCCTAATACAGTCGAAAGATGCTCATAAGATCACACGACCAGTCTGATTTTTCACATGCTATTTTACTAAGAGCAATGCGACGAAAATCAAACTGGTTGATTTGAAGCAACCAGACTACTTTTCGTTGTGTCGGTCACACAAAGTTTTATCTTGATAGAGGCACTCTCCTACGATTATGCAATTGCAATTGGAGCTGCATCGCGCGTTTGAACGATGAACTTCGGTCGGTCGCGTTGCTTGTTGGTAGTGCTACCACAATGAGTGTCCTTATACCAGTCACAAGAAGCTCATAAGATCACGCGACCAGGCTGCATAATTGGCGTCGCGCGACTATCTTCTAAATTATAAAAAAAAAAAACAAAAACGTCAAATAAAATATATTTATAAAAGCCGGTTGAGATTTGGTAACTTCCACCACTTGTACCCAGAGCAGCGAAGCCAACAAGATATTTTTACCAATACACATTACATTCATAAAATGGGATTCACATAAATTTCACTAGTTAAATTGCATTCGAATTCTATTTTCCCTTGCTATTTGCTAAGAGCAACGCGACGAAAATCAAATTGGTTGATTTGAAGCAACCAGACTACTTTTCGTAGCGGCGCACAGTGGGCCCAAATGCAGTTTCGCGTCTCAAAAATCTGTAACTTTTTTGTCTATTGGAGTAATTAAGTGAAATTTGGAATATATTATCTTTAATATATAGAGAATCATAAAATTTAAAAGTTTTTAAGATCTATCTAGTGTTTTGGTATTTAAAGTTTATTAAAAGTTCAAAAATTACAATATTGACGAATCAAAATGTGGATTTTCAGTATAAATTTTGCTTTTATTTATTATTTATGCTAAGGATACACCTGTTGAGAAAATATAATATCAATAAATTATATGTACATTAAAAATACATCCCAATATGAGACAACTAAAGCAATATATAATATACAAAAATGTAAACAATTTAGTAGCTGAATGGCTTCCTCAGAAAGCTCTGAGCTTCAGCTGTGTTTTGTTTTCATATACTTTATATAAGAGGATCTGATGTCAAAAACAACCGATGAAAGACATCCTCATTTGTTGCTGTTCTTGAACATTTTCTTGAATGCGTCATCCTTATTTTTTTGTAATCTTTGTTACGTGCTTCTTGTACATCTTCAGAAAGCTGACCGATTGGTAGGACTCCAAAATGTTGAACTATAGCTTCACCGCGAATTAGTATTTTATGGACTGAAGATGTATTACCATTTATATTTTTCAACGTAAATGCGAGCTGTATAAAATGCATATTTATGAAATTTTTGAGCATCAATGTTCATTGGGGTGTGTCATTTTTGGGCAACTTTTTTCAACGATAGAACAGGCTTGATACTTTAAGGATGGTATAAAACGAAGCCTCTGAAAATTTGAGCTCCTAATATTAACATTTAGAGGTCCCTGTTTTTAAATTTTAATTTTCCATACAAATAACATGAAAAAAAACTTAAATTCTTTCTTATTTTTATAGCCTGATATTTGAGCAATGTAGAAATAAACTGACAAATTATTTAAGTAGAAAATTGAACGCTCTACAAAAAAGCTCAAAATAATTTTTTTCATAGAGTGAGCCGTTCTGAAGATATTCAGAGTTTTATTTCTAGTACTTCATGGGGTAATGTTGTCATTATTCGAAAAGGGGCAAATTTGGGCAAAACCTTTTTTTTGTGCCTTTTTGTTAATGTATTAAGGACTAAAATGCACTATGCAAGAACACAGCGCAAGGTAGCGCAACCATTTAAAACCTTTATCAAAGATTAATATATAAAAAAAAAATAGCATGTTAGTTAAAATTTATTAATATATAGAAAAAATATATTTTTTGAAAATGAGTTTGCTGATACTTAAAGCTTAAATTACAAGCTTTCCAACGATATATAACTTTTGCATAATCACAAAATAAAATGCCACAGAAAAGTCTATTAAAAACGGTCTTTATTTCGTCATAGCAATGGGGCTATACGAAACGACCACTTCAGATAGCCATATCCTAAAAGTATGCATTTTTGAGACGATAAATGCCATTTGGGCCCACTGTGCGGCGGTCGCATGAGTAAACACTTTGAATATGAAAAGCTTTAATGATAAAGCTTGAACGATCATGAAACAAACATTTGCGACCGTGCTACCCCATCCCGCGATCGCTTTCCTGTGTTAATAAGGACACACAATAGGGTTATTGTTGCTTGATATTTTGATCGTCCGATGTACTGCCCGTAGCTCGTTGTTCGGTCGCGCGATGGCTGCCAATTACAACATTGGGTAAAGCGTTACCTTGTAAATCATATACAAAAACAGAGATTGAAGTTTCAAAAGGATCGGTGCAGTAGTTTGGAAATTATAAAGAGCACCGACTTTGATTACGTGAGTTGTGCGAAAAACGCTAAAGCTGCCAGGTAACAATAGCGCTTTTAGGCCGAGCAGGTATGACAATATTCATAACATCGTCAATTAGGATCCGATCGATTTGAAATTTTGACACAATGTTCTTGAAATGTTAAGCATTCATTTCAAAAAAATGCAAAAAAAAATTTAAGACCCTATTTCCTTCCAATAGATTAGATTTATTCATTAAAAATAGCTTATACATTTTCTTATTTACCATTTTATAAACATGAAAAGGTAAGGACATGACAATATTATGTCGTCTGTCCGAATGGCTTTAAATATCTTCTGATAGCGCAATATCATTACTAGTTATTTTATATAAATAAAAAACAAAAAACAAAAATTTTGTTATACAAATCAAAATTAAAAATGCAAACGGCAAAATAAAATAGACTTTGAGTTTAGCTATAACAAAACAAATGTGCGTAACGCTTAAATTTACTTTTAGTTTTGGGACTATTAGTTGCTAGAAGTTTTCGCTAACTATCCTACTTCGGTATGACATCGCTTCTCTACAATACTCCAAAAGCTGCATCCAGTTTCACCGTTAAGGGTTCTTAGAACTTCATATTCATTTAGGGTGTTTTTACCAAATACTGCTCCTCTTATTTCCCTCAAAGTGGACACATTCCCAGAAAATGGCCTGTATCCTCCTTTTTCTTCATATTGCACAAACTACAAGTTAATTCCAAATCGCTGCTTAGGTCGCATCATCTCTCCTCTGACTTTGAAAATAGTGCTGATAGATAGAACTTTCGCTGAGAAGTTCGGGGTGAAGTAATTCTGCTCATTTAGATTGTAGGTAAGCTTTGAGTAAAATGACCTTTCGGTTGATGCTCGCGCTCTCTTAAGGCATAAAGACCAATAGCAATACTAACCATTTGATGGGCTATGACGTAACGTGGTTGTATTCATAACATTCAACTTTCGTTCAATATGCTGAAATAAATGTGATCCTAATCCTGAATCACAATCACGCTTCGTTTCAGGCTTCATCCCTGTCACATGCGAGCTCGTCGTGTTCGCTTTGAATTCTTTCCTTACTTCGATGGGAATTGCAGTTAGGGGTGGACCTGAGCCTCATCCAATATTATTTCGAAAGCAATTTCATATCGAGCGAGCTTCCTGCAGTTTTGCACTCATAGGGTTCTTAAACTGAACGGTATCGTTGAACTAAGCCAAACTTTTTGTTTTGAGTTGGAGTCACGTTACGTTATTTTGTACACGAACAAACTTCACATCGAAGTCAGAGCGACATTGTGATAGGGTGAACTGTTTTCCTATTACTAAGCATATAAACGTCATGCGTAAATGAAGGCGGCATTATAATTCAAGCATAAGAGTCTGAGGAGCAATAAAAGTGTGACGTTGTCACTTGGAGTACTTATACGAGCTGAAACTTTCGACAACGAGAAGTCACAAAACTAACAAACAGCAATTTGAAGTGCAGAAATCATCAGAGTAAACTCTTATTTTACAAAGAGCGATCAGATCAATTTCAAAACTCAGAGTCTCACCTTCAATCAAAATACCAACGATATAACGTAACGTTGTCATGCGGCACCTTACTTCTAAGGAATGAGTTATTTTTCAACTTTCATAATCAATCCCAGGGATCCTTTCTCAGGTTTGTTTCGACTTGGAAACGACTTTTCAAAGGAAATGATCATGACTGGTTTGAATGATTAGGCCTCACACTGAAGTTCTTACTGAATGCTCTCAAATCCGCTGGATATAATTAAGGATTTAAGAATTATGAGTTCTCGTTGATGGTTTTTTTTTTCAGTAAGAAAGGAATACTCAGTTGCAATTTACAAATAAAGCAGAATCTTACCTACTCAGGACTTTTCACGACTTAACTGGCGCCCAATCTCTAGCTAGAAGCAGGGATTCGACAAGCAAAGCACATGACAAGTACGTCAAATATTAAATTTCTTAAAGTGTTTTTTAAAGTACGATTTTATCCTGTGATGTGTTTCAATATTTATAAATGTTTTCTTACAAAACAAGAGGACAAAGAAACACTGGCTACAATCGAATACAAACTCATATTTATCTGCACTCCTACCAACGTACATACATAGGAAGGCACTCATTCGACACGTTTTTCCCTTAATTTTTTTTATAAAGAACTTTTAAAAGGAAATCCAAATATCAATCAATGTATCTGTCAGTATACATTTTAAGCTCCACTGAGACTTTTTAGCAAATCCACAAGGAGCAATTACAAACACAGAGCTTCCTCTCACACGCTGCCTTCAATAATGTTTACTTGAAAGGTCATTGAAAGTATCAGTCGATTCAATTCAAATATGTACATATACTTTCTCGAGTTCCATGGAATATAAAACATAAAACTACGAACCTTTCTCTCAAGCCAAACATCGTCCCTAACCAATAGTCATGCTTGGCACGCCAAAAGCCAATGCCATGTTGTAGGTGTGGCGAACTCTTGTCATAAGCTGACAAGTGGCAACACTTTTCTCAAAGCAGGCAGACCATCGCTTACGAAAGCTCTTGCAGGAGATAGAACAGGGAGACCGGAGACCATCTCAATTACTGAGAGAAATGCGACATCTCGCTGGGACCAAAATGGATGACGAGTTGCTAAAGTCGCTTTGGTTGCAAAGACTTCCCGCAAATATGCGTTCTATTATCTCTGTAAGTACCGAGAATCTTGATAAATTAACAGAACTAGCCGATAAAATTGCAGAGGTAAACGAAGTACCGCAAGTGTTTGGAATTAACGGGACAGAACAGCAAAATCAGCAGATGCCATCCGCAAGTAACGGTGCGACAATCGAACATCAGATATTAGAACTAACACGTGCCGTAACTGAACTGAAAACACGTTTTACATCTCGACCTCGCAACCGATCTCGCTCTCGTTTTTTTAATCAAAGTCGGAGTAGTAGCAGAAAGCGATTGACAAATGACGAAACCACAGATAGCTATTGTTGGTATCATCGCAAACACGGAGCCGATGCAAGAAATTGTAGAGCTCCATGTTCTTTCCATGCTTCGTTAAACTAACTGGCCAGTCTCTAATGGCGACAGCCACTGGCCCTAATAATTGTCGCCTTTTTGTCAAAGACCCTAAGAATAACTTATTGTTTCTTACAGACACAGGAGCAGATATTTCTACAATACCACCAACAATACAGCAAAGGAAAACGTGTCACACTGAGACATCAAATCTATACGCAGCAAATAACACCCCCATCCGGACTTATGGAAACAAAACCCTTGTGCTTGACCTCGGACTGCGGCGTGTTTTCAAATGGAGTTTTGTGATTGCTGACGTATCACGACCGATAATTGGAGCGGACTTTTTGAAGCACTTTGGAATTTTAGTTGACCTTAAGAACCGTCGACTTATAGATCAGCAAACGTCTATGTCTACCATTGGGTTCATCACAAAAATTCCATCGACCGAACTAACTAACGTCAATCGTGAGATACCGTTCCAGGAATTGCTGCACGAGTTCAAAGACATAACACGTGATACACTAGCAGCTCGAACTATGAAGCACGATGTTACTCATCACATTCCTACCACTGGACCACCCGTTCACGCAGGATACAGACGACTTCCACCAGAAAAACTAAAAGCTGCTAAAAGGGAGTTTGAAAGCCTTATGGAACAGGGAATTTGCCGTCCTTCAAAAAGTGCGTGGGCAAGCCCCTTGCATATGGTCCCAAAGCACAATGGAGAGTGGAGGCCCTGTGGCGATTATCGCCGGCTTAACGCCAATTCGGTTCCCGATCGATATCCCATAAGACACCTACAGGATTTTACCAGTTTTTTGGAAGACGCCTCCATTTTTTCGACATTGGATTTACAGAAGGCTTACCATCAGATACCGGTAGAGCCTGATGACATACCGAAGACAGCCATTATAACATCATTTGGACTGTGGGAGTTCCTTTTTATGCCACCTGGACTAAGGAATGCTGCCCAAACATTCCAGCGATTCATAGACAACGTGCTTAGAGGCTTAGACTTCGCTTTCCCATATATTGACGATGTACTTGTCGCTTCAAAAAATATGGAAGAGCATCAGAAACATCTTCGAATAGTTTTTGAACGCTTACGAGAGTATGGCTTGGTGTTAAATGTGGACAAAAGCCATTTCGCACAAGAGGAAGTGACATTTTTAGGCCACACAGTCAACGCCCTTGGCATTAAACCACCGAAACATAAAGTACAGGCTATTCTTGACTATCCTAAGCCAGAAAAGGTATGCGATTTAAGACGTTTTCTTAACTCTATCAATTTTTACAGGCGATTTATGAAGAATGCTGTGGACGAGCAAGCCATACTCCAGCAAGTAATTCCAAAAGGTAACAAGAAGAACGACAAGAGTTTGATTGCGTGGACTTCAGAGACGGAGAAGAGCTTCGAGAATTGTAAAAGGGCTCTTGCTGAAGCAGCTTCACTAGCCCATCCAAAAGCAAATGCACAGCTTGCATTAATGGTCGATGCATCTGATGTGGCGGTAGGAGGCGCCTTACAGCAATTTTTCGATGGCAAATGGGAACCCCTCGGTTTTTTTTCAAAGAAGTTGATCCCATCGCAAAGAAAATACAGTGTATACGACAGGGAGTTGCTTGCCGCCTATATGTCCGTGAAATATTTTCGCTTCATGCTGGAAGGTCGCAATTTTTGTATTTTTACGGACCATAAGCCACTAACCTACGCTTTCCATCAAAATCCGGAAAAAGCATCACCAAGGCAAGTCAGACACCTTGACTTTATAGGACAATTTACCACTGACTTAAGATATATAACTGGAAAGGAGAACATTGTTGCTGACACACTTTCCCGCATTTCTGAAGTTTCTGCCACAAATACCATCGACTTTGAAGAGTTAGCTGCAGACCAGGAGGGAGATGAAGAGTTGCAACAAATTATAAAAGGTACTTCAAAATGTTTAACTTTGAAAAAGTGCCCTGTTCTTACAGATCCGAAGCTTTTTTTGTACTGTGATGTATCAACACAGCACGTGCGACCCTTCATCACAAAAAAGTTTAGACAATCCGCGTTCGCTAGTGTACATAACTTGGCTCACCCTGGTATACGAGCAACAGTAAAGCTGGCCACAGAACGATTTGTCTGGCCATCCATCCGGAAAGATTGTCAAACATGGGCAAAGCACTGCATAGCATGTCAACGAGCCAAAGTATGGAAGCATACCCGCACACCAACCGCAACCTATCCCCTAACTGGTAATCGATTTGAACATCTCAATATTGACATAGTCGGCCCACTGCCAACGTCACGGGAGTTTCGTTATCTCCTTACATGTGTTGATCGTTTTTCGAGATGGATAGAGGCTATACCAATGCGTGAGATGACCGCAGAGTCCGTGGCTAGAGCACTTTATGAAGGATGGTTCAGCAGATTCGGAGTTCCGCAACGAATAACCACTGACCAGGGGCGTCAATTCGAGAGTGATCTCTTCAAACAACTGATGAAACTCCTAGGCATTACTCATCTTAGAACGACAGCGTATCACCCCGAAGCCAATGGTATGATTGAGAGGTATCATCGTGTTCTCAAGGCGGCCCTTAAATGTCACAACACCGACGAATGGACGGACGTGCTTCCATCAGTCTTATTGGGTCTTCGAACTGCCTTTAAAGAAGACCTAGAAGCAACATCAGCCGAGTTATTGTATGGTATAACCCTACGGTTACCAGGTGAATTTTTCTGTTCCTCAAAAGAAAACATCAATGCACCCGACTTCGTGAAGCAACTTCGGAAAACAATGAGCAATATCTTACCACAAGGGGTAAACCACCACTCTACGAGAAATGTTTTCATACCTCATGACTTGGCAAAATGCAAATACGTCTTCATCCGACATGATGCTGTTAAGAAGCCTCTTGCTCCAACTTACGACGGACCGTTTCGCATCATCAAGAGGTTGGACAAATTCTTTCAAATCGAAGTAAACGGAAAGAAAACTCAAGTGTCCATCGACCGACTGAAGCCAGCACATATCCTAGAAGAGAAGATCTTAAGCCCGACAACAGCTCAAACTACAGTCTCACAACGTAAACAAAATCAAGCAGAAAAATATACGACAAGATATGGTCGTGTGGTAAGATTTCGTGAACCTTAACTAATGTATCACTAGCGCTGGAGGGGGAGTACTGTGGCGAACTCTTGTCATAAGCTGACAAGTGGCAACACTTTTCTCAAAGCAGGCAGACAACCACGCAAGAAGCAGGCAGACAACTACGCGAGCCTAAACTAAAATCTTTCATCTGTCATCAGCAACGAGCCACATGCTTTTTCCAACCTCATTCATTCGACATCCCGCTCTCATAACATTCAGTCAACTTAATTATCTCAAACTTATTGTTCAAACCTTGAATTACAATTAAAATAATTTATTTGAATTAGAGTTCTTGTTTTTTATTTAGCAGGACCTCTAAATAGGTATGTACCTACATAAACAAGAAGTATAGGACTCCAACAACTGTTATTCGATTAAATTAGAAAGTCCCTTAGACACTCACTCTGCATTTGCTTTAAGGAAAATCAGAAGTAGAAAGAAAGAATGAAAAAATTCAGCAGATAGAACGTGACTGTTGCCGTTCCAAATCCGGTTCACTGTTTATCAGACATACCAGATGTTAAGACAGCAATTCCCTGGAGGCTGCGAAGTCATATCCGCCTCAAGTCAAATCCACAATAAGACATGCACAACATTTCAAAAATTAATTGACATTACAATCAGAACAGAACAAAACGAACGAACGAGCAGAGCGAGTCGAGAAAGTACGATTATGAACCCAAAAGTTTGTTCCAAGTCAGTCAACTCGCAGGCTGTTTATATAGTCGTTCGTCCTATTCCTGGCAAATATATCTACGAACGTATGTAGGTAGTTAGATACCCTATACCTATACACGAATAGATGCAAACAGCAAATCATTCGTGACATAACGAGAACGACAATGGAGAAGTATATTTTAGTACAAAATGAGTCTTTATCTTTTCAACAGCAAGATAGAAGAGTTGGCATTTTACATATAATAACTTGAAAGACACATAAAACAAGACTCTATACGTGGAAACACCTTTAATCCTTCAAAGAGTTCATAGTGCTATGTGCCAAAAAGACGTATTTCACAGTATTACAGTTTGTTTCTGAATCTTTTGGGCTTCGCACGCGCCTTGAAACAAAAGATGTAAAAATACCACAACTCGTCCCGACAGTCATAGCCATCGTCTTCCCTAAAACCTAACACAATGACCTTAACAACGACTAAAACAAACAGAACAACAATACCCCCAAAAGCCAACAAGACAATGATGGGTATACGGAGGCATATAAAACAAGCAGATGAATGAAGAATGAAGAGGAGAAACATCTCGGTTCAACAAAGCAAAATAAAATTTATTTTTTTTTATATTTTCTTTATACCTTTCTCTAGGTCTGTCTAACTACAATCACAGTGGTAGATAAATACAAACACAATAAAAGATGGAAAAAAGATCTGAAATTCTGAAATGAAAACACAAAAGAACAAGAAAACCCACTAACGCTGTAATGTTGCGTGTGTTTATAAGCAATGAACCTCCTAGACATATTCCAATCCGTTGAACTTTAAGGCACTTAGATAATAAATGAAAATAAACCTGAAAAAATATATACCAAGTTATTGGGAACAACTGTTAACGATGGGTATGAAATGAAGCCAAGTGATGCCAGTGATCTATAAATTCAGTGGTTTTATGATTCTCTAAAAGTAGAACGGCCTGTTGAAAGCTATTTTCGTATGAAATTATGGTGAAGTTGACTTCTTTTGATGGTCTTTCAAAGATACGCGTTGCTTAGTGCAAAGATATTACTGAATGAAACATTCTGGGACATAAAAATGATTTCATTCCGATAAAGAACTCGAATAAAAAAGTTTTTGAAAATATCAAACAGTAAAAAAAAGAGTTTCTTATGAAAAAGGGAGATTAGAGCAGATAAGTAAGTTCTACTAATAATGAAATAGAAAAAGGGATTTAACTCTTAACTTAACCTTTACGCCCCGGCAAAAATCGTGGCCACTGGTTCTGGGGTTCAAATGGACCCCACAATGTTTAATTTAAAATTTTTTTAATTTCCAAGTTATATTGTTCAATTTAAATTTTTCTAGCTATAGTCGATCAGGAAAAAGTACTAGGAAAAATTGAGACAAATAGCAACATGAATTTTTTCCTGATGAGTGTTTATAGCGAACAGGAAAAATATGTCAGTTGCCAGGCTCTCAACTATTCGCAGCCCCAAACCAACAACTGGTTTTCCTTATGCAATACACACGAAAAAAGGCCACTGTGAGTTCGTCAGTGGAATACATGGAAAATAAAATCCAAATAATTGAAACGATTTGTTAAATTTTGGGTGAAAATTCAATCAGCTAACACGAAAAATTAAATTGCATCAGGTGAATATAAAAAAAAACAATTTTCACAGAAAATATTTGTTCAACTAAATATTTCCCTGAAATAAAAAAAGTTCTGGGCCATCGATTGGTATCATTTGCAATTCAATTCTAACGAAAACAGAGTTACTATTCCACTTGAAAAAGTTTGCTGATTCGTTTTCCAGATCTATAGACCCTTTTGTATGAATTCACTGCCAATATTTTGTGATATTGAATCTCAAACCGAGAAGTCATTATGCACGTATGTGTGAGTTTACCAACACAATTTTCGACTTCCGATAAAAATTTCCTAAATTTACAAGTCTGGGATGTCGATTTTACGTAATTACTGAATGAAATCCATCCGTACCAGCCGTTCGCCTCAGGTACACCTTTAAAAAAAATAGTTATCAATTTTATGAACTCGAAAAGGATTCGCTATAATTTTCTAAGCCTTCACCAAACTCTGCGGAAGGGTTTCTGGATTTTCGTTGACTTCTTTTGGCAATAAATGCCAGGCAAGCCTTCCAAATACAGTTTGGAGTTTTGGTGGCTGAATGAAAGCTCAAAGAGTTATCTACTAGAATTCACAATCTACACTGGAAGCTCATACCAAAATACAGGACTTGGTCGTGATGTGGCAATGTCGTTAATGCCATCATATTTCAACTATGGACGCAACCCTCACTTCTAATCATTTTTTACAAAGGTGGATATGGCATTGAGCTTGCTGTAAAAGAATGTCATCATCCTTGTCACACTACGGAAAAACAAAAGAGATCTACCTAAGCCTCTCGCAGCGAAGGAGATTCTTGTTGACCAAAATGAGTCTCTAAAGGTCAATAGAAAAAGCAGTATCGTCCAGTTCACACACCATCTTTGGATTTTCTGGAAAAATGGGTGAGTATGGTGAGTAATGTTAAAAAAGAAAACAAGAAAATAATTTGCTGTCAGCACAAAATAATTGGGAGAAAGCCACTTTCGGTCATCAAAATAAACCTGTCATGATACTTGACTTTCACCACACCAAATTTGGAGACAATGTATTCGACCAAATAAATAAAAAAAAAAAAATAGGCTGGCGCAACAGAGCGAGGGTCCCTAGGGCCTAGCGCATTTCTCACAACCATGTCTTGTAGAGGAATGGAGGGGACCTACAATTTTCTGCCGGTTCCAAACAGCTAATTAAGAATGCGCTTTTCATGGCAATGAATTTACTAACGGAGGACTAGTCAATTCCTTGCGAAATGCGATACCCGTGTAAAAACAGTTTTGCCTCGGTTGAGATTCGAACCATGAACAGGCAGGCATTCTAACCATCATGCCATTTGGTACTCCAAATTTGACCTAATTTGACTCAATTTATTCTTTTACCAGTCAAACAAAACACTGGCCAAGGTTGACAGTTGATAGAGCTTCAACGTCCAGTAAGTTGTAAGATACAAGTGTGTTCTACAACTTAATGGACGTTGCAGCACTATCGACTGTCATCATTTTCCGACACTTTAATCCACCTTCAAAAAACAAAAATTTGTTCTATCGAAGTGGCGGTGAACTGATGGTGTCAGAACTAGAAAAATATTCACAAACTGCAACACAAAAGAACGCTGTCAAATCAGCATTGAATTTCCCGCGTATTTTGGGGAGAGTTCAGCCAGATTTACAAGCAGTCCCTAAAAGGCTTTCTTGTAAAAGGTGCAGATGTCACCTTTGACGAAGAGCAGAAGACAAGAAAACCAACTCGTATGAAAAGACAATATGTGAAGAAGTAGAACTGTATGAGCTATACAGCGACATGGACAAAATTAGAAGAGTTCGTACTTGTAAAGTCTTCGTACCCTTTCAAATTTTGAGTAAATTTAATTACTGCAATCAACTAGAGTAAAATATTTCAAACAAAAAAATCAATGCTCGGATCACACCGGCTAAGCTTATGCATAAGTTTGCTTGCGTCTTTAAAACAAAAGTCCATAGATTCTTCCAAAATGGACAAGTTTCCATTAATGATTATTATCTGCTTTTGGAAACTTTGGAAAATTTTATTCATCAGTTCAGCTTTCTTTTACTCGCTTTACCTAGCGAACACAATTGCTTCTAACAGAGATCTTGAAGATTCAGTTCCATTAGTACAAATTACACTTTTATCACATGTACTAAGTTTACCCTTTGATGATACATATAAGGAGAGAAGCTAGCTGAAGCTACGAAACGAAGAGATATTAATGTTATGTTTCATGTAGCTGAAATTGTGGTGATGTTTCTTGTTTTGAATGAAAAGGTGATGTAAAACAAAACCTGTCAGTTTTCCATAAAAAAGCAAAAAAAAAAAAACACCAGCGAAACCTCTTCAAGATGTTTCTGGAGAAAAAATCGAAAGATTCGTCATTTTTAAGGACTTCACACAAAAACCTTTGGTCAAGGTTTAGTTATGTTAAAGAGTTCTTGTTATTGATAAAAACTTAGAGCTTAGAAACAACACATTAAGCTTAATAGTGTTTAGAATGTAAAACAAAGAGCTTATTAAGAGCTTTTAGGTTTTTTTTAAATTGTTCAAGAGTTTTAATGTTACTAGCACGATTGCATGTATTGATTATGTATTCGACTAGGCTAGATTCCAATGAAGAATCCGATTTTTCTACCCATTTAACAAAGGATTCCTTGTACCCAGCAAAGGATGGCAGTTTCTGTATCTGTGAGCTAAAGTCAGCGGCAACAGTTCACCCCACTTAACGATTGAGAATGGTAATTTGGAGCGTCTACTTAAAAGAATTTAACTCGAAGATTTTTATTATGTTGGCCAGGTAACGATCATGCTGTGATAGATGAATTCAAAGCAGTCGTTCAAATATTGCAATAAATAATGCACTCCGAAGTCATTCAAATATCACCACCACTTTAAAAGAAATCAACTACTCTCAAAAAAAGAAAACTTGTAGGTCTATGAACCGCCCGCCACGTCAAAAATATTTTGGTTGAATATGTTCCTTGTGTACACCTAATTTAAATTTTTTTTAATTCTAAATCATGAAAGATGTCTGATATCTGTGGGTTGGCATCACGTCCAATATTTCAAAAACCGAAATGAATCTTTTGCCATAATACTTAATTTCCATTTGAAGTAGCCTTCATGGACTATCCATTATCAAAGCATAGTGGCTCTTTTGGCAAATAAAATGAAAACAGCAAATTGACTAGGAAGAGAAGGTAAAACCTTCCATACTTTACGACCATTGGCAAGTTTGAAAGTATCTTAGTGGATACGAACTAACAATGTTTTCCAATGATCACTGAAAAGTTTAATTAAACAATCGATAAATGAAGTATGAAACATAATGGGACCCAGCACCGAACCTTGAGGTACTCCAGTTTTAATAGCCTTACAACTATTACTGAGTGCAAAACTTATCTTAATCAGCATACTTTCTCCGAAACAATGCAAAGATGCACTTATCTGTAAGATATGCCATCAAATCACCAGTAGACGCTTCGCTATGAAAGATCTTCTGTCGGTGGTTAAGAAACTTTCGTTTTTCAAGAGTGACCAGTTGAGCATTCGCTACGAAAGCCGTACTGTCGGTCACTAAATAGCTTTTGTTCTTCAAGAATGATGGTTAATCAAAGTTCCCATGAACTTGAAAAGAAGGGTCGAAAGTTCAATTGAACCGTAAATGGAAGGTAACGAAGATTCCACTGTTTAAAGGACAGGCTGGTCAAATGCTATTTTCATTCACTCGGAAAGAGCCCAGAATAGAATAGAAAAACTCAGGCAGTGGTTTTGAAAGCGTAGAAGATCATCACTTCAGAATAATAGCAGAGGACGGACCATCGGATTTATGTATATTAAAGATTACCGAGCGAGTACCAAAAAAGTAAAAGCTTCATTGCCCAGTTAACACAATCGAACTCAGGATAAGTCGAAGTGCTTTATAACACGGCGGCAAGCCCGCATTAGTAATCAGATGGCTTTATTATCTTTCAGACCGAAGACCAAAACCAGGATTAAACTTTCATTACAGGGATCCGATTCTAAAGAAAGGCTAGGTTCTGGACAAAAAATATATTCCATGTTCCTTCCTTTTTCAAGAAAACAGATCTGCAAACACAATTTTTCTGCTGCTAATATAGCTCTATTAGAAAACTTATTTAAAGTACTGAACATTTACAGCAGGAAATCACGTAGCTCTCAGAAAGTCTCAAAAATAAAACTGATGATTACATTCGAGAAATTGGACTAACTACTACTGGTCCATGAAAAAAAAATCGTTTTTAACAAAAAAGGGAAATAGTTTTGCACTTCCTTGTGACACTTTAGCTTCACAGAGTTCTTTTTGATTCGGTGAAATTAACAAAATACAGTTTCCAATATTGGAAACATTTCAAAGGCATTGCTAAAGTCCTTTTTCCGTCATGTGAATAGTGCAGTTTCTGTTTAGGTTTAGGTGTAACGTCTTTAAGACTTCTATGGAGTTAAGACATAAATGAAAAACTTCAATTTAATGGTGCATCGATAATTCCAACATAAAACTACAATCCGGGAAGGAAGAGTCATGATGTAAGATTCATTTAACTTTTATCTTAATTGAGATCGATTGTTTTGTCTAACGATCATAGGTAGGTACCTACCTCAACAATGTTTATGAAAAATGAAGAACCCTCTCGTTCAAATTCAAAATAAAATAATAAAAAAAGAAAAAGAAGAAAAATAACGGTTAGACATTAAAAACTAATTACAACGAAATACAGAAAACAAAATGTCTTAATTTCCCGCTGTTGTTTTATGCTCCATTTGTGAAAACCAAAACACGCATTCACTTTTCATTTAACCTCCAACCATTTACAACCTCGTTCGCATCGCACGGTCTCTAATCACAATGCATTGTAAAGCCTGAAGCCAGGCAGGCAGTTATAGCAGTGCGCCATGCCATACCACTCCATGCTTCGCGCGCCCAGGGAAAGTTTATGAAACACAAACATCGCTTCGCGTCCATCGTTCAACAGAATCCCATGCAAACTAACTGATGTTCTAAGGCTAGACAAGCAACCAACAGCAACCAGCAGTGAAGTTCTCACGTAGGAATACGTGCTCTAATCTATTTGGTTATATAGAAGAACTCCGGCCCTGAGAGCACCGGATGAGATTTTTCCACTGCTTGCATTTCGCTCTGACCGTAAACGTGGAGTATCTGTTTGCCTTGTTTCATGCACTTCTGCATTATGGTCATGTTCCATCAATATTTGGATACTTTCAAAACCTTGATCATTATCGACCATTTTTCATTTGTTATTTTTTATACGAAACAAAAAACCGTATACCGCACGGATGCAAGTAGGACTTCCACCAAAGTGATACTAAATATTATATCTGCAATAATAACGGCACAACAAGAACAAAAACAACAATTGAATGTAGTTATAAATCAATGGTCGGTGGTATTGTTTTTCTGTGCAAACTGAAATGGAATTGGAGTACAGAATGCAGGTCATATGAAAGATGTGTTTGCAACGCGATATGACATGAATTTCACGGAAATTAAAACTTTAATGTACACAACTGTACAATATACTTGGGCAAAAATTTAATGCAATTTGTGTTGTATGCCGATTAAAGCTCTTTAGCGCTGTATCGAATTTCGAATGTCATTACAGAGATGACCATCGAAATTTATGTACATAATTACAGAAGGGCGATGGAGGTAGAATGTGGACATGGACAGGGGCATATGAATTGGGCTCGTACATAGTCTACTCGCACCTCGATCAGTGTGTGAATTCTTTAATTAAGTTTAAAAATGTATCTTTTGCCGGTTGTGTGTATATTTCGAACAAGTTGAAAATAAATTTTGATCTGGGATGCCCAATATTCCATTCCATCGAACATAAAGTTGGCAAAAGTAAATGATATCTCATTTTGAATTTTTGATTGAGTTTCCAATAAATTTGTATGTGTTGTGAGCTTTGACACTATTTGTACGACCACAAGGAAAAAAGAAAGGGATATTTCAAAGAACGTACACATTCACAAGTATTCCACTTGACTGAATAAAAATTGAGTTTTAAAAGTAAAATTTGGATCTTCGACAAAAATAAAACAAAACTTTTTTTTTCAGCTCATCAACATGAATATCTTTCGAAATCAAAGCCATTATATTCGGTCTGGTGAACCAATCTAAGGACGTCAAATAATGACTTAAATTTTGATGGAATTCAAACAGCAGGACTGAGCGGAACCATAAGGCGTAAGAGACGAGACCATTTGGTCTTTTAAAGAGAGTTTTTATGAATTTTTGTATTTATTGTCGCCTTTGTTGGTATCTTTTTATAGAAAGCTTTGCAGGGGGTTGCGTCTTTAATTATTTTTAATATGAAACACAAATCGTTGAAGGGTGTCTCGATGGATATCTAAGCTCCATGGCTACGCAAAATTTCGTCGATGAACAATGAGCAGGGGAGCCAATTAAAGCTAAGGCTACAGAAATTTTTTTGATATTATAAATGGCGTACTTTCGTTTCTTTTGGTAATGGTGTCGCATATGTGTGCTTTTTATTCAAAACGGTTGATAAATGCCAAAGTTGAACATGAAAACGTGAATCACTTTTATTTAATCAAATTCGAAGAAAAACTACTTAAAATCAAATGAGTATGGAGGGAAATTCACTCCCCGAGGTTATCAGCTCCAAACTGATTGAGGTAAGACTCTTGTTTATTGGTAAATTGGTACTTCTCATGTTTTCAGACATTTGCATTTAACAATTGAGCGATGAACAATTTTAATTTAGAAAAAATCAATGAAAACTGGGAACTAAACCCACACATGGTGGTGATTAGCATTTTTGCCTGTCACGCAGAAGGTTTATTGTTCCAATCCCAGAAACATCAGAAAAAAAAAAGTTTTTCCAGAGGGAAACAACTATACAAGAAATTTACAACTCCATCGATAGTATTTTTATATCATGAATAGCGCTTTCTCGATTAGCCATTAGGAAACGACAAAAAATTGTGGGTCACCTGCATTTTCAAAAAGGTATGGTTGAGAGAGACGCACTAGGCCCTGGAACTCTCCGTTCTTTGGCGGCACCCTGTATATTTATTTATTTATTTTTATCCAGGATAAGTTTGTTTATAATTTAACATGTTAAGTTAAAAAAAAAGTTCTGTATAGTTCCGCTCTGACTTTGTGCACAAACAAAAGCCCCAAATGTCGCTTTTACTTAGAAATTGTTTCTAGCTGCATGCTGCACATATTTGCACATTTTACAACAATTAATTTTTTTCGAATAGCAGCTCCACGGAGGGGGGGGTTTTCGGGTCCGGACAAGACCCGGTTTTTGATCGAAAGATACTAACCAGTAAAGCATCAAGCGCATTTTGGATGTTCTGGCCGTGGACTCGTTGTCTTCACATCTTGACTTCAGAAAGAAAATTTTCTTTCGAACAGTCCGATATATCTTCGTAAAATGTGTAGTGGTCAGCGCATTTCTTTTCGTTGAATTCTTATTTAAGAAACAGTTGCCCGAAACTTTGGAAAATGGATTTGTGTTCCGAGATCTGACTTTCGAGTTGAGAAATGAACGTATCAAGAAACGGAATGTAGAAAGAAATTCTGTAGTAGTCTTCAGTACTTTGTGCTTGAACGTTGCAACGATTTTTTTGTTGATTGCAACGGGCAGCGGCGCGCGGCGTGGCAATTTCATTAACTCATTCCATAATGTGACAGGCGATTTGGAATTCAACAGTCGAAATCGCTGTCAAAAGATGCAATGCATTTTGCGAAGTATCTCGATCTTCCCACGATTTGATTTCTTCTAAAGATTCAATAACAACCGGTTGCAATTCAACGTACGTTCCAACTGCTTCATGAGACTGAGCCCACCTGGTAGGACAAACAGACTTCAACTTTTTTTTCTCACTTTTGTTTGTCATTTTTGAAATTTCTTGGTGTAGAATGTCTTGTCTTTTAAGCCAGTGAAAAAATGCTTCAATCGCTCCAATAGTTCCTGACGCATTTTTGATTGCTGACACTTCGCGTGCTGCATTTGCTGCCAAACTAAAGATATGTGCAGCGCAATGTACATAAATTGCCAAGTGGGAAATACGATCTCAGATGAGCCTGTGCAACTATAAATTGGACACTCATTGCCGGAGCTCCGTCGAATCCTTGGCCATAAATATATGAGCAATCGACGCCAACATCATGTAAATAATTTCTGATTGAATCTGCTAAACCTCGTATATATAAATAAAATATTGACTAGTAGACCCCCCATGCCCAAATCCTGGATCCGCCACTGGATAGCAGAGATACCCTTTACCTCACGGCGTACCTAGCAAGCAGATCACTAGTGTAAAGCAGTTAAGTGAGAGAGATGTGATCCCTTCCAGACCCGTATTGCCGGAAAAGGGAGAAAAAAGATACCGAAATCATAAGAAAGCAGCAATATTGAGTTTCAAAAAGTAGATATAGGAAAGTATTAATTATTATTCAACTTTTTCTTAGTTCAGTTAAGACAAAACTTATGAAATAAAATAGAATACATAGAGAGCACTATTTTAACAGAAAATATCCGCAAATAGCTCTATCCTCGTGCGTCTTACAGAATGTTACAACTTAAGGCCACACCAAGTATAAATAATGCTGAAAGCCCCCCAGGCTTAGATGATTTTCAAAAAGCAATCAACTGGTTGCGGCAAGACCAACAGCACCAAGAATACCTTGAGCAATTATCACTCGCTCATTTTTGAGAAAGGCTTATGATTATGACATACGTTTAGACAGATTGAACAATTTGACAGGTTATCTCACATCCTAACTTCACAATTCGTGTTTTAAAACTCAAACCCATTATTTATTACTTTAGAGTTCAACTTAAAAAGAACCCAATCTAACCAATCGACCTTCAAAACACACATAAAAAACATGTTCGCTTACCAATTAAATGTCAAAATCTGAGATTATTCAAAAACCCGTGAACCCTGAAGTATTATTTAATTAATTTGCATTGGCAGTCCATACTCACAATCCAAACAAACACAACTATAGTCCGCAATTTTTCGATAAACAAATTTAGATGGATTAGTTCAAACAAAACCGAAAAAAAAATCAAAAAAAAAAACTTCTATTCCATTCGACAAAAAAAAAAAAATAACATCCAAACAAAATGTTGCCACGTAATAGTATTTCTATGAAATGATGCAGAAAACCAGTCGAATGTGGTGCAATTTATGGTTTTTGGCATGAGCTCTGTGAGTTATATGCATGCGATATTGCCTCAGCCATAACTATGAAAGGTAGACACAATTCAATAGATGATTACACGATACACGTGATTACATTTTTTCTATCTTTTTTTTAATTGTTTGATCAACTGACAAGTGGCTGCTTGACAAATGTTTTCGTTTTAGTATTTTCGCAAAAAAAAACTTTTGTTTGTTTTGCGAACATCGCCGGGTGGAAAAAAAATAGAAAGAATGAATAAAATGGTCATTTTAATTGCATTAAATCCATTGTTGCTTGCGTTAGCTTGAAAAAGAATATCAATTTGCGGAAAATAAATATTGAATAAAAAAGAGACAGCAGTAAATAGTCTTAAAAAAACAAATTACAAAAATATTTATTTTGAGAGCTTAAATATGGCAGTATACACAAGTTATTCAACACAAAATGTGTTTCTGTCAAACCCAATACTGGCCAAAAATCGAATGTATGACCAGGGCGTTAAGAATTCAAGGTTTGCAGTCATATTTTTCGGGTAAATTGAAATAATAGCACGTTTTACTCGCTTGAGATAAGCCCAAGTCAGATGAGGCAGTTAATGAACAGGTACCCGAGTATCCATTTCAGTTTCACAGGTACATAGAATTTACTGTCAGGGTCAAGCCAGAATGTTCAAGACGTGAAGGTATATCCGGGTACCTGGGTCATTGAAGGAATGGTGAAAGTTCGCTCATTGACCGGACGGTTACGTACAAATGAGAAAAGTACGCATACAAAATTATTTTAAAATTTGTATCAGTAGATTGTTAATAATAGTGGACCAAGTGCATAGCCCTGGGGAAATCCGCTAATATTTGAAAGAAAACTAGACAAACTATGCTCAGTAAGAATAAATTAAATTTGTATCACCCGATCAATAGTGTAAGATTCAAGAGTCATAAGATTTGTTCGCAACGCGCTAAGAAAGGTAAGGACCACTCGTTCCACTCGGCTACGAGGCGTTTGTGGAGGCAAGGTAGTGGCTACCTGTCATTTTGTGGATACCAGGAAAAAACGACCAGCAACAGACCGACGAAGGAGAGCAAGAAATAATAGAGAAAAAGAAGAAACTATTGTAAGTAGTGTAATAGAATATAGAAAAAATAATAATGAATTTTTAGAAAAATAGATATTTTAATCTGATACCAAGTTCCGAATTGAAACAAGTTTCTTTCATTGCTGAGCCTCATCCCAACAAGATTTTATTGAAACTTGACGTTGTGATCGTGAGGCACGAAATGACTTTTGCGAGTTAAACAAAAAAAAAAGTTATCACATTGCTATGATGGAACACATTGTTGAAATGGAAAACAAGAGAACATTTTGATTCACAGAGTGACTCAATATTTATTTATTTATTTCACCTACGAGCAATCAGCTCAACAGATTACATATTAATAAATACGAAACGAAATAAAAGAAAAGTTTTAAAATTAATTTTAAATGAAATAATAGCAAGGTTTCAATTTCTTAAAAGTAAGTAATACAATTCAATTCGGAATTTATCTCTGGAGAAGGACAAATCAATATGACCACAAATCTCATTGAACTCTATAATTGATCTTGAAATTGGTTCACTCATGCCATAGTTAGTTCTGTGCCTTTTTTTGCATCTCAGAGACTTAAGTGGCACTGAACTTAGAGCAAGCTCATTTGTACACACTTATCTACGCTCTTCATCATTAATGCAAGTGTTAGTGGTTAGTAAATAACGCCAACACAAGCACAAAGGGAACGTATACGAGGAAAAATAAAAAAAAAACATTACAACATTTACAAAGTAAAACTTAAATTATATTAAAATTTAACATTAATAGAACAAACTAAACTAGTGAAACAATACTAAACAAGGTTTATAAATTGAAAAAGAAGATTTCTATGCCTCAACGGCCTCTCCGGAGCATAAATACAAATTAAGGACAACAAGGGAGGACACTTTGTTTTGATAACATAAAATATCTCGCACAAGAACTATGTCATGACTAGTTCTACGTGATTTGAGGGACTGCAAACCTAGAAGATTTCGCCTAGCTATGGAATTTGGAGGAAAACAAAATCGCATTTTGTAAAATGCATACTTCGTAAATCTGCTCTGAACTTTCTGAATTCGATCTGAAAGATATTGTTGGCGAGGGTTCCAGATGATGTCTGCATACTCTAGGTTGGGTCTTACTAGTGAGGTAAAAAGAGACACAAGGGTGTAGGGGTTAGCAAAGTCTGTTGAGTTTCTTTTTATAAATCCTAACATCGAGTTTGCTCTTGATATAATAGCTTCCAAATGTGGTGTAAAAGAGAATTTGGAGTCAAAAATTACGCCTAAATTTTTGAATTTTTCAGTTCTCTGAAGAGGGTTGCAATCAAGATAATATGAAAACTCTTGCATATGATGCTTTCTTGAGAGAGAAATCACAAAACATTTCTTGGTGTTAAGATTCAAACGATTTAACATACACCATCGACATAGATTATCAAGATCCAATTGGAGTGTTTGACAATCACTTATAGAGGTAACTTTCAGAAAAAGTTTCAGATCATCTGCGTATATGAGGCATTTGCTGAAGTTAACACAGTTGACAATATCATCAATGAATATTATATCCAGTAGAGGACCTAGATGACTACCTTGTGGAACACCAGAGGCCTTTGTTGAACTTATATTGGAAAAACATAGATAATAATAGAAACCAATAAAGATAGCCCAATTTAAGAGGCAAACCAGCTTGTTGATAAGTAACTTTTACAATCAATTGAAGACGCAATGATTTACCTTATTACTCATTTCGTCTCCGTAACCTTTCATTCAATATCTCATTACCTGCTTCCTAGAAAATATGCTAGTAAAGTCCCATTAGGTCGTATCGATTAGTGTAGCTTTGCATAAGGTCAGTTCTAAGAAATGACTGTGATTATGATTACATAACATTTTTTATCCTCATAATGGATATCGTAGGTATCTCTGTTTCCATTGAAAGGCAAAAATAAACAACAAAAAACAGAAAAAAGAGAACAGGTTTACTAACAAAAGTTAATTTTATGTGAAGCGATAAGATATTTCGCAGAACGTATATGAAAATGTATTGGAGTAGGCAGCTTAGTTCATTCAAAATCCAATAAAAAGAAAACGAAGAGAGCTTAAGCTTTTCAATAAAGTTATACGACTAAAACTAAAATTTTGCGAACAGTGGTTTTGTTCAATTCTACAAAAAGGAAAGAAAACTATGGGCCAGTCAATAACTTAAATCATAGGCTCATTTAGCCCTTACTAAGGTATTGTTTTTATGTTTTATATTAAAAAGCATTAATTTTTTCATCATCAATTGATTTTACTTGCAGGATTACTGCCTCTTTAATTTGTATATGACCCCTTTCGACATATCAATATCTGTTTCTATGACCACAATTAAGGAACGACATTTTCATTGTAAGATAAGAGACCGCCAATGTATTCGTATAAGCCATACCACGGTGAGGAGTGGAAGGACCTACAGATTTTTTCCAATTGCGAAAGGTAAAATAACAAAGTGTTGATGATGGCAGTGAAATTACTTTCAGAAGACTTTGCCAGTTCCGCGCGAAAGGCAGTTCCCGTAGAAATAAAATTGAATTCTTCTATAATTAGAAGCCTTAAATTTTTTGTAACAGGTAATAACGCTAACCATTACGCCCCGTCACCGATTTCACTACCTAGATGAAAAAGAAAACTCTACTGGTTTGAGTTCACTTGTAAAATGGAGGACATAGTAAAATGACCAGTGGCGCAGTAGTAAAAGTGGCGTAATCAGAAGGTAAGTGCATAATTTAACAATCAACTCACAAATAGCGCCACACACAAAAATAGGAATATCGAGAACTAACGGCTGGTAAACGACGTAACACGCAGGCAGCGGGCGGATCACTAGCATCAAGCAGCTAAAAGGAAAACTGTGATATTGCCAGAAAGCCAGCCGTAAAACAAGAAGAAGAAGAAAGATAAACTCCTGGGGCCTGTAACAGAAAACTACAAGCACTTGCAATACATGTTAATTATGACATCTGTAAGAATTTTCTGTAATACAAAGCTACAAGTTTGCCTGCTCTTCTACGAGCAGCTCCTCACTTGTAGTATTATATAAATCTACAAGCGCGTGTAGGATTGTGTTATTTTTACAAGTGAAGATTATTTTGTAAGACAGTTTGAAATACATGGGTAGACAGTTGCATAAAATAAAAGTAACAAATTTTATTTTCTCTGATAAAATGAATTTTCACAAAAAAGCTTTATTTTAACAATGTCACTTGTAAATTCCAACTTCAATTTTGTGTTGATGAAACAGAAAAGAAACCATTTTCGATGATGAAAACCCTCCATGTCATCCCAGTGAAGGCACCATTATCGAGACATTCTGGAATTGAAAAAAGTGGGCGCCTTTAAAAGTCAGCTGGACCAGAGAAAATATCAAAATTTGACCATTCGCAAAAAGGGAAACCGAAACGCTGTGTCTGGTTACAGGCCCATATCCTTACTCAGCAAAATTCTGGAGGATCTGGTTCTTCGAAAGCTCGAGGCATTCTACGACGACAACAGCATCATACCGAACATGCAGTTTAGATTCCAGAAGAAGCACTCCACTCTTCATTCGAAGTTACAAGGAGACATTATAAGGAACCTCAACAATGCGACAACAACTATCGGATGCTTTTAGAACGTTCAGAAGGCATTCGATAGTGTCTAGATAGCCGGACTTATCCTTCAACTTTCAGGTCCACTAATTAAAATTTTATAACATTTTCTTCATTCCAGATCCTTCTACGTGCAAGTAGAAAACACTATGTTATCAACCAGACCCATCCGAGCAGGGATTGAAAGTGGATCAAAGCTAGGACCTTTCCAAAACAGCATTTTCATCTCGGAGCAACCTCAACCAGAAATCGCCACCAACCTTTTCTTTTCAGAAGACACACTTTCACCTGTGATTGCAGCTCGTAGAGTTGAAGGCCATATAAGAAAGCCCTTTGAATCTTACAAAAGATGGGGAATCAAAATTAACTTAGCAAAGTCCAATCTAATTTGTAAACGGCGACCCACACGAGCCCCGAGGGCGAGGACATTCGCCATCAGCCACAAACTGCCATAACATTTGCATTAACCTTCCGGACGGGACACATCTGATAAAAAAGCTGATCAAATATCTAGGAGTGTCCTTTCACGAACAGGAACAGTTGCAATATTACCCGCACGCTGCTGCAGTTGTTAAGAAAGCTAACTATGTTTTAAATCGCGTCCATATCCGCTGATGCGTAAAAGAAGTGAACTAAAGGCCCCGACCCATAGAATCCGTTGCGTCCGTTCGCTGCCTGATTCAACTGACAGCGATTAAATACACACGATATTATGAGAGGTGACCGATAAGCGTCGGATGCAACGGACGCAACGGAAAAAGTAGCCCAACTTTTAACTTTTTCTACCGGCAGAACTGATGACATGCGCAGTCAAAACCAATTTGAAGTTTTCTCTTCACACCGCAACGGATTCTATGGGTCACCCAAAAACGTTGTGTCCGGTAAAACTCATTGCTGTCAGTTGAATCCGGCAGCGAACGGACGCAACAGATTCTATGGGTCAGGGCCGTAAGCCGTAAAACAAAACTGTTGCTGAAAAAGCAGCTAATTCAACCTGTTATCACGTGCTGCTTCCCGTTCGGTTAGCAAGGATAAAGACTGAGCGGTCCAAATGGAGAGGTACAGGTGAGCATAATAAAGTCCAATGCTATCTCAATATAAGTTTAGTGTCCAGTGGTATTTCGCTGTGAATGTAATGGACCATACTTTCTCACTGTGAACTTGGCATTCTCTGCTATCTCACTGTGCATATGGTGGTTTCTGCTCTCAACATTGTATTCCTATTCCAGTTATCATTACAATAGAAAAGATCTGCGATTCCAAGGATAGGCTGTGGAATAAGAAACAACATAACCGGAGCTCAATTCAAAAGAACGAAGATAAGACAACCAGAACCGTCACCATCTCAGCCCGTTTACCCAAACCAAATCGTAAAGCTGAAACCGCATTACCTTTTGAATATGAAGGTCAAGAAGGTTCGACCTAGACGTCTTGTTCTGAGATGATGATAAATCAGGGATTCATGATTCAAAAAGTTCACATGAGACTCAAGCATCATTGAACATAAAAATATGGAGATGACCAAATAATTGAATCTTAGTTTTCCCTAATGTGGACATTGAACATAGCCCTTTTGAACGGAACGAAACGGTCATTTTAAAAGTATAATATCATAACAGAGGTACCCGTGGTGTGATGGATAGCATGTATGCATGTTAATCCAGAGGTTCGAGTTCGAATCCCAACAGAGGCAAAAATGTGTTTTCCACGGGTATCGCCTTTCGCGAGGAATTGGCAAGTCCTCCGTTAGTATTCATTGCCATGAAAAGCGCTTTCTCAATTAGCCGTTCGGAAACGGCAGAAAATTGTAGGTCCCCTCCATTTCCTCACAAGGCATGGTTGTGAGAAATGCGCTAGGTCCAAGGGCTCCTCGCTCTGTTGCGCCACCCTATTTATTTATTTTTATTTTTAATATCATAACAGAACTTGCGGAAACCCAGGGGCCAAGCACATTCTTCTCAACCATTTATCTTGGTCTTTGAACTCTCTAGCCATTATGCCTTGGGCACCGCATTGAAAATAGAAGGCAAAAAAAAGAAACGCTTCATGCACTCATTAACATAGAGCAATTGTATAACATATAACAATTGTTGAACTTAGAATCTATTGTCACGACCTGTATGCCCTTAAATGTAGTAAGTCGAATTTCAATAAACAAAAAAAGTATTATTGACCTGGTTTTATTGTAATAGCTACAGCCCGTTCAACTCTGAAGTGCGAAGTAGTCTGTCTTATAATAAATGCCATATGGTAAATGAATATTTAAAAGAGTTACTCCCTACCACTGGTGGGGACTGTTTAGACTTTAGAGGATCATGTAATTTCAATCTGACACTGTTAACTTAGTCTTATCATAACCCTAAACTTTAAAATAGGTTACTTTTGAAAAGAATGACAACATACAAAACACAAATTGCATTACATTCCAACTCCATACCCGGAAACAAGGCTCACAATTGTTTTTGAAATATTTTCCATATCTAATTTCCGACAAATATTGTCTAGTTACATAAGAAAATACATAAGAGATTTAAAACACGACTCTGACAACCAAATACACCTTCGAATGCCTACATTATTCAAAACGAAATTTATCTCAATTGCCATCAACATCGTTAACAAAATCCACCCTCACGAGCAAGTATCTCCCCGCTTACATTCAATTTGACTCCCTCTTCCGAATTATGTTTTGCCTTTTAATCTCATTCTACACACTTTGAACTTATTATACACGGCCCCCTAACCACATTATCGCATTTCAACCTTTCCATGTTAACAAGAAACCAGTGACAGAAAACAGAGAGCAGCAAAAAATGAAAATTACAAAAGAAATTATCGCACAGCATGACATTTCTTTCTGCCACACCCACTCCTACTCCTACTACAAACAAACCCTTGCAGAGCCAAAAAAAAAAAAAAACAATTCCTTTCTCATTTTTTATATTTATTTCCTCCCAAACAAAAAAAAAATTAACCACAAATCTATCTCCCTTGTGAATAATGTGCCTCTGGCGATAAAAATCGTTTTGCCTCTTCAACCACCGACTGATAAAACAATATATTTATACGTACGTAACTCAACCTACTCTCGTATATGTAGGTACCCAGAATATGAGCTTGTTGTATTTTGGGGCTCAAGCGAACTAAGAGTCTCAGCAGCATACCTACCTGGGCGCTTCGCATGGCGTGTTTCAGATTCCAAATCAAAGCTTTACACCACCCTGACTGCCTACTACACATGAAATCTCAGGGTAATTACTCATACTGACAGCAATGCTGTGATAAAACAGAATTATGGTCACAAACACTTCGTGTCCTAAAGCTTTAATTTGGCAAAAATGTAATACAATCCTACTTAAACGTATCTTCTTTACTCAATACATACCCGCAAGCGACGAAAAATTGAATCGATTCTGCTCTGCTCAGCTGTGTAAAGTTGAAAATAACTGTCGGAGTTGGTAATAAAGTTGTCGTATGGTATAGTTGCGGTAAATGACTTATTGAGTATGTAGGTACTTTTTTTTTTTTTTGATTTACTTCTCAAACCGAACTTAATGCTTTAATGTTATGAATCACCACCACTACACAGTCACTTTTCTTTTGATTTTGAACTAAGCAAACTGTAGTTCTTTATTTATTTTTTCAATTGAACTTTTTTTTTCTCTTGAAAGGAATCAGTTCATTTCACACAAGCACTGGAGAAGAAACTGAAAAAGATTGACACATAAAACGATTAGATACATGGCTACAAATATAGGAATTTAATTTAAAAAAAAAAATTTATTTTTTAACAAGATCCCTCTATCAAAAGGTCGGTCGTTGGTCGGTTCTCGGTTGGTTGTCGTAAAGATTTACTCTTGCAAAATAAGAAAATCATCAAGTGAATTATTATGACGATGTTATTTGTTATTATCGTTGCGATGTCTTATTTCAAGTAAGTTTCATGAGTGTACGCGACTGCGAAATATATGTGGTTGTAGTTGGAAATGTGTTGATGGTGTGGTGCTGTAAAAACGAATTTTGCAAAGAGACGAGACGTGTTTTATGTGCTGCTAATTTGCGCCTCAATCGTTCTTTTGTTTTTGTTTCGTTTGTTGATTTCAAATATTTACATCATTAGTTGGTGAAGAGGGAAGTGGGAGAACAAAGGGAACACAATTCGAGGTGCCTTTTAATTTAAAAAATATCTGCAAAAGTAAAGTAAAGCAATTTTATGTCAAGAGCTTTTCGTCAGAATCAAGGCGAGAGCATTGACATGTTGAACCAATACTTTTCACTAAGCTTCCACTCAGGATTGAAGCTATACAGGGAACTTTCACTTCACTCGATCCGGTGAAGTAGAAACCAGAATCGAAGTTTCATTCAAGCCAAGATTCACTTTGGATTCGAATGGAGTGCTTACTTGTCAATGAAATTGTCAGGAAATATGCTTGGCTTCTCCGAACGATGATGGAAGAAAAAATTATTGAGTCGCAGACAGGGAAGGTAGCTGTATCGAATTTATGACATTTGACGACGGTGACGCTAAGGACAACGAAACAGAAAACATAAAAACACATTCTAAAGCTTCAAGCCTGAATTTCTTCCTTAAATACCCCACCATCACAGAACTCGACCGAAGTTCACTTTGGAGTTGAAACCACGCGTTATTTTGACAACTTTAAATCAAATCAAAATCATTTTTTGTGACTTTTCCCTTTAGTTCCAAACTAATGCCTTGGAATTATTCTTTCCAATGAGACTTCGGCAGTTCGTGGCTTTATCAGTTCTTAAATTGTCTGTTATTTCAGAGACCATATAAAAAGCTTCATGTGCAGAAAGTATAGCGGAAGAATCGACAAGTCTTCTGAGAGTAATCAGTCTGACAAAGAAAGACGTGCCTTAATGCACCCAATGTGGGCGTACACGAGTCGTTTGAGGTATAAAAAGTTTCGTTTAATTCTTGTTTGTTTGGTTTTTTATTTTTGATTACTTTGAAGAGAAAAAATAATTCGTGTGACACGTGTTGGTTCGTTTAAAACGAAATCATTCAGTCTTTTCTGACAAAAAAGATTTCCTTCTAATCTCATTGAAGCCATTTCAGCTAAGTCATTTTCAAAAGATGTTGTCAGAACTCAAAACTGTAGTGAGTTATGTCATTGAAATGCAATGCAAAAATAATTTTATTTCTTAAGCAGACAACTAGCAAGAAAGATGCACTGAGGCTAATTGAACTCTGTTATGCTTCTCTTCTTATTTACTCTGTAAATTGTGGCCTTGACTTTTTCTTGCTGACTTTCCTCGACTATCAGATCTAGAAACTTGTATCAAAGTCACTAAAAATCTCTAAAGTGGTAAAACGAAAACTGTATTTCTTAGAGGCTACCGTCACTCAGTTTCCTATAACTTTTTTTTAGATTTTTGTTTTTAATTGCGTTATAAGCAATTTGACCTCAATTTGTGCTCAAAGGGATCACAGCTCTCCCACTTGAATGATTCATACTAGCGATCCACCTGCGGGAAACATAGGGGCTTACGGGAACGTTTTTTACAGCTTCCCAGTTTTGAATTACTTCTCTTTGAGGTCAATGATATGTTTCTGGTGTACGTTTTGTGTGAAAAAAGTAGTCGAAATTCAAGGGCCAGGTCAATGATATTTAATTTAAAATACAAATCCTGTGTCATGACAACATGATGTACTTGAATTATTATTATTATTTTTATTAACAGAATAATTAAATAAAATTACAAAGTTAATATTATTTTTTAAAGCACTAGTTACTGAGGCTATTGGCTTATAAAACGATGACGGTTTAGTTTCCTTACCCAAGAAACGAGTATCCAGAAACCTTTATTCCAACACTATGGTGAGATGTTACGAAAACCGCACTCGAAATCAAGTTCTTATACCCAAGGAATGTGTCCTCAGAATCCTCAATCAAATTGCGCACATGAAATTGGATTTCAGTTCAGAAAGAAACTATCCAGAGTCTAAACTGGTAGCAAAACTTGTACGAAGTTTAATTCCAATTTCCGGAGAATCAAGAATGATTCTGCAGAATAGAATAGTCAGCCATTTATGTCCGGTGAACGAGTCCCAAGATTAGAAGGACCATGATCCTTGGATCACGTCGAATACACCATTCCAGAAAAAATAGAGCAAGACTAGAAGAGATTCAGAGAATCTTGTTCAAAAGGCAATATCATACAATGTTAAAACAGAACCACAAATGGAAAAGCAAAGAAGGACAGACAACGACATCTGCATTTGGTTGGTCTGAGACATGGAACAAACCAAAACTGGGAGGTTCGCTGACTCATTCTGGGATCAAGACGGCGTGCTCCACGAGTGGATCACCATTGTGAAGAAGTTGAGTGGAAGAGAATTGATCCTTCCAAGATCACGACGTCGCAAAAAAAGAAGAACAAGTTCCAAGATGACTTATACCGAATTCGAAAACGATGTTTGTCTTTTTCTCAGAGTACAGGTCTTCAGAATCTAAATACAAAACCAGAACAAAAAAAGTTGTTTCTATTGCCAAGGAGCTAGTTCCAGAAAGTTTCAATGGAAACAAACAAACGAAAGGAAGTTTCCTTGTCAAAAAAACCAAATCGCCAGAATCTAATCGCAAAAACTGTGGTTTTTCTTTACACTGAACGAATCTCAGAATCAAGAAATTCATAAAAAAAATGTGGTTCCTATGTCTAGAGAAAAAAAAACTTCCAACTTTTACCGTGAAGCATTTTTACAATTTACACATACATCGAGGGGAAAAGACTACCTTCATAACGCTATGAAACACAGTGCAAGTATTTTGGAAAATAAGAGAGGAGTGTGAAGGAGATACCGATGCACATTGATTTCAAATCTCTTCGATTCGAAAAGCAGAGTGAGAGCAGAATTAGGTAAAGCACTCTACCTTCGGGTAGTGCGGCTAAGATGTGAATCTCTATGCTTTACTCTACATCCTAAGTACGGTTCATGATAAAACTGATCAGCATTCCTGGCAAGGCGAGTGTTGCGGTTAATTTGTTTCAGTCCACATTCAGAATATGGTGCTAGAGAAGATTTAAGCGAAACACGCATATAAACATCGTTTTTCGTTTTGCAAAGAACGAGTCTCCAGAACATCATTTCGAAAACCGTAGTGGTTCTTATGCCCACCTATCGACTCCGTAGGAGCTTATGCCGTATGCCTCAAAAAGGTGGTCGCACCTTTGTCCATAGAACGCTTCACCTCGAACTAACAAGCAATCATGCATACCGAAAATTAAGAGTCTCTTAGTAACGATTCGTTACAAAAATTTGATATTTGATAAAAGTACAAGGTGGACCAAAAGAAGTCACCCGATGTTGTTTAGGTCTCGGGACTCCTACGGAAACAGACACGGTAACGAGAACCTCGAAACTACATGGCCGATTTCAAGTCATGTGGTTTCTTTTGGCCCGAGTGGTTTTTTCGACCCACCTTGTATTTACTGTGTTAGCCCTTGCCCTTTCGTTTTTTATGATTGGAGAAATAAAAAAATTAATTAATTAATAGGGTGGCGCAAGAGAGCCCAGTGCATTTCACCTAACCACGACTTGTGAGGGAATGGAGGGGACCTACAATTTTTCTGCCGGTTCCGAACGGCTAAGCGCTTTTCATGGCAATGAATTTACTATCGGAGGACTTGCCAATTCCCCGCGAGAGTCTTTACTCTTGGAAAAACATTTTGCCTCTGTTCGGATTCGTACTACGAACCTGTGGGTTAACAGACAGACGCACAGAATTGGAGAAATATCGAACTTCATTCGAGCTACAAGTAAAAAACTAGCACCACCATTCCGGCAATCATCACTAATACCTCCAAGTCGCTTTTCAATCAAGTCACAACTTTCCTCTCAATATTCAAATTGTGATGAAGTTTTCAGCAGGACACAGCGTGGTGATTTGTAACTTTTTGCCAGGATCGGGCTGTAAGATAGCTTAAGACGCCAAGCATAAGATTTCTTCTTCTTTTTGTTTATAGAAAAGAAGTAGCCAACTCCCCAAAAGAACAACAAATGGCGAGGCTTGGTTTTGATACAGCGCCTTCTTTGGCTTGCATCTTGTATATGGCAATTAGTTACTAATTTCACACAAAGATGAACCACACAAAGACTTAATATGCGACGTTCATATGCGTGGCTGCATCTCTAAACAACACAAATCACTGACACTGTTAGTTCCATCGAACAAAGTCTGAAGCCCTCATCGTTATTGTTTCTTTATACGGTTGTTTATTCAAATCAATTGACCAGATAACAGTATCTGTTTGAGCTTGCAGTAACAACAAGCATCAATTATCCACACGACTTTTGCATTTCAATCAATTTCAATGTGGTTGAATGAATAAAGACGAGCTAAGTTCTACTGAGTGTAATGGAATTTTTAATTGAAGAGAAATGTGTGTAGGTCTAGTCATAGGCATGTACCTACAACCGTCGAGTAATTAATCATTTTTCCAATATCCCAAATTCATGACAACAATTCTAATGACTAAGAAAGAGACAATGGAAAGAAAAAAACTCAAACCCAATACGCAAATGGATTATGAATTATCAATTTCCATTTGGTATTGTCGCTGCTGAACAGCAATCAATGATTGCTTTATTGAATACATCTGACGCCTCATACATCAGGCATCCCAAAAAAAACCCCATGTTCCGCGTTTGACCTTGCACTCTACTTATTATAACTTATCGAGTCAATCCACTGCTCTTTGTTTAAAAAAAAAAACACTAGACGCTGGTCGTAATAAAATGGGGCTTATCATCAGTGTCAAGGAAAAGGAACACCACACACTCAGTTGGGGGCAAACAACGCGTCTGTTGACACTACTTACAGACAGCGACGATGATTTTCCAACATAATACAAAAATACACTTATTTATCGCTTGTTTGATGAGATAAACATCTCCCGCTTCACTGAAGCGGCAAAGGCCAACAAAGCAGTCGTTTCGTGTTTTTTTTTTTTTATTTTTTATTTGTTGATAAATAAATCATTAAAAACTGGAAGTAACCTCCGTTGAGTGTGTAGCGTGCCATAAATTACCCAAATACGAAATGGTAATTAATTTCTTCTGTACTTGTACCTTTTGAGACCCCAACGAAAGCTTAGCGAATGGTAAAAGAAATCGAAAAGGGGAAAATACACCATCGTCAAAAAACCCAGTCTAGACTCGTTGTGAATAAACGACGACTTATTCTTCAACCAACCTGTCAGAGATGGAACAAATTTGCATATTTATTGCCAAGCAACATAAAGTTTTCGATTTGATTATTATCTTTTCTTTCTTTCTTTCATTTTCTTTTTTCTCTTTTCTTTCTGTGTGTAGATACTTGAAATTTGGACAAAGATTAAGTTTAAGCTGTGAATATTAATAATTTTCATTTTTCTAAAGCTTTAACTTGGCTGCTTTGTATTCGAGTATTGGGACTTCGTTTTGCCGTATCAAAGATTAGGTAAGTTTTGTAAATTTCTTGTAAAACTTTTAACCCTCGAGCATATTCTTTTGAAGATATATTTTTTGAAGGCAAATAAAGTTTTCTGGACGACGTTTTATAGATACAAATAATCTATTGGCAGGAGGTTTGTATGGCCTGAGGGTATTAATAATTTGTGAGGAATTAAATTGAAACACTTTGTGAGTTGAGCTGTGGGAGTTGGACGTATTTATAGGAGGTGGAAATACAATTGTAAGTTACAAGACATACGTACGTGCCTTAAAGGTCTAAGGAAGCACTACGTTTGTGCGTTGAGTTTTACCAATGGTTAGCTCAGGTTTTTTTTAAATAAAAAGAGGAGGCTTATATGCTAATCAGACTTAATTTCCGGTCCATTCATTGTACTACCAGCGTAGCAGCCTTCCCTTTTCTGTGTTGCAGTAGTTGGAAAGAAGCTGTTAGTAATTTCTCAAGGGCGGCGTCCATATGAAACTGGGAGGCTGAAAAAAAAGTAGATGCCCAGAGCGGGATTCGAACCCACGCGTCCGGCCTATCTACTGAACACTCTACCACTGCCCCACGGCCGCCCTAAAACTCAGGGTTCCTTGACTATGAGTTGTCAAAAAAAACCTAGGTTTTCGGTTCTCAATTAAAAGGCTGAATCACGAGATCAGCACACATCCATCAGATTTGAAGAAAAATACATCGCATTTAAGTTGTTTTCTGGGGCTTGTAACAAAAAGCTACAAGTCTACAAATTAATGATTAAAAATTAATTAAAAGTAATATCATATCAATTACACTTGTAGAAGAGCTAATAAACTTGTATTTTTGTGTTAAAGAACTTTTGCTGATATCATAATTCACTTGTATTACAATTACTAGTAGTTTTATGTTTTAGGCCCCTAGAGCCTGTAAAAAAGTTATAAGTCAACAAGTGAATGGTTACTTGAAAGATTTTATCCTTTACACTTGTAGAGCTAATAGTCTTGTATTTTTGTATTACAGAAGTTCTTAAACATGCCTTAATTCACTGGTATTACGAGTATATGTAGTTTTATGTTACAGGCCCTTGGATCGTGTATGTATATAACACTTGTAGAAGAGCTAGTAAGCTTGTATTTTTGTGTTACAGAACTTCTTACACATGTCTCCTGTATTACAAGTACTTGTAACGTTATCAAAAAAAACTACAAGTATGCAAGTGAAGAGATAATTTTAGGGTTAGGTCAATTACACTTGTAGAGAAGCTGGTAAACTTGATTTTTTTGTTACAGAACTTTTAGCAGATGTCAAATTTCACTTGTTTTACACTTGTATTAAAAGTGCTTGTAGTTTTATGTCTTAAGCCCCAGGAGCCTGTAAAAAAGCTTAAAGTCTGCAAGTGAAGAGCTTCTTGCAGCCACTGGAGCCTGTAGAAAAGCTACAAGTCTACAAGTGAAGAGCTACTTGAAAGATTATATCCACTACATTTGTAGAATCGCTCATAAACTTGTGATTTTATATTACAGAAGTTATTAAAGATGCCATAATTCACTTGTATTACAAGTACTTATGGTTTTATGGTACACGCCCTTGGATCCTGTAAAAAAGCTACAAGTCTACAAATCTAGAGCCACTTGTAAGATTATGTTCATTACACTTGATGTAAACTTTAATCATTGTGTTACAGAACCTCTTACACATGCCAAAATTCACTTACAAGTTGTAATTTTGTGTTGCAGGCCTCTGAACTCATCCCTGCAAACACCTAAGGTTACTTTAAGGCGAATCGAGAACAAACCAAGGACTCAGAAAACACGAAGGACAAGTTTAGGGTTTTTCGGAAAAGGCTTTGTGGCTACCACAGGGCAAACACAGGGTTTCAACGAGCAAACCAATCAGGCTTTCGAGAAGAGTAGAACGAGCGACGCCAACACCGCTCGAAGTTACAATGCTCGCATTTTGACTCGATCCCAGAAACATAAAATTGTTTCTTCACGGGAATCACCGGAATTGGCAGGTCCCCCGAGAATAAATGCACTTCCTTGAAAGGCACTTTCTATAACTTTGCCTTTTGTAATCGGCTCCTCGACTTTTGCGGCGTCACCCTATTTGTTTTATTGTTATTTTGACTCGACAGAATTTTTTTCTGTGTTGGAGGTTCTAAAAATACTAACTGGAGCACTCAAACCTAAATACAGTCCCATTGTACTTCCAGATAGTAACTTTCTTTTCTTAAAGCTTTTCAGGTGTAAAGAGACGCTGTCTGATAATTAGTCTAAGCTACCAGCTCTCCCGAGCAACTGTAACCTGATACGAGAAAATGCAGGATACTCACAGAGGTAAGTACTCCGGGTGTCGTCATCAGTATTCACAAGAGTGTGGTACCACTAAAGCCTAGCACGTTTAAATATTTGGCAAAATAGAAGTGCCCCATGTTAACGCCAATAGACCTTCGTCATTATTTTCTGCTGCGAGATAGCAGAAAAGTTGCAGTCTTCTTATTAACGTTGGGGAGCCTCCGTTTAGTCTGCCTGCATCTAATAGAGGCAGCCGCCTTGACAGTTCAAATTGTTGATTGAAGCTCTCAGTGAGGGCCCCCGGCAGGCCAAGCGCTGGCTCACGTCCTCTGAAAGCTGTCTGAGATTCTTGCCTGTCGAGTTCATCGGCGATCTCATTTCTAGTTATGCCTGGAACCCAAACGAGACTCAAAGATTTAAGTCTAACGACTGCATTCAGAGAGCTTTTGCTTTCCTCGACAGGATGCAGTTTAGAGTTTCTGAAAAAGCTGTCTCTCCAATGAGGTCAACGCCTTGAATATAGCGGCTGTTTTTTGTTTTCGTGTAAATGAAACAATTGAAGTTCAAAAACTTATAGGAAGACAAGACCACTTATTACTTCGTCTATGAAATAAGGAGAAATGTAGGCCTCATTGATTTGTTGACTTGAATGTTAATTATCAAACCCGGACATCTCATAGGAACTCCCACGTCGGACTTTTTGGAAGTAGCGGCCGACACCGGGCTTCCGTGGAAAACAACCAACAACCAGTCATTTCACAATGCTGCATTGAATTTGATATATTTTGCATTTTCCACAAATTCTTTTTAACTTATCTTAACGACCATACATAATTTGATTAGCTCTCTGAGTCGTTGAGTCACAAATTGGTTGACAACCGACGCCGACGCGACGCCGCGCCGCCGACGACGTTATGTGTTACACTTTCACTCTTTCCCAAGACTCTGTTGTGAAGTTCGTCTAAATTTGGATGTTAAAGCAATGTACACATAATTTGGTTCGATCTCGCCTTTATAGCAATGACTTAGCTAACAAAATGCTTTTTTAATATTTACAAAAACCATTTAACTCCCATTATAGGAAACACTTTCCATCCAACGACTTTGACAGAGGCTTCCGAGAAATGAAGTTATAAATGCTTTACCCCTCAATTTAGATGGCAACCACACAACACAGGTTTCTATTGATCACAGTTGGATATAAATGTACAAATACCAGAAACTCACAAATAAGTCCCAATCAACTGTTTATAATCCTCAGCAAGTGAAACTGGATTAATGTTGAGGAAATCAAATTAAGGAAACTGTTTTACTGACTACCTTCATTTCAAGCGTGGTGTTACAAATGAATATTACCAAATAAGTGGAATTTCATCAACAGGTTAAGCATAGTGTGTGAAACGCCATCATCATCAATATGAGGTTTTGCTTTGTTTTTCTTTTTCATATCCGTTTGGATTCAATGAAATAAAAGAAAAATAAAAACAAATAAGAAAATAATCAGGTTAAGCTGCATGGATTGGCAATGAATATTGTGCATTACCACAACGAGTTTGAGCAGTTTGAAGATTGGCAAGAAAAGGAGCAACTTGAAGAAACTTTTAAGACATTCGATTTATGCGACATAATGTTGATCTGTTGACTTGATTTGGATATGAAAATTTTGAAGGGGTTTCCTTGAAAAGTTTTCCTGCAAAAAAGGAAAAAAGAAATGATCGAAAAAAATGCAGAGGCTTAACAAATTTCAGGTTCTTTTTTAGCGAAGCGACAGTTTTCCTATTTTGTTATTTTTTAATTGCGAGGTTTTATTTTTTGTAGCTAATAGGGTGGTGATGGTGGTGAGGTTCGAAGTTCGAAAAACGCTTTTCACGGGTATCGCCTTTCGTGAGGAATTGGCAAGTCGTTGGAGAGTAAAATACACAGCCATGAAAAACACTTTTTAACTTTGCGATTGGGAATCGGCATACACTTGTAGGCTCTGGAATTGCGCTAAGCCAAAGCATTGTTGCGCCAACCTACTTATAAACCAACAAGAGTTGATGAACCTCGAGAATTACGCATTTCAAGGACCTTTACAATTTTATACCGATTCCGAATTGCTTAGCGTTTTAACGGCTGTGTTTTCATTCACGGAGGACTTTCCATTTCATTCAGAAATACGATATTGACGGAAAAACAATTTTATCTTTCTGAGATTTGTACCTTGAAACGGCACGTAAAAGGCAGACATAATAACAGCTACTCTACCGATCCCACAACACAAGTAATCACCTTGTCGATGGAAAAACAAGATGTTTTTATCTAAGAAAGGTACTAAATGAGCTTTTTGACAAAAGGGGTCGAATTATTGCATCGGTGATCGAGTGAGTGAGTGGCATTTTTAAATTCACTCGAAATTTCACAACACTAGATTGTAGAATCAAATTAAAGTGAGAAAAGGCCAGTTAATCGTTACAAATTATTCGGTAACGTAAGTGGTAATGCCAATTTCACATAATTCAGTCAGATATAACTCGATATCGTGAGCGGTGATTCGACCAAAGATTTTTGACGATTCGCTATCGGCAGAAACAAAACCTAAGAACCTTGAAAAACACAATTTTAATATACAGGATGGGCCATCTAGTGGTTTATTTTCAAGTCAAAGATTATTTTGACACTCACAGATCTTTTTCGCTCAAGATCTTGAAGTAAAGTCATACCTCAGTAGATTGAAATGAGTCGATATAATCTTGAACAACATGAGTGTGCTCTAGTCCAAACATTTTGTTTTTCAAAAAGATTCTGTTACCTTAATGAAGCACCCAACGCAATTAGCAATCGAAATAGTGGTTTTGTTAAAAGTTTTGATCGGGGCGACAGTTTAAAAAAAAAACTTAAGACACAGAGCAAATACACTAAAATACACTAAAGTTGCATTTGAATCCAAAAGTATTGAAATACTTTTGATTAAAAACTTAATTTGTTTACATGGGTCAGTCACCCCATGGTGTTGGCGACGAGTTTTCACAGGTTACCCAATATAACAGTGGTACCCGTGGCGTGATGGTTAGCATGTCTGCCTGTTAACCCAGATGTTCATGGTTCGAATCCCAATAGAGGCAAAAATGATTTTCCACGGGTATCGCCTTTCGCCAGCAGTTGGCAAGTCCTATATTCGTAAATTCATTGCTATGAAAAGCGCTTTCTCGATTAGAAGTTCGGAAACGGCAGAAAAATTTTAGGTCCCCTCCATTACTTCACAACGCATGGTTGTGAGAAATGTGCTAGGCCCTGGGGCCCCTCGCTCTGTTGCACCACCCTATTTATTTATTTCTATTCAACATAACAGCGCACAGTGAAAGTAATTATATTTAGTTCAGTATTTTACAATACACACTCGGCATCCTTGCCAATATTTTTGAGGGCCGTATACTAAGCTGAAATATGAGGTTAAAGAACCTCATTAAAAGCAATTCCTTTTTGAGAGTGGAAAAGAGTCTTGTAAAAACAAGGTTCTTTACAAAAGTAACTTAAAAATGGTATCTCTTGCCAAAGTTGAATACGTCTAGTAAAAAGAGGTTCTTTGGAGGGTCACAAAAAGCAATTTCTTGAGAAAAAATTACGTGACACTGGATTTTGCAAATAGTTTTTTAGGAGTTAAGGTTCTCCCAAAACAAAGCGATTTTCCTTTTGCTGCAACTGCAGTTACAGCTGTCAAATTATGTTTCAATAGTCCTTCATGAAAATTCCTACAATGAAGCGACAATGTTGCGTTTTCATACATTTGCAGACGTCTGCCACTGCTCTTATTTTTTTACTCCCTTGTCGAGTTTTAGCTAACAGTGAAAGTGTGAAGTTATTCAGTTTTCACTAAAAACCGATTTAGCTATTTAAAGTGTGTGAGTGAGTTAGTGAGATGAGCTGTTAAATTACTCACTTGGCACTTCAACAGTGACTTGGTGCATGAAAATGCTTAGTTTCTCTTAAAAATTGTAGAAACGTTGCCATTCTCAGTCTCTTTTATCGCTTTTGGTACAAACAGTGCCCCAATTAAATAGCCAGTTGCATTCCTCCCCTGAAACAATTTAGCTGCAACATCAGCCTCGCTAGGAATGCTCATCATCAGCTTTTTCTCGACCCCAACTTCGGGCTTACAGTAAAGTATAGAGATTCTTATTGAATCGCAGTACCCGAATGCGGAATGCTATACCAAACTTTGTTTTCCCCCATATTACGACTTACAAAAATTCAAAAGCTATGTACATCGCGGTGTATACTTAATCCTCTCCTATTTTCCTAAATGCGCGGACTGTGTTTTATAACACAATAAGATTTTCATATCGCACAAAAACGTGAGGGGAACTTCGCGGCCTAGTGCATTTCAAGGTCCTACTATGCCGAACGGTTAAGTGAGTTGGTGCTTTTCACGGCAATGTGGTTCTCTTGGACTTGCCAGTTTCTCGTGAAAGGCGATACGTGCTTTAGTGGTTTCCAAATTGTTGACATAATATCCGTGCTTCACAGACCCAACAAAGAATTGCAGCTCTTGATAATGCCAAGATGGCTGATAACACGATTTGACAATTCAAAGAGCAAAAGATTTATTGCGGCATAGGCTGTGTGGCATGGACCGTAATTATGCATGAACCAGAGGTTGTATAAGTCCACGTCATCGTTCATCAATCTCATTGAAAAAGTTGGTTGTTATCAGTAACGCTCACAGATAACCAAAGCCTATAGAAACGTGTTCTAGGATTGAGTCGCACATTCTCGGTCACAGCCGCCACATTCTGCCTGTGTACGATCGAAAAATACTTTGGGAGTTATCCACTTATATCAAAAAATGAAATGTTTCCCAACTTTGTTCAGGCGTAGAGCCGCGGCGGTAACATATTAACTTTTTGTTCGAATGGAAACGAGCTGTCAATGTCGAAATGAGGTATACCTAATATTACAAAAAACTTTTTTTTAAGAAAAAGTAAAGGTTTTGTTTTTGTTTTGTTTTTGGATTTACTTTACTTTCTTTCAAATTTGCTCCAAAATTTAATGACTGTTATTCGAACCCAGCCCAGAACCCATAAATTTTCTAAAATATTTCCAAATCTGAATAGCCTACTCACTTTGAAACAAATATTCGGTATTGAAATATTTCCCAAGAAATCTTACAAGTGTTCGCATACATTTTTCTGACGACAAGTGTTTAATAAACGAGATTTTTTAATTCGTTTACAATAATCTCCAATGCAAAAGGAGTGGTAGTTGTACAGAACAGAAGCTATTTTGTGGGCCAAATTCATTCACCAAAAACAGCTGTCGTAATAAATGTTTTTTTCTTCACTTCAAGTAGAAATATTTGATGATACAAAATTACTTGTGTTCTACTCAAACTCATTATTTTACAATAAAAAGAGTGTAATACTGATGAAAGTAATTTTTCTAAGAAAAAAAGGAGTGCAAAAGTGGTCGAGATGTCAAACAAATACTTATAGACCTTAGATCGGAAAGGCTGAACAAGTTACCTTAAACGTATCTCGTGTTTAAGGCGGTGTGAACATACCCAAAAACAACTTCAACATGAGTTTGAAAAATTTAAAATTCGTTAAAACTACAACATTATGGAGCACTGTACCGGAAAATGTCGACCATACCTAACATACCAGGGCGAGTTGCCGTTTTCGATGTTTTCTTTTCGAATATTATTAAGAAAATTCATTGCATTGAATAATGGAAACTAATTTAAAACACAAAAAACTGCACTGTTGCTAAATAGTGTTGATTTCATTTTTTTAGAGACACATTTTCATAACTGAAAGAATGTTTTAATGTTAAGTTCCTGTTAAGAATACAAATTCTTTCAGCCCGATTTTGACCATATAAATTTGCCTAAATAGGCAGCAGAAAGCCACAACACGGGCTTTTAAAGTTTTTTATAAAATTGAACAAATAATCACAGTTGTGAAAAAAAGCAATGAGAAAAAGGTAAGTGCCTTAATAAAACTCAAAAACTTTGATTCATAGGGGAACGCATTTTAAAACGACAACTAAGCTGAAAACAGACTACACATTTGTTTAAAAGCCGTGGTTGGCTTCATCAAAAGTAGCCATTAAATGTTTGAATTTTAAAAATACTCTGTTTTTCTATGCGCTATATGCAACTATAAATTAATGATCGTCTAGAATTCAAAAGGAAGCCAGGAAGTTGCATGTAAGTGAATCGAAAGAATTAAAAGTTAAGAAACTATGCTGCGATGATTTTTACACATTTCTGAAAGTGATTCTTGCAATAACTTCTTTGTAAAATTTTCATGTATTTATTAATTGATTTCAAATGATTATAGTCAAACTCAAATTATGGCTTGTAAGATTATGTCATAAAAACTGATGTAAGAGTTCTGAAAATTTTATAAATCTGCCCCTGAAGAAGTCTGAAGGGATGGATTACGAAATAACTATTAAATTGCATAACGACGACAGTCGTCAGAAAAGCCCTCATTTGAATTAACTAGGTATACCTATACATAGAAAAATCATAGAGTAGGGTCAAAAAACAACTAGGCAAGCCAGCTAATCAAAAGAAATATTTAGAAGTTCGAAACACCACACAGTGTTAGAAAATCAATTTTCGTAACTGTATAGCTACACTCTTCCGGTTCCTTAATAACTTCTTTTCTTGACTGATAGTTTTTAAGCCTAGCGCGTTTTGCTGATGCGAAACAAAATATCTAGTTGGTCTCCACATCCCCGACGAAATCATGAGTGAATACTTAGCGAAAAGTTTCTATGATGAGTATTATCAGCTGTTTAAGAAAAGTGGCAGTCAAAGTCAAGTAATATAAAGTTCCCACAAGAAGTATTTAAAAGCTTATTCCCCCTAAAAAGAAGCAATAGAACTATCAAAATTTTGGAATCATTTATTCCACCGGGAGATAAAAGATGGGGCCGGAAAATGGGGTGGAAAATTGTAAAATTTTTAATATAAAATCTACTCCAACTATCCACCCACTTTGTATAAAGCAGCAGCATACAGCAGAACGAAAAGGGCAGCAAAATTTTCCGTTTACGATTCCGTCTGGTCATTTTTGTATGAGATTTTCTTTTTCGTTTCAGCAGCGTACTAGGCCTTAGTCAGTCACTCTTTAAAAAGTGACAACCAATGCAGATTTTGTAGAATGAATTTTCGTGGAAATTGCGAAAGCCTTACACACTAAGGGTAGATGTCTTTAGGTCTCATGTACCAAAGACAGAAGTCGCTTAGATTTGGACTACAAAGAAGAAATGAAGCAAAAATCTCTAAACGCTACCCAGTTCCTTAGTTTCAAAAAAAAAAAAAAAAAGTAGTAAATATACGAAGCTTGCGCCCGAAGATGGACAGAATCCGAAACGCGACGATATTACACTAACAAAAGTTAATTTGTGAAATTTAGCAAAATAGCTTCGATAAAAATATATCAAAAAATTTATTTGTTTCTTAAACTTATTTCTCAAATTCTATTTAAATTTATATATACTACAGGTTCGTTCGTTGAAAAAAAATGAAAATGAAAATCCAAAGAAAACATGGATTTTCAGTTCTCAAAAAAAGATAAACCACAAAATTACTACACATCTCTATCACTTGGAGAAAAATGCATGCCATTTGACAGCCCTGTTCATTATTTAATCTAACCCCAGCAAAAATCTAGGGCTTCTTCAATTTGAAGTCAAGGTGTGATTGAATTTTTTTTCCAAAAACTCTTATGGCGACCACAAGGCAACCCCAACGAACAAACCTTTAAATCAAAGACCACAATGCGTTCCTTTATCCCCGACCACATGTTAAATGCACAAATGACTTTTCAAAATTAATGATTGACTGAAAACCGTGCTGACAACATATACCTAGATAACCGAAAGGCCAGTCAAATCAGCTATTAAATTAAAAAACAATATCGAACATTTCCACATTAATGCTCACGGCATATGGGGAAATGATACCATTTGACATTTTCTTTGTAGGTAATTGAAATAATAATTCCCAGTGTATATTTACAAATTTCAGAATGTGAACAGTGCCAGAGCTTTTTTTCTGCCAACAAGCAGTCCGATTAATCACTTTTTTTATTATTTTTTATTATTTGTCAACTCTTTCTCTCAATGTCAATTAATGTTAATATCTTTTTCGAATCAGGATTCTGTTTACTTTCTCTACAACCTCTGTTAATTACCTACTACCTTGTTGTTTACCTATCCGTAGGTACCTACAGCCCAAAAACGATGGTATACCTAAGTGACCATTAAAATAATAATAAAAACATAGACTCTTGTCAGTGTTTGATTGGGGTTTCTTTGTTTCCGAATGGACTACCTATACCTACAAGTTTTCCCTTTTATTTTAATTCGTTTTGCCAAAACATGGCTTTTACTTTCATTCGACTCAACAGCTTATGACTCTCAATGAGCTTTTAAGAACCTTGTGAATACGTTATTAGTCATGAATGGAAACTTATTTTAGTTTTTCATAGGTAGGTATAGGTTCCTACCTACCTACCTACTTGTCAACATACCTATGCAAAAAGAAAGGTTTCATTCAAATTGTGGGCCAAGTTCAACCACTTTCATTTACAACAAAAACAATACAAAAATAGAAAGACAGCCCAAATGACCTTTACTTCATATCTGACAGATGGTGAGTTTTTCTGAGTTTAAGGTTCGTCAAATAGGCAAATTGAATTCTAATAAGGCGTGATAAGTTGACTAGACTTAGGTAGGTATTCAGTTATAGGAGTTATAGAAAGATCGAATGCCTCTTGTCTGACGAACGGCCGATGGCTTTTATTTTCCTTTGAAATCACTTTAAAATTAAATAGTTACCCACTCTATCTCTTGAGGCATACCGAGGCGACGAGCGAAGGACTTGTGTGAAGCAGTTAAGTGGGCGAGCTGTTTTCCCTTCGACATCATGATACTGGTAACGACGGAAAAGGAAGTAGTACCCATTTCATTACTATTTGAACTTTATTCAAACGCAAGTTCATTGCACAATCAATAATAAAATAGACCACTGCCTAGGTGCTAGGGCTTTCGCCTAGACCCATAAGTGAGTAGTAATCACCCTTATTACAATAGGCGTTTCAGTTAAACGACTAAAAAATGACACAGCTCCACACGCGACGATTTGTGTTTTGATACAAATCCAAGTCTTTTCTCTGCTCTTCATAGATCTTATCATTATTTCGAAAGTTGTTTTGACTTAAATGTCAACTGTAGCACCTAGAGCTACGTCGTTTTACTGGCGTTTTACTGAAACGCCTCTGTAGTAGTAGGGGAGAATGTTTCCAGTTTTCCAATGTTGGCATGACCAATAGCCACCCCAAAGGTAATCCTAGTAGCTAGGATTGTTGCGGGCCAGTTAGTCTTAGTTGCAATGCAAAACCACCGAAAAACCAGTCGTATGATTGATTGATCAATAGTTTCAGAGTATACCTAACCTACCCACCTACCTAACTACAGTCACGACCTTCCTCTACAATTTTGTTTGCTTGTCTCAATGGACTACGGCCCTTATGTTCCATAGGCCTTCGAACCTGTCTAACAACCTCTTTACGTAAAATCAGCTACCGTCTAACGAACAAAAAGTGATCCAATCTCTCAAACAAAACAATTCAATTTTGCAACATTTTTGTATCTACCAAAGTACGTACCGAAGTTGCTATTTTTGTGCAACTTGTCATGAGGTAACCGTTCTCCACTCAACACAAAAAATAGTTCCACAATACCTACAAACGTATGAATGTTTACCCAAGTTGAATTAGAAATCCAAATAAAATAGATTACGTTTTACAAAAAAAAGGCCTAGAAAAAAAAAGGAAAGGTAACTCGAAACTCGTTACTCGATTTCGAGCGCACACTCTCGTCTCGTTCGGTGCAACAACACTGTCATCATCACGAAACACGATCACCCCTAAGTGAAAAAAAAAAAATAATAACAATAAACAGTTGTTGACTGTACAGTACAGAGCGATCGCCCCCCTCTTATCATCAACAACAAATTCCACTCACACATCTTCAATGGGTCTCCAACGAAATCGAAATTGAAACTTGATAGACCACCACAAAACGAAGCAAAAAGGAAACAAAAATAAAAATAAAACAACATCGATTTGAGGCGAACTTCTCAAGACCCGCGGAAAGTACGGTTTCCATACCGTTTTTCTTCTTGTACTCGTTTTTACACAAAGATTTATCACACGATTTTCATTTTCCTCGTCTCTCTTTCTCTCACTCGGTCTCTACATCTACACCTCACATTTATTTTTATGTTTCACAGTTAAATAGCCATCCACATACGACGAAGCGACGACGACGCCAACGACCAAGTACGTGCAATACGTATACATCCACCGGTACCTTGGTGGCATTGAACGGTGGGAGGAGAACATAAAACCGACCAAACGACTCTATCACACATTACGATTATGCTTCTGTGCATATATCGTGTTGCATAAAAGAAACCTTATCTCTGACCGTCTCATTCCCCGGTTCAAAATGCAGTTCAGTGCCGCACTGGACCATATTGGCTGCATTTTGAAGCTGGGAAGACTAGTGACAGGTTTGAGAATCTCTTTCTGATATGTGCTATGGGGGGGTATAGGTGTACCTACATAATATTCGAAGACAGAGATTCGCTGGATCAAGATGGACTCCAAAGCTGTTTGCCAAATTGACACACGAGACACGGCAACGGCAACGGCACAAACGAAAGAAAAACCGAACCGAATGCGAAACTGGAGCTTCGTACGACAACGACCACGAAATTGTGATGTCACAACGCAACGTAGGTATAATCCGTATAATTGTTGAAATTGTTCGCGAAAACGTCCGCAACAACTCGCGACCTCACTTTCCAAAATATATTTACGAGTGATACAGACACAAGTCGTAGAATATAATTTTTTTTTTTTCCTAACCACGACACACGGATTATGGGAAAATGACGACAGACAAAACTACTGGTGACCCGGTAGAAAAAAATATTTGGGACTCAAAAGAATTAAACAGATGCGAGAGCGCGTTTAACCGACCGAATCTGATCACGCTCCAACATCAACTGAAAATCGCTTTCGACATCAAGTCTTGTGGTGTTTTTTTTCCCTTTTTTTATTTTACTTTGTTGTTGTTGTTGAAAAAGTCTTGTTTTTCTGGTTGTTTTGTTCTCTCCGAGGCTCCATTGAGTTTTTTTCTGCGCTGCTTTGGAGTGTGTGTTGGGGAGCTTTTCTAAAGCCAAGTCGAAGATGGAATTGCAAGTAAGACCGCACCAGCAGCAGTCACTCTTGTCGTCGAACACTCATTGACAACGAGAGTGAGAGATTTAGTTCTCCCCAAGTCTCCACCTCCGATTTATTTTGAAGTAAAAACCGATAACTCTCTTTGCTTTTTATGGAACTTCTTGTTTATCAGTTTTTATGGAACTTCTTAAAGTTTATCAGTCAAAAGAGGCCTAGAAGTTCCTACCTATCAATCGTTGAAAAACAATATCAGAAAAGACATTCTATGAAACGAAAACAAGGACCAAGACCTAACTCCTTTCCTATGGAAGGTGCAACAAGCTTTAAGAGAACCATCAACAATGTGCTCTTTTGATACAATTTCACCAACAGAAAAGCTTCGAAATTAAACATATAGGGTAAAGCACTACTTGTTTGGCAATCTCTCATGATGCATGCGCAATTTAACATGTGTATTCTAGTCTCTGTCAAGGATACGCATCATTATAGCGGTAGCGAGTATGGAAACCAAAAAAAACTAAACTAAACTTATAAAAGTTCCGCAACAGTGAGGTTAAGAAGAACCAGTTACAAACACATCCATACTCTGATTATTATCCACCCACAACTGAAGGACCCCCAAAAGTGACACTTGGAGTATCCACGATTATGTAAAGCAGTAAACAGAGAGAGAGAGAGTTATTTTTTCTCTGTAAAATCTCTGAACAGACTGAACTTTGAAAAGGATATACTCCTACTTCTACCGTCTGGCCCACGAGTTATACTATACCACGTACCACGACCACGTAGGAAAAGAGACAGAGAGGATGTTAAATATTTGACTCGCTCAGTGGGTTTTTCTCCCTGCATGATGTACTTATAACAGGGGCAACTTATGCTCTACACTCTGAGATAAGGGTGGAACAAAGTGTCAAAAATAGAGCATTTGTGCAGAGGGATAAAAAGGATGCACTTTGTTTGAAGATAAGGAATGATATGATATGAAGTACTGACCTAGTTTCGGTTTCTCTTTGTGATTTAAAGGGAATGTAGCATGATTATGCATGAGGGACGAGAGTGTTTAAGGGGTGGAAATTTGCTTTGCATTAAAATTAAGGTTTTTTGTCTGACATTTTTTGGGAGAAAAAATGAAAAGAGAAACCGAAAAAGGGCTGCAATTGAAATGTGGTGTGTGGGTAAAATGGGTCCGAAGAAGGGAGTGGGGATTTTTTCTTCGTTCCCCCCTTTGTTTTTTTTTTGTTTTTCCTTCAACAAACAAGAAGAAGTGGTTTAAATTTAAATATGTGCTCTGGAATTTAAGTTGAAATTGAAGTTGAGTTATGCTTTTTTTAGTTTTTGTCTTGAATTGTGCATTACTTAGAAACGTCCGACAAAAGGGTGGAATGTTTGTTTTTTTGATGGATCATTGTCATAAGCTTAGGGATGAAGGCCAATGATGACGAAAGTTAAACTTCATTTTAGTCTGCAGGAAAACAGGTTAAGAATACAGAGTAAACATGGCATGAATTTTCTCCAAAGAATGACTATAACTACTTAAAAAAATTAAGTCATGTGCATAGAGAAGGTAAATGCATAGAGTCAACTTAGTTGAGTTCTATTGTTTTGCCCACCAGCTAATTTCGGCCCGAAGCACCCAAGTTGAAGCACCCGACTTATAGCGTCAATAGTGAATGTGGTTAATTAAAAAAATCAGTCAGGATCTAATAAAGGTGAATTTTTCATTGGGTTGCAATCAAGAAAGTTTTATTTTTGCTTTTTCGAAGGTAAAATGAAGAAAATTTCACTGAAGCGGCAGTAATAAGCTATTTTCGTCATTTGTCAACATTTTTCTAAAGAAATGATAACATCAAATCTTAATTTCTAGTTGGTGCAGCCGCTCTGTTAGTGAATATAATGCATTCGTAGCCTAAGACTTAAGAATAAGCCACTTTGAGTGCAAAAGTAGGTATCCAAGTAAAGACGGTGTGAGTTGTTGTTTCTCTGGTTGTGATAAAATTTTCGAACGTCCCGTAATTTTCACTTTATTTTGGATAAACTGATGACTTATTTTTGGCAAACGCCCGACTTGAAAATGAGATATAAAGGGTCCGTCATCTTCAACTAGTGCTTATTTCGTGAATGATACTACTTAGCTCATGTCTGATTCGACAGATAATTAGTTTTATCCTTCCGCTAAACGAATATGTTGCGTTTTTGCTTCGCTAAGTGGGCCTGCGATCGACTTAGAGAAGATGCCGATTTTGCCAAAAATTTCAGATGAAGCTCATTTTGATCTTGGTGGGTATGTAAACAAGCGAAATTGTCGCATTTGGGGCACAGAAAACCTGCACGAATACATTGAAAAGCCGATACACCCAAAACGAGTCACTGTTTGGTGCGGATTTTGGTCCGGAGGAATAATTGGGCCCTTTAGAATAGCAATACTTAAGCTCAATACCTCGATTTTTTCTTCAGAATAAGAAAATAAAATTTCTAAAATGGTATGGCCATCACTCAATTTGATTTGTGTGAGGTGGTCGAATAAAATTGCCGTGGGTTGTCACATGTCAGTGAAATTAACCGAGCCATTTTGGATTTTCAAAAATGAAAAGTGGTATTGGTTTGTACTCAACTTTGGCTTTGTTGTCCATTCTCGAGAAAGGTGATAAAATAAATAAATTTATAGGGTGGCGCAACGAAGAGCCGCAGGGCCTATCGCATTTCTCACAACCATGCGTTATGGGGGAATGGAGGGGACCAAGAATTTTCTACCGGTTTCAAACGTCTAATAGGGAAAGCGCTTTTCATGGCAATGAATTCACTAACGGAGAACTTACCAATTCCTCGCCAAAGGCAATACCCGTGAAAAGCACTATTGGCTTCTGTTGGGACTCGAACCACGAACCTTTGGGTTTACAGGCAGACATGCTACCCATCCCGCCACAGGTGGTACCCGTGGAAAAACATCTGTTGGAGTTCGAACTTCAAAACTCTTACATTACAGGCAGACATTGCAACCGGTTAAGAAATTAAGTAACAATTTATCTTCCATACCATGCTTTTCAGCATTGTCATAGAAATAAAAAATTTTCTTATTCAGAAAAGTCTTATGGAAACTTGTTTGGCGAACTTTTGGGAAGCTTATAAAGTAAAAAACCTCAATCTCAAGAAGAAACAAGAAACTTTATAAAAGAAAAAATAGTTTCGTTTAACGAAGAAATAGCTTACTATACTAAAGTTTATTAGCAATTAGCTTCACTTTAATATTGTAAGAGAGACTCTTTTAAAAAGACTTTAGCTGTTTCAGTGAAACTATAGTTCATATACCTAAGATGTTATGATAATGCCTTAATGGAAGCTTTAACAAAGTGGGAAGTAAATAGTTTTTTTAATATCTTATTTTTGTATATTAGGTTTGTTTTGTTAATTTTTTAAATGTTTCGAGAGCTTTGTCACTTTGGTTGACTTCGAAAAAGCATTCGATCGACAACCACGACATCTGATATGGGTGGCCCTCAGACACCGAGGAGTTCCTGAAGTCTATGTTCGAATAATTATGGACATGTACGAGGGAGTAGTTACAAAAGTGAGATGCCCAGCTGGAGTCACCGATGAATTCCAAATAATAGTAGGTGTACATCAGGGAAGTGTCTTGAGTTTACTGCTCTTTATTGCTGTTCTGGATTATTTGCTCGAAGGAAAAGTAACGGACAATAAAGTACAACAATTATTCTTTGCTGACGATGGAGCCATCATAAGCGAGGATCCTACATCACTGCAACGAGCACTTGACGTTTGGATTGATATTCTGGAAGGAAATGGGTACCGTATTAGCGCTAAAAAGACTGAATACCTGTGCTGCCCTTTATCTGATCCAGACAAGCCTATTCCAGACATTTATTTGAATGGAAATGTGCTTGCCAAGTGTGAAAAGTTTAAATATCTGGGATCTTTGATCAATAGTGAAGCAACTTGTGATGACGCCATCAATCATCGAGTAAGCGTAGGGTGGATGAAGTGGCGAGAAAACTTCGCTATCTTCTGTGATCGAAAAATGCCCCCTAAGCTGAAGGGAAGACTCTACACAGCAGTTGTCCGTCCAGCTCTGACATACGGTTCACAATGTTGGACAATGTACAAAAAGTATGAGAGCAAACTGACGGCAGCCGAAATGAAGATGCTTCGGATGACAGCAGGAGTAACAAAGCTTGATCGAATTAGAAGTACTAAGATCCGTATAAGCCTTCATGTCAAAAGTACCATCTTGGACAAAATTCAGCACGACCGGCTCAGTTGATATTGTCATGTTCAAAGGAGAGATCCGCAGAACCCCGTCCAAAAGGTAATATCGTACAACGTTTCAACAAATTCGCGACGAAAAAGAAAAGGCAGGCCAAAACACTCCTGGTACAAGCAAATGCAAAAACAGCAGCATTTGGTTGGCCTCAGACATGGAACAATCCAAAACCGGGAGGCTTGCCGACGCTTTCTGAGGTCAACGCGGCGTACCCCACAGGCGGATCACTAGTGTTAAGCAGAAAAGTGAGAGAGTTGTAATCGCTTCAAGATCACTACTCGTAACGCCGGAAATGAAAAAGAAAAAGAAGATTCGAGAGCTTTGTCATTGGGCTTCTCCGAAGATTTTAAATATAAATATTAATTTTATTCTCTCGTTTTGTACAATATTGATACTTTATACTTTTAACTACATTGTATAAGAGATATTGAGATATTAACCGGTAACAGAGCTTCGCCCAGAACGCCTTCGAACGAAATCCTTTTGCAGTGTTCACTGTAACTGGGCAGGAAATTATGTGAAATCAAAAACCATTAAGACTTAGTAAAATTAATATAAAATGTTAACCCCAGGTTTCTCTGATACCTGGGATATCATTAAATTTCATTTGATTTCATTTAAAATCAAGGTGAACAGAGCAGTGAACCCCGGGGCGTAGCACATTTCTAACAACCATGGGTTATGAGGAAACGGGAGGGGACCTACAATTTTCTGCCGATTCCAAATGGCACTTTTTATGGCAATGAATTTACAAACGGAGGATCTGCCTATTCCTCGTGAAAGGTGACACCTGTGAAAAAATATTTTTTTGTTCCTGTTAGGATTCGAGCCACAAACCTTCCGCCTAGCAAGCAGACATGCTTACCATTACGCAACGGGCACTACCATCTTGACTCTCAACTACTACCTTCTACAAAAAATTCCGCTAAGCTGAACTAAACCTAAAGGGGAAGATTTTATGTTTGGAAAGTTTGAAGCAAATCCTTATGAGGTTTTCAAATGGCAGTGAACACGGACTTTGAAAATTTGCATTGAAAAATTTTAATTTTTAAATTTAAAATTAGCAGCTTTTAAGACTAGACAAAAAAAAATTGTTTTTTTCCAAAGTGAAAACATGACCCTGGTTTTTCCCATTCAAACACATCGAATGGTTTTTCAAATCTCAGCCAGCTGCAACAATCGCCCATAGGAGTATTTGCATCGAAAGGCTGGCCACAATTCGATTCTCTAAAAAGCAAAATTGAGAAGTAAAAGTTTATGGTAGCGGATGATAAATATATACTGGTCAACGCACTGCAACTTTTTTTTGTATCTTCATCGTGTCTTGTGATAAATTGAGTTCAAAGTTAACTATTTAAATTTTTTTGATTTTTTTTTTTTTTGCATTCATCTTCTGCAAGTGTTTTGAAGTGCTTGTGCTATAAATTTTTTTTTTTTTATGGAAATTGTACTGCAAATATGTATTGACATTTTAAATCATTTCTGGAAATCTTGTGCTTCTGTTTATTGTTTCGATTGGGGTTCAAACGCAGTACAGATAAATGTTGTCGTATTTCTAGGAAAGTTTTAATAGCTTTTATATAGTATACCAATGTATTCATTCTGTTATGGTTTGTTCCTAGCAGCGAGCCAAAATTCTATGAGCGTTTTAGTTTTTTTAGTATGAAAAAAGCACTCATACGCCATACGATGGTTTTACTGAATAGTTGTTGCAATATTACTAAACAGTTTTATTTTGATTTTTACTTTCGAAACAAAGAATTACGCTGGGGAATGTCTTAAGTGAAGTCAAAATGTGAGCTGGTATGGAATTGGGAGGCAAAAGGTCAACCTTTGCGTTCTTGATGCGTTCATGTCGTGAATATTTCTTTGTCTGTAAACATATGTGTTTTTCAATACAAAGCATTTTTTAGGATCAACTGGTTTGAGAGTTATGACCCGAAAATATTTATTTTACACTATGGAAGAAAGTGAAGAAGTTAATATAAACCAATAATTAAATTATTTAAAAAAAAAATCTGCTAGATATTTCCTGCCCAAACGAAAACCTTCGATCTTATAAGCCAAATATATCCAAAATTGTTTTAGACTTGAAGCAAAGATGGTTGGCCTCTTGCAGAAGAAAGGAAATATCAGAGAAAAATATCAGACTGAGGAACTAATTTTTGCAACTCAGATGAAGTTAAGAGAAACTGTGGGAAAATTGTTGTCTCAAAAGTTTGCAGATATCCTTAAATCTCCTGGAAGAGCTCAAAAATACAAAGCAGAATGTTCTGCAAAGCCTTAATGATAAAAAAGAAAAATTATTATCCATGCTAAACGCTCTTTCTATGTTCATTGAAGCTGGAATATCGTGAAAACAATATGAAATTGTGGTCGCAACAAAAAACGGTTTTTTTTTTTTGTTAGAGTGTGCTTGAAAAAGCTAAAAAGATTTCTATCCAAAAGAAGAATCTTTTACTGTAGCAGACACATTGGCTGAAGTAAATCTGCAGGACACCACATCACATCACACTGCAACTCGACTGTTCATGTGTTTAGAAGAAGATGTAGACAGTCTTAATGATCATGAATGTTCATCTCTTGAGCTCTTTACCAAATGGGGTTGTGACGGATCCCAGCTAACCCAATACAAACAAAGTTTTGACAACAGTTCTGAGTCAGACGCGTTTATACCTCAAATCTCAATTGTCTCGCTGCGTTTGGTTTGTAATTCAAGAACCATCTGGCAAAAACCCAATTCCATCTTCTCCTGGATTTTGCTGGCCAATAAAAATAAACTATGCTGAACAAGCACAGACATAACTTAAAGTGAAATCAGCTACATCCAGTCGAAAATCGATGCACTTAATGCAACTGAAATAAGTTCTAATATAGCAGTGAAGTATTGACTGGTTCTAACCATGGTTGACGGAAAAATATGCAACATATTAAATGAAACTACATCATCACAAAAATGCTATATTTTCGGGTCAACATCAGAAGACTTTTACAAAATAGATACACCGACAAACGAAATCAATGAGAACGCTTTTAAATTTGGTTTATCACAAATAAGACATTTTGAGAATCTTCTGCATGTAGCTTGCAAAAAACTCCCAGTAAGAAAATGGCAAATTAGATCGCAAGCCTACAAAGTAAGAACAATTGAAATTCAAAGAGAATTCAATATACAAGCTTGGTCTCATTGTTGATCTTCCATAAGCAGGTTTCGGCAATACAAATGACGGAAGAGTTTTTAATAACCCTGAAATTGCCGCAGAAGTCACAGGGATAGACTTTGACTTGATATTTCGATTTAAAATAGTTTTAGAGACAATATCCAGTGTTTTCGAAATTGACAGTGAGAAATTTTGTTCTTATGCTATGGATACAGCCAGACTTTATGAGGAGTTATACTCATGTGATCCTATGACTCCCACCATGTAAAAAATTTTAATACAAGGGCCTTTTACTGTAGAAAATACCCTTCCTCCAATTGGTCAGCTATCGGAAGAAGCTGCAGAGGCCAGGATCAAACATTTTGGCATTTTATTTTAACAAAATAAAATATATTCAACAAACATATTCATTTGGGTGTGTCATTTTTGGGTAGCTTTTGTTTTTAAACAAAAAAACTGGCTGAATACTTTCAGGAAGGTATAAAAGGAAGCCTCTTAAAGTTTGAGCTCTTGATATTAACATTAAGTGCTGCCTGTTCTTAACTTTCAATTCTCCATTTAAATAACAGAAAAAAAATTTTATGTTTTTCTTATTCTTGGAGCTTCACATTTAAGCATTGTAAAAATAAATTGACAAATTATTTAAGTAGAAAATTGAATGCTCTACAAATTCATTTTTTCTATAGTGTGAGCCGTTCTGAAGATATTCAAACTCAAAGTTAGAAATGTAATGTAGGTATGTAGCTTTCATCAGAAGAAAGTAATGACACAACAATCCTTAACCTATATTTTCACGAGAAAATTAATCCTAATGGTAATACACCGACTGAGCCGAAGTAAAATTATAAAAAATGAAGAGAGATTAAAAGTTCAAAAAAATAATAACAAAATTGTTTTACCTATTCTCTAATTGAACAGACATAACTTTTTTTGATTGTAAATAAAATAAAATGAAAAAAAAAAAATAATTGAGATGTAAGCGTTATTTTCTTTTTACACAAAAATAGTTATTTAATCTTGAAAATAATTTTTAAGTCATAAAAAAGGTCATCAATATGAGTTTTATAAAATACATACTAGCAGACCCGCCCGGCGTAGCTCGGGTCCTACTTCGACTTAGTGTATAGCATAGTCTCTGCTCTCAATACTTGAATAAAAAAAAAGAAATTTTTTAAAAGAATTCAGGAAACCTGTTTAGCGCTCGGTGCTAGACTCTAAAACGCGGGCTTGTAAGGTTCTGACATTTTGACGTTCAAGTCGCTGAAAGCGTTCTGTGTTAGACTCCGAAAAGCATGATGTTCTGGCATTCTGATACTAAAGTCGCTGAAAACGCTTGGTAGTAGACACCGATACGCGAGCTTGTGAATTTCTTTTATTTTGGTTGTCAAAACGTTTTGAACGTTTAGTGATAGACTCTATAGCTCGAGATTGCGAAGTATACTCGCTTTGAATTGTAAGGCGATTGTCTGTCTCTATTGAAGACTCTCTAATGCAACGTATTTTGGTTGTCCTTGCTGTTGGCACTGTTTTGAAAGCCGTGATCTTCTTATTTCGGCATACTTACTGTTTATTTGAAAAAGCTTTTTGAAAAAGGTGATAGGAAATTGCCGGTAATTGTGGAATGGAGTGTAAGTAAGACAAAGGGCAGGGTAGACTGAATTCTTAACACAGAATCTTATCTATTTCACACTTTGTTTTTTTGCTTATTTTTGAGGTGAGGAGATAACTAAAAAAACACTTTCGTAGTTACTGTTCAATGTTTAATTCCATTGAACTATAAAAAAGGCGTATTCCTTAAAAGTTATTTTTTTTTAAATATAGTTCACCCGCCTAGCTGTTTTTATATACAGGGTGTCCCATAATTCGTGTAACATACTTTCTGAAATAATTCTTGGTCGTATTCCAAGAAAAAAATTGTAGCACAGCAAAGACAGTTTCTCAACTTTGCCATCACTCTTTGACAATTTAAAAAAAAGGCTAACTTTGGTGCTTCCTGACCTGTGTTAAAGTCGATTTCTCTGTCAATACTGATGGTAGAGACCGAATTTTAGACTTAATTTCTTGTAGAAATAGTAATCTTTTAAACTTTATTTAAATTTCTCTCCTAAATGCTTAGAGTTGTCAGACTTTCAATTTAAATGTTTTTCAAATTTTCTTCCCCCAACAAAGTTTTGTCTTTGAGGTCATTTTTTGGTGACAAAATATTATCAAGCGAAAATTTTTTTCAATTCCGCACACGACCATTCTGTAGGGAGCCGACCACGCGAGTGAGTCGCGTTGAATGATTATTTCATGATCTTAACCCACCTCCCGTATTACCGTGCTCAAATCAGTGCAGTAGTTTCGGAGCCTAACAAAAAAACAAACAAACAATCAAACCTTTCCTCTTTAAAATATTATAGTAGGATTATTAGTTATCAGAGTTTTGGTAAGTAACTTTTTTTTTTTTTTACTAAATATAGCCTATGTCACTCAGGGATAGTGTAGCTTTCCAACGGTGAAAGAATTTTTCAAATCGGTGCAGTAGTTTCGGAGCCTATTCGAGACAAACAATCAAACAATCAAACATTTCCTCTTTATAATATTAGTAAGACTAGTAAGAAAAGTCATAATTTCATAGATTTACAGCTTTGAGTTTAAATATCTTCAGAACGGCTTTCTCTGTGAAAAAATAAATAAGAGCCTTTTTATAAAGCATTCAATTTCCTAATAAAATAATTTGTCAGTGCATTTTTACAATGCTAAAACATCAAGCTACAAAAATAAGAAAAAATAAAAAAAATAGTATGTTATTTAAATGAAAAATTTAAAGTTAAAAACAGGCACCACTTAATGTTAATATTAAGAGCTCAAATTTTAAGAGGCTCCCTTTTATACCTTCCTCAAAGCCAGTTTTTTTGTTTAAAAATAAAATTTGCCCAAACACATTCAAATATTCATATTTAAAACTTTCAGACTATACCGTCTCAACTATGCCAGAAAATTCAAAAGGACGCATTGTTACCAAGACGTCCTCAATCGATTGTTGTTCAGTTCTGATCCTCTAATCTCTTTTCTTAGAAAGGCGCAACTGAAAACCGGAATTCAATTTTCGAAAAGGCCTAGCTATAAGCCCTGCTTCCAATCACATTTTCTTTCACGTCAAATCTTATGAATTTAATTTCCCTTGCACCGAAATAGTTTTTATTTTAATAGAATCAGAATGGTTTTGGGCATCAATTAATGCCTACTTGTGATTTATGAGTTCTCCCTTTGTGAAATCAATGCTAATATGTATTTCCGTCAAAAATTGCCACAATGGACAATGGTCTTCTTTTTCAACATCAACATATGTGAGTAGGACTTACATATATCCACATTATGGACATTTATAGCTTCTTCTTAAACACTTTAGCGACTATGTGGATACATATTCTGTATACGATTCGTCGATTTCCTTCATATCTTGTTACCTACCAGGCTACTACCCAACCCTACTCCCAAGTCTGAATTATCAAATTTATCATCAAATCACGTTCACCAGCATTCACAACACAGGTGTGCAGAAATTAAAAATGTTACTCCAATCCGAACCCTACTGCCACAACCATTAACTCTTGTTTTCCATTACTTATCAAGCATTTTCCCAATATTTTGCTGGTACAAGTTCGACTACGACACGAGTATAGTAACGAAAAGTCTCCACTTTATTCTTTCTCTTTATTACTAATCCTCTCTTAAAATCCGACTCTGAAGTCTGAAGAGAAAAAAAAAACAGTGATAAAAGGAAAGCTAACAATTGCGCAGTGTCGGGTTGGTGTCACTATTCACCAACGACTCACGAGAACGACTCACGACGAAGCGACATGAACTTCCAAAAGCACATATGTTTAGATACCACCAAGGGAAATGATAAATAAATTGACAACAAACAGACGAAACACTGTTTTGTTTTCACTCTCCTTCAATCGTAAATCCAAGTCCCAACACAAAAGTTGTTGCGCTATCACAAACCACAATCGAACCTCATGTCTGTCTGCGGCGGCGACGGCGACGGCGGGTACAAAATGCATCTGCAGCACCATAAAATCTCTTAGGGCGACACGGTTGTTATGTTTATTTCCCTGAGTCATATCCAAACTAAAATGCATTTCAAGGGAAATGTCCCCAAAAAAAACAACAACCTATAAATACCGATTCGTTGTCTTGTGTGCGTTGAACTTTGCGCTCTGATGACGACGACTACGATCACAATGCAAATGAGCTATGAGCAACGTGTTCCCTCATTCGATGTGGGTATCATAAAACATTTGCTATTCGAATCGGAGTGGGAGAACGGAGAAGGGGGTGGCACTGAACTTACAGTGTAATGTATGTTTGCCGACAATGGTAATTATCCGTGGCGTCGATGTAAACAGCCCCGCCGGTCTTAAAGTGGCAATGGGGTTCGTTATAATATTCAGATTTTGTTATCTTCTAAATCTTTTTTGGTCGAATAACGTCAAGGATGAGCATAAAACTGGCAGCACACAGACTCTTTCTGTGAAGTCTGAAGGGTAATGTGAGTAAAAGCGCTCTGATTACTCGCGGAAGGAATTATATGTTTATACGACCGAGCGAACGACGACGGTGCTCGAATTCGCACGATTAGCATTGGATGGTCATTACCAACACCATTACATTATGATTATTTATAAAACTAAGCTGAGTTTGGCTGGCAGAGTCAGCAGATTTTTGGCCCATTAAAACGAGGATGGTCAATTATTATTTTGCTTTGCCTCAAACTTGATGAGGCAAATGGAATGGTGATGAAGCACGGATTGCGGAAAGAGTGTGTTCACGCGAGCATGAAAGAGCATAAGATTAGGGATAGGTGTATTTACCTATGCCGGCTGCATGTATGAAATGATGATGAACTCCCTGCGGGTGTGGGTATAGCTTGCAGTTTTCGCAACTCAGCACGAACAACAATGTTTGCGAAAGGTAATTTTTGTTAAGTATGTATCATTACATTAGCTAACAGAGAGAAGGTGATGCTATAATCTACCCATGTATGTGCGCGTGCGGAAGGTGTGCGCGATGTTTTAGTTTTTTCTCTCCCTGACCGCCTGGCTAGAGGTCCTGTCTACTACAGCACAAACATATTTTTTATGATTGAAAAATGTATCCATAAAGACTGGAATATAAACGTCTAGACCGTCGCAAACGATCTATAACTGCTAAGGTTCGTTATTAGTTGTCTCCATAAGCAATACTAATACGAAGGTTGATCTATTACAAACTAATTTTGTACAACTGTCGAAGAAAATGCTTAGGAATGCATATCCTTTGATAAGTTAGGTTAGGTTAGGTTATCGAAGAAAGAAACGCACTTAGACAACAGGCCCATTAACACATAAAAATTTGAGGAATTGCCTCACTAAGTTAGCCATTTTGAGTTTTTTATAAAGCGATAGAGACTATGAATGTCTGTGTTTCTAAGATCACTCGGACCCCCGAAAAAGAGTTCTCCCAAAACATTTTTTGAGAGAGGGCTGGGCATGTGCAGAGCAGTTGTGGGACGATTTCCTTTTCCTCTTCGAACAAGGACCTTCTGCAAAAGTAATTTCTGGAACATTGAGCCTTGGGATACCTATGTCTATCTCTGAGGCAGTGTCCAAATACGGAACTAGTGTGCAATCTAATCAGCGATAACAAACCATTAGATCTAGAGATCTTGGTTTCGCCAGATTTTTTTGATAGACAGACAGGGTGCGGTGTTTGTCCACTTAGTGGGCATCATATTTATGGCTTCAAGCTTTGAAATAAGTTTGGATGTAGCGAATGTTCATTTTGTTTGGTCAATGTCAAAATGAACATTCGCTAGAAGTTTCTGTCTTGGCAAGTATATCGGTATGGCAGTTACCTTGAATGTATGGACCTGGTGCCCAAAAAAGGTGAATGTTAAACTCATCCGTCATTTCTATAAGACGCGGGCGGTTACAGAGGTTGTGGAAATTTTGCTGATTGATTTTAGATCTGCTTGGCTACCTGAGAAGATTCGGATAGCTGACGATGGAATCATGCTTTTTCTGAGCCTCGATAGGATCTATTTGGTGGCTAGAATTTTCGCTTGGAATACGTTAAAGTGGTTTGGGAAATGAAATGAGGGACTTATATTTAGATTTTTTGAGTGCATAACGCCGTTCTCGAGCCATCGGATTAGAAATCAATTGAATCATCTTCTCATCCTTATAGTCCCATGCGATTCTTGGTGGGATGGTGATTGAAAGTTCTTATCAAAGATCAGTAGAGGGAATGGTGGAGTCGGAGTGACTTGGTGGAGTAACCAATTGATTTAAGAGATGGTTTTAACAAGGATTGCTCATGTTCAAGTGCAGGCATATGTGACCACAAATGTCACATGGACTACCTTTAAAAAAACACAACTACACATTTCGTTGGGTGAAGCAGTAGAAACCCATTTTTTGTTTTTCTGTTTTGATTTGAGTCTCGAATCTGCTACAAAAGAGGCAGATATTTTACATTACGTGACATAACGCAGCGGGCACCACATATAAATGCAAAAAATAAGCTTAGCTTAAAAGATCAAAAGAACAGGAACCGAATTACCGCACACGTGATCGAGTAGTAAGTGACTGAATTATATTAGTTTGGTATTGCTTATCACGTTACCGAGCTTTTTAGTAACACAATTTGACATTTTTTCATCAGGATTTGAACGAATTGAAATCAATAAATGTACAGCAGACTGAAAGTGTGCAATTTAAAGCGAATTTTCTAAGAAAAATGGCACTCGATCACTGATGCGGTAATTCGGCTTCAGAACTTCACCTGCTGGAAGCTAAAATACCAACCCCAGTTGTATTTTGCTGACAACGGAGCAATCATAAAAGAGGATCTAAGCAGCGTTCAAACCTTAATTTTCCACCTCTGTGCTTTTCAAGGTAGTGTTATTCTCTTCACTTGGCAGGGCAGTTCCTCGTAAAAGTTGATTGCTTAAATGGTTTCCGAGTTCTTGGCATAGAAGGTCCTTCAGCATCCAATTGACACCGCCAGGATGGCTGATAACATTTTTTTGTCATTTTGAGTGATTGCGATTTGATTATTGATTGCGACATAAGCTGTTTGGTATGACACACCATCCTGCATAGACCAAAGGCCGTCTAAGCCCGTATCATCAATTTCATTAGAAAAAGTTGGTTAACATCTATTACGGCCACAGCCGAAGCTAGAAACGTGTCTCACGCTCTTCGCTACAGCAGCCAGCTAGCCAGTGCGTCGATTCGGCACAAAACTTCTTTTAAAAAGCGCACCGTTTGAACATCACTAAATTTGAAGTCGTCAACATTTCCAAATTTTTTGAGGCCGTGCAACAACTTATTTGCTTCCAGAGGTATGATACTGACTTTCTGTCATAAGTTCACTGTGGAAAGCAGCTGTCAGTGTCGAAACCACCTATAGTTTAGAAAAGAAACTATTAGTTGGCTCAAACTTTACTCTACTTTCTCTTCTGCTCATGTCCCGAACTTTCCCTCAAAAGAAAACGACAGCTATGAAAACATATCCTTGATAATGTAAACGATCTGACGAACACAGATACCCTTCATCTCTATCGCTTTATCAAAAGCTCCAAATGGTTTTGTTAAGTGAGGTACTCCCTCTCAGTGTGTCAGTTGTTTCCCTGACAACCTAATTTAACCTAATCTAGACCCTCAACTTCTCATATTCGTTTCGTGCTTCTCAAGGATCCTTGCGCCTACTTAAATGGGTACAAAACAGAACTTTAAAACTGATCTAGGTGATATTCGTAATTCAATCGTAGGATTGATTGATTTTATTGAACATCGTCGAAACCTAATCTGTCTCACATTTTTTTTGTCGCTTCTTTCACAAAAAGTGCTCTTTTGAAGTAAAGTTGCGTTCTTCCCTTAAAACAATTTAGCACTATCACCCGCATCGCCTAGTACTTTCAACTGCTTTCATGAGGTGTTTGAATTGCTTTTACACTTTTCGAGCAAATCAGATCATTATTTACTTTTCAGCTGATTTAATGAGGTAAGCATGCATCGTCTAGTATGCTCATCAGTGAGTGCTACCTTGGGCCCAACTTCGGACATACAGTCAAGTATAGATATCCATACCTACCTATTGTAATGAACATCCAATGGAAGGCGTTGCACACAAAATTATAATTGCGGAGTGTACCCCAAGGAAGCAGTGTGTAGACCAATTGGTTTGAACATCTGATAATTTAAATACTTATAAACTGTTATAAACTGCTGGAATGTTCTCGTACCTTCCTGTAAAATGTTCTAAGCTGCTAGAAAGTTCTCGTACTTTCCTTTATATTTTCTGCCACTATAAGGATTTAAAACCCATGCACATCAGCATTTGGTTGGCTACAAACGTGGAACAATCAAAAAATTGCCGGCGCTTTCTGAGACGAAAGCAGTGCAACCGGGTCATTATATTGAAACAAACAACTTGTAAAAATTGTGTTCTCTTCGAGACTCGTGACACCGCGACCTTAAGAAAGCGAAAATGAAAGGTAGCCCAAAATACTTTCGACACAAACATTACGAAAAATGGAACAACCTTAAACTTAGAGACTTATCCACGCTTATTCAGGTAAATGTGGCGCACCACACAGATCGAAAGTTTTATCCATTCGAGATCACAACACTCGATAATAAAAACTTTTTGAAAAAAGCCTTTGCGAATATATTTATTTTCACTCGGTTTGGTTTTTATTCGGATACTCGTCCTCAACAAATCTTTTAACATTTTTATCAGAAACAAACTAGAAGTCGAAGTCTTCACTGCTAACATAACGGGGCGCCGATACTGCTTCTAACTGTCAAAGTATAAGTTGTTGATAAAAACAAGGACTCCATTAATCTAAACAAACTAAAAAAAATTTTAAGCAATCTATAGCTGCACAGTCATTCATCTTAAAGGGTTATATACAGTTAGAAGGCCGAAAACGCAAATTTTCCAGAATTTTTCTGAGAAAACTTTAAAATTTATTGATTTTAAAATTTGTACACATATTATGGCATTTTTTAACTGTATTTCAAGACTTAGTATTAGTAAAAATATTTATTTGGAAAGGAGCTACAGCTGATTTCCGGAAGCTCCTCTCAAAAAAGACGTTTTGCTGTGACCACTATATCTCTGAACTGGATCCTCCGAAATTAAAAAACCATAAGGTTTTCGTTAAAGTAATGTTAAATCTAGTATATAATCGAAGTAATAAGCAAAATAAATTTTTTTGACAAAATGGCGGTTTCTCAAAAAAAAAATCGATTTTTGATCAAAATTTCGGCTTTAAATCATCATATATATAAAATTCTCGTGTCACGGTGTTCGAACTTGAACTCCTCCGAAACGGCTTTACCGATTTTTACCAAATTTTATATGCGTATTCAGTAAGTCTGAGAATCGGCTACTATCTATTTTTCATACCCGTAAGTGATAAGGGCCATCTACCCTTAACATTGTTTTTTTAATTTACACTGTGACACTAGATTTTGTTTTTTTTTTTTTCTGGCTTTCTGTGGGAACAACGCTTTGAATAAGTTTGACCCGAGCAACGCCGGGCGGGTCAGCTAGTTGTTTATAAAAAAGAAAATATTTATCAGTGAGAAAAAACCTTCGATTAATTACTTAAAAATATATTTAAGAAGCTCGTGTTAATCAGTTCAGCCGTTTTCAAGAAATGTTGGTCACCGACTTTGTAAACATCATTTTGAAAAAACGCGTAACACAAATTGAAAGCATCCTAAGCGTTTCTTTTTTTCCCAAACCAGCGCCTCCTTTCTCACTAGAGTCGGAGAATACTCAACGCCCTTCCAGGGAAAACTTAAACCAACCAAAATCCACCATCCTATGCATTCTTATCAATCATTATTCTAATGAATTGGTTTTATGAATTTGTACAATATTTCGTAGTTTTAATTGCTCAACCATCTTTTCTATCTTTAATTTATGATAGCAAGGTCTTAAACGGTTCGGTTGAATTGTTGACCATCTACTTAAAGATACGAATTCGAAGTGTGGTCTAAAAATATTGACCCCACTCAACAGGATGGCTGGCTTTCATAGTCCGCTAGTAGCCTTACTGTTACCTTTCACCATGCAGAACATTCTTAAGTGACGTTAAGGTATATTCTTATAGAACGCTTTCAATCTTACAGCAATTGGAAAAAAGAGCACAAAGTTCTGGCATGAAAAAAAAAAGTTTTGACGACCTTGACCGTTGCCACCCCAAATATGGACTCAGTTTTCAGGAAACGGATACCAATAGCGAATATTTATATAGAAAATTTGAAGTTACCACCTACTCACCAAACATTTTATTCTTTCTCCATTACTCGATACGGCTGTAAATTTTTTTTGTTTAAAATTTGACATCATCATGGCGGGTAACTTGATGCAGTACATTGCATACTTATCGGCTGTTGTTGAATGCCAGTGCACAGATACAAAAATTGCTGAAGCTAAGGCGGCTTTAATTTGACTGATTTCATTGAAACAACTGGGAACTAGGTATGTGGTATGTACCTACTTAGGTACTTAAGAATTGCAAGAAACAATAGATTTTATTTTAAATTTGTTAAATCTATTACAGAACAGTGCAACCTTGAACTTTACATTTAGCACATCGTTTATTATTTACAAAACACGGAATTCATCGATAAATCGTTCGCGACCCGGATATCTGCTTTCATGGAACATTAATCGAACTTAGTTGTTACCAGTTAAAGTAGAATGAATACAGTTAAAGGTTTTTTATCACCAAAATCTTATTCGATTTATAAAACTAAAGGAACAAAATAAATACACCGACCTTCCAAATAAAATTCACAGCTGTTTTGGGTGTTCAATCTTTCAATGTTTTGATTTTGACGTCATTTTGACGTTTAACGATATCTGCAACCTGCAAAGATTCTGCGCACAAGAGTTTTTAGTTGGTGTATGCAGCCAAACAAGGGTGTTGGTAAAATTTGAGTGCAAATGTTGAGTGAAAGTAGAATTTGAGTGGAAATGTTATTAAATTGAAATTTCTTGGATTACCAAATGTTTCTGAATAGCGATTGATTCAATGTCCGCTCATAAATAAAAACTGCAATTTATGTGTAAAGCCGCTTGTAGCATTAGTGCATTTAGATGAATTAAGTTTCCTTGCGACTCTGAAATACAAAATTCTTGCTTAGTACATCTAGCACGATTTTTTTTCAAAGTATTTAAATGAATGGCTGCCTGTATTCTTAAAAGTTATAAACTAGGGCCGAAATTCTTGTTAAGTGGTAATTCCACTTTACTTCTTTAATTGCGTCGTGGCTCTCCCATTAGCAAGAAAGATTGGTGATAGACTGATGAAGATAAGGCAGTGGTAAGTTAGGAAGAAGCAAGGCCTTTCAACCTACTCAAAGAGCTTGACCTCTTGACCCGCGTTAAATATTTAAAAGCAAGCATAAAGAAGAATAGATAAGGTTTCACCCAAATCTCGAATAGTGCCACACTTAGATCACTATACCTACGACTGATTCCACTGCTTTTTGAACGAATGATTAAGTTACTAATTATAATTTAATCATTAGAGGAATAATCGGCCATTGTTATTATCAATGTGGCTTTAGAGTTTGATGTAAAATGAATAAACAAATAGCGAGAAGCCCCAGGGCTTAGTCCCTTTCTCACAACCATGATTTGTGAGAGAATGGAAGGGACGTACAATTTTTCTGCCGGTTCCGAACGCCTAATCGAGAAAGAGCTTTTCATGGCTATGAATTTACTATCGGAGGGCTTGCCGATTCTTCGCGAAAGGTGATAGCATCTAACCTAACCATCACGCTACGGGTACCTAGAGAATTAACGCTCCTTCGTAAAATGCTTTTTTACAAGGCGATAAACTCAAACGTCAACACCAGAGGCATAATGAAAATTTCAAAGTAGTACAGGACATCGTCTACCTAAGATCCGCTATAGACACTTAAATGAAAATCAACGCAGAGATTAAACGGAGTTTTCTTTGAGTTAAGAAGCCAATAGAGATAAAAAAAACTTTCTCTATAAGAACCATCTTCTCTATAAGAACATACAGCGTTGTAGCATGGATCTTCTCTAAAGCGGATGGAGAGACCCTTGGTCGTTTCGGAAGAAAAATACTTCGAAAGATCTTTGCTACTTCCAACGTGAATTAAGTCTTATTAGTACTCACAGGATTGTACATTCTATACTTTCATTCTACAGAGAAAATACAAAGTCAATTTCATCTGAAAGAAATTATTATTTCGGCAAATCACCTAATCTTTTGAATTTAATTTTTTATATCGATTTTCCACGACAGGTATGAATAAAATTTCTAATACAGCAGTTTACCAAACATTTCTATATTAACAATCCATGTGATGCTCTTGCAAAGCTGTAGTGGAAAATCTTCAAAATTGTGATCCGGACATTTCTTTTTTGATCGGCCAAGGGTACGACGCGACGGAGCAAGCAATATGTCTGATCGATACAATGGTGTTCAGGCAATTATTTGCCAACAATTTGCTTCGGATGCTCTGTATCTGTACATCCATTGTGCAGCACATTCTTTGAATCCTTGCTGTATCTGTTTCCAGCAAGAGACTGCCTAACCACAATTGAAGCAGTTGACAATTATTTCAATCTCCACAAAAAAAGACATTAAAAAGGCTGAATCTGACACGATGGATCTCAAAATATAAAGCAGTTGAAGATTTTGAGAAGCTATTTTCGTTTGTGTTCGAGACTCTTGACCAAATAAGAACATAGCAAATTGACGCAAGGAAGAAGGAACTTACAAAACGCTATGGATTTCGAGTTTTTGATTAGCTTAAAGGCTAAAAGTATGGTTTACCAGCTCTCGTTGTCAATAAGTCGTGAGATTCATAGAGTGAATTTAGACTTGGTCCAAGCTATGAATGTCGTCAAAGATTTAAGGGATCAATTAAAAATAAACGGGCAGAAGATGACTCATTTTCGAAAGTGTTTGAAGATGCAAAAAAAAAAAATTGCTGAAGTCCTTGATATTGACGTTAGACACAAGAGAATAGTGAACCGACAAAGAATAGTTCGAACCCTTCGGTTCCAAGTAAGTACAGAAGAATATTTTTGTTTTATGAAAACAATCCTTTTCTCGATTTCTATGTAATGAACCTAGGAGAAAAATTTACAAACCATGGAAACATACTAGAAGGCTGCTGAAATATACAAAGCAGCTGAAAAATTTAATGAAAAAGTTGAGTCCATCTTCTGTTCTTGAAGAATTAAAAACTTGGAAGAGATATTTGATCCGAAGGAATAATACCTACTTCCTCTAAGAATTCATTGGAAGCGCTCGATTGCTGCCCCAAAGAAAACTTTCCTAGATTAGATTAGATTTAGGGGGACGGGTAGAGCTGCTCAGCTCCGGGCACTGCGGTGTCTGAATGAAACCTATTGTGCCAGCCCATATGAGGACAGTTCTTCTGCTCCTGAATTGAACCAGAAGTTAGCAATCTTCTGTGGGTGAATGAGTTTGAGTTTATCTAGGGGGATAATCTCATAATCAAGAATTTGCTTTCTAAGGCAGAAAAGTGTTGGACATTCTTGCAGAGATGTTTCTTCATTTTCGAGGCATAGTCTACAGATGGGGAAAAACTTTCCTAACACATATATATATAACTTCTAACAGGATATTAGCTACACTGCCCGTTTCAACGTCAACTCCCGAAAGAAATTTCTTTTATTTAAAGAGAGTAAAAACAACACAAAGAAGCGAGATTCTTAAAAATATGTCTTTTTTAGTAACAATTAAAAGGACAGAATTAAAAGGATTTTATTCTATGATAAATTTCTTAAATTAATATTATTTCACCTACTACATCAATATTTATTTTAGTTCAGATTCAAATTAATGCGCATAATATATTATCTTTAAAAAATACACAATTTCTTAGGGCATACATAATGAATTCAATGAAGTCTTATTACCTATTTGTTTTTTTTTTTAATTATTAAATCTTTTAAAAAAATGAGCGCAGTAGGTTCATCCCCCCCCCCCCCCCCCTGTGCTATCTACGCACTGGTGAGACTACGATGGCTGTGGCTGGGACATGTAGAGTAAAGTAGATGAATATGGTTCGACTAGTTTTCAAAAGCACATTGCAGGGAAGTCGTGGTTGGGGAAGACATCGTCTTAGGAGTTGCAATCTGACTTAGAATGAAAATCTGTAAAGAGGTCACCCAAAATCGAAATTGTTATCTAAAGATGTTGGTTGGAGGCCCAGGTTCACCCCGAACTGTATTACCCACCTGAGCAATACGTAGGTATTTTTGTGCTTATAATTTTTTAAGCAGGCGATCAGTTCAACTCAAAATCTACCCGACCGATTACATTAAAGCTTGGTTATTACTTTTTTATATAAATGTACTTGGTAGCCCCAGTACCTTTTACTTTCTCAAATAATTATTCCTTTAACATCCACAAATAGGCCCACTTTATAGAGTAAAATTGGTGTTTCTACTTTAAAATGTCACAAAATATTTAAAAACATGAAAAGGATGTGTCTTTATTCTTTATCCACTCAACACGAGCTTTCACTAGTCATTTGAGGCCAAAATAGAGTAATGGAAACACTACGCTTTTGAGTAATTTGACAGGAAAAACAGGTAGTGTAACTCGTGTTGGTTCGTTTCAAACAAACTACTCCATGCTTTTTGATGAAAACGTAATTGGGTTTCCTGTTGGTCAACCTAATAAGAGCATTTTGCTAAGTCCCCAAACACTTAAGCTTTGGCTTATGCTTTTCCGCTTGTATTTCTTAAAAGCTTGAACATTTTCTGAGAAGCCCTTCTGAGAAAATAATTCTTATCTTATGGATTTATGGTCACTTTGATGTTCCAAATTATTTAGATTTTTTTGATTCACAGAACTCCAGTTCAAAAAAAAAAAAGGTAAGCTGGTTCTTACATTTATTTTTTTTTCTCTTTTTATATTTTATTTTCTCAAATTTGAAAAACTTGTTTATTTGAAGTTCTGTTTTTTGTCTCTCCCAATTCTGGTGTAGGTAGGTATCCCTTTCTATATTTGCTAATAAGTAAGTAGTAAAGTCAGTTAAATTTATTGAAGAAAACATTTTCCTTTCTCGCCTTCAGTCCTCTTAACATATTTCGTAGAAAGCCTTCGAAACGCAATTCAAAGAACTTGTCATGATGCTGAGATTAGAGGTTATTGGTTTCCATTACTTAAAAGCACTTGGGAGGAAAGCGTCAAAGGCCAACAGTTTACGGCAAGAAAGAATTGTATCAAATGACCTGATCTTGGCGGCCAATTGACCAATTGCCAATTGAGTGTCACGCTGTGTGCACCGTCTTATTGAAACCACTTATCGTCCGCATCCATATCTTCCAATTCGGGCCATAAAAAGTTCGTTATCGTCTCACGATAGCGAACACCATTCACAGCATCTGCCTGATCGGCTTCATTTTGAAAAAAAAAATACGGCCTGACGATGACGCACCAGACAGTAACTGGACAGTGCATTGGTTTTTCGACATTCACTTTTGGATTATCATTCGCCGAAATGCGACAATTCGCCTAATTGACGAATACACTGAGGTTTGAAATGTGCCGCACCACTGAAGATGATTTTCTTAAGAAATTGATCATCCACTGTTCCCATTTCTTTCCACCATTCTAACCATTGACGACGTTTAAATCATGATTCAATTGCACCTTGTAAGCGTGTATATGTAAGTCCTTATGCATATTGTGAGAGGTGCAATTGTTGGGCACAACGACGAGTTGAGGTGGCTCTTCAGCCACACTATTGCGAACAGCAGCCATACTTTCTGCAGTACAAGCTTTACGAGCACGCACTGGTGATTTCACATCTCCTACAGACCCGGTTTGCTCAAATTTCTGCACGATTTTTCCGATTGTACGCACATTTGGACGATTAAATTGACCGAAACAATTACGAAGTGCACGATATGCCTATTGATTTAAACGCCCATTTGCATAACAAGCCCTGAATAGCTTTAACGTGTTCCTCGATTGTGTACCTTCCCATGGTTCAAATTGAATTAGTCTGAAATTGAGGAATGTCAAATAAAAGGCATAGAAAAAAACTTGACGTTTAAGTGTCGTTCACATTCAAAATCGGCCCTTTGATATAGTACCTATATTTATTCTAAGAAAAACGCTTTCTGACTTTTCAAAAATTGATGTTTGCCTTTTCACACTGAAAAACTCTATTAGACTTCTATCAGACCTTTTCCAACCCTTCCTAATTTGGTTTCTGCGAAAATTTTACCTTTGAAGGATTTTATTTCCAAAGAAAAATGTGATCTAAGAGCGATACCTACTTGTTTTTAGAAAACGTCGAGAAATTCTCGGAACTTGGAAAGAGTCGTACCAGAAAACCTTAAAAAAAATAGGATCCTGATGGCTTCCATAGAAACGTTTTCTTCTCAACCATTGCTTCAGTGGAGAGAATGATATCTTTGAGATACAATTGATGAAAAACGGAAACTATTACATTTAATTAAATCAAATTCACATGAAATTTGATTGATATCTGCTTTAAGTTCCGAATCAAAATGGTTGTCTCGTCTTTGACACAACTTGATATTTTCGTTGTTTATTACAAATCACGAATCCATGGAGATTGACGGTCAATTTATGCCTGTATTTCAATTCGTATGTATGCTTATGCTTATTACATTTAAGAAATGCCAACTGAACTACCTTCAAAGCTCTGGTGTCGAACTGAACAAATTCCCTTTACCCACGTTCAGGTTGCACACAACATGAGTATACTCGTAATACAGTCAGAAAGGAATCTGTTGCTCGTTTCTTTGTTTCTTTTTTTCCACCTCAACCATTCCAATCGTTTGTGATAAATGGTGCTACTTAAAAGCGTTTGCCTTTTCCGATTTGTATACACAACTCGGGTTTACTTATTACACACCGCTTTGTAAAGAAGGATATACCGTTTGGTATTCAAGGGGTTCAAGGAGTAGGTATACCTGCTTCCACCCGGATTATCTGTTAAAATACCCATAAAAACAGGTGGCAAAGCGTAAAGGAATCCTGAATTATTGATGGAAATACACTTTTTTGGTGAACTAAGAATACGTTTTCGTCTCTTGGAGAAATATTTCGAAAGGAGGAAAAAAATAGGTAAAGCAAAGGAAGCGTTTAAGCAGAAACAGGTGACTCACAAGCATCTCGAAACAGATAAGTGTCTCAGAGTGACAAGCAAATTAATGAGAAACCTAGCAACAATGTCGGGATGCCACATTCATCCCTTTGTTGTACCAAGTCTCTGGCTGTTTATGTGAGTTGTTGAGAAGATCGTTTTCTGTTTGATTCTATTGTACCAGAAACAATTTAGCCAATTTTAGGCTTGGGTGATCAGAACTTCTCTTCAGAAACTGTAGGAATGTACTGTACGTGTACATGTACTTTTTATCTACTTCTGAATGTCTCTACTCTGCAAAATTACGTTTTATAGGTATTCAAAGGAAACAAAAGTAAAAAAAGTTGGTATACGCAGCACAAGGATCTGTCTGTAACATTTGATGAAGCCTGACATGAAGACTGTATCCATGCTCGAAACGCTCAGCATACGGGTCAAATGTTCGTTGAGACCATAGCGTGTACGATTAACAGGAAAGAAAAAAAGGCCAAAAGTGAGGAGCATAAAGTGTTACCAGTAAAAAGGCGGTGAATGAAGATGATCTCAAACACATCCCTTCGGACTCCTAGGGAGCGGAGATTAAAAATTCAGACACTTTCGCGATAAGGAGGTAGGGTGAGAAAGTTTCTAACGCTGAACGCTTTTGATCCATGAGATGCGTGAACCGCTTGATATGGAGCCCACACCTGCGATCCATACTCAAGGAGAGGGCGAACATAGGCGATATAGAGAGATTTGGTGACAAGGTGACTGCGGAAATCCTTGGACCGTCCTTTGATTTAACCAAGGGCGGAATTATCTCTTGATATCACTTCGTCAATGAGAGCGAAAGTTTAATTCGCCGTCCCAGAGCTTATAAGATGCACACGGTTTATGGGAAGGTTCTGAAGATGATAGGGTGTGGGGGGGAGATTTTTTACTTTTTGGAGAAAAAGTTACTGCCTTGCATTTGGCAATGTTTAATTTAACGAAATTTTTACTACACCAAGTGACGAATGAACGAGGTCATTTTGAAGCTGGAGAGAATCCCGATCAGAAGAGATGATTTTAAAAATATTCACGTAATCCGCGTAGAGTGATATAGCAGAATATTGGATCTTTTCGACATTATTAACGGCATTAATAAAAAAGAATGGTCCGAGATGGCTACCTTGGGGTACACCGAAGTAGTAGTATGGACTCTATATTGGCGGTTCTCTAGAAATGAACAGATCCATATGAGTAAGATAGGACTGAATCCAACTAGAGAAAATTTAAAGAGGATTAAAGTGTGAGAGATTTTGTCGAAGGCCTTGGTGAAATCTGTGGTGATGTCTTCCCTTTTTCCATTGTAGAGATTGAGAAGGAAATAAACTCAACTAGATTAGTGGTGGTAGAGTTTCCCTTACAGAATCCATGCTGCTTGGAGGATATCATTGATTTGCACTGGAAAGAAAGTATTTTATATAGAATGCTTTCGAGAAGCTAAGGGATAAACGAGTTAGGTTGGATAGGGAGTGCAGCCGCAAGTCGGATTTCAAGGACCCATTGTGCTCCTTGGATAACTGAAGATGACGAGGTAGAGGAGAGGGGTGGCAGAGGATTGGGTTCGTGACTGGGTTATTGGGGTTGGTAAGTATTAGGAGCCCAAAATCAATTTTATTATGCTGTTTAGTGGGAGGTTAGAGTTTTCACCCAGATTGTCGAAGAAGTACTAACCGAGGGCTTTTTGCCTAGTGTGGCCCAAGCTAGGACACTCACAGAGGAACTAAAATGATTCCTCCTCTGTCTCTTCGTCTTGGCACTCCCTACATAAGTCGGATGTGCTACTGCCCATTCTCATCATGTTGGTACCCTATGAGTTGTGACCCGTCAGAGTGCCAGTCAAGAGAGAGAGAGAGTCGAGGCCTACTGAGTAGGATCAAAACTTCCGTTTTTTCTTGGAAATATCTGGTCATTGATTTCTGGATACCCGGCATGTTTCTAAAGGTGACCACATGTCATTGGCAGTTTTTAGGAAATTTTGTTGTATTGTGTTTTTCCTTATTCTAGTGGCTTGAGAACTGTGGTGGTCTTTTCACTGAATTCGAGTGCTGTTCCAATATCCTGGAATCCATTTACGATGTTCGTTGAGCTGATCAGTCTTAAATTACTGCGACCTACTAATTTGGAGTTGTGACAATGGATGAGATAGCTTTATTGGCTGCCCGGCTGTCTAATTAGAAGTCTACATTTTTGTTGATCATATCAGACTGCAAGTACTTCTGCTTAAATGATACCGCAAAAGTCGGGTAGTGCCCGTCACCACCCCCTCGTCTATTTTGGAACCCTCCCAGCATTCTCTGACTTGGGACCACTGGGGGAGTGTAGTCCGTTTGAATCAGTATGGTTCATAATGGTTCTGTGGCCTGATACGTAATTTTTTCAATTATTGCATTGATTGTGTCGCAGTCCGCTTTTGGCCGCCGGCCGTTTCTTTAGTGAAAAGGTCTAGGGGTCTAGGGGAGCTAGCGACAGGAAAGTTTCCAGAGCTACCGTTGGTGGCGTTCTCATGGCACTGGTTGAGCCAATGCTTTCAAGCCTTTGAATTTTGGTCATGGTCTTAAGGTAGAGCGTACCAAGTAAAATCTCTTAACATTTTATCAAATCCTTTCGTTGCTCGGTCGAGTGTACCACAAGGCAGTCACCTTGGGCCTTTGCTTTTCAGTGTCGCCGTCAATGAACTTGTTTTTCATGTAGTAAAATTCTGATTTTCGCGGACGAAGGGTCTTCCTTGGGATTATCCTTTTAATATACCTCCTTACAAACATCGTATAAAGCTTTTGCATATGCAAACCCTCATTTAAAAGATTTAATATTTTTCGATCAGCTAATGACTGGTTTTATTGATGCGCCTTACTTGGTCTCGTCCATAGGTGTCAACCACCGCGGAGGATCTCACCACCTGCGTAATTTGGAGTTGATTTACTGCTCCCATCATAGAACAAACTACGGCATGCATGAGTCACTATCGCGCATGAGTAGATTATCCAATTCCAAATTCCTACTTTTAGACTAATGCTAATAAGAATAGTTTAAAATAAAAATTTAAAACCAGCTAAACAGCTAAAAAGCAGAGCTAATTTTTTGCTGTTATACTTAGTTCTAACTCAAATCATTAAAACTTTGTTTTTCTTTTTGAACTTGGGCCTCAAGAAAAGTCCTTAAGGAAACATTTGAAGTCAAAAAATACTTTCGTCACTGCAGGAAACATAACAAGACTTCAAGCCAAATGTGATATTGGTGTTAATTTCAGTGAAACGAAAATACTTGAAGCCAGTGAAAAAGCTCCTATAAACAAGAGAGGTGATTTCTAAAATATTCATGCACCTTATTCAAATATTCTAGATGTTGGCATCTCTAAGCATTTTCTTGATATCCTTCCTCAATGTGAGCTATTTTTAGATCTGTACTCACTTTATAATTCCAAAAGCTATTTCGAGTAAAATGTCAACAAACACCTACTTGTTAGATAAAAGACAACAGAAACCAGTAACCATCCAGGTATTTAAATGATTTCCAATCGTTTCTTTACTACAGCTTCATATAAAATCGATTCCAAGTAACCCCATCCATCCATTTCAAGGGGAGGATGTCCTTTTCTTTTTTTTTTTTTTGAATAAATAAACCCCACCCACAACGAAACGATAGAACATCCCCTGAGTAGGGTTTTCATTTTCACTTGAAGTCGGTTTCTGTCCGTCTTCATGTTTTCATTTCTTCATTCTCGTGTTGTGTCTCCAAGAACAGTGATTTATTTTATTTGTTGACCAAACGCCCAGCCATTTGTTTCAATTGAATACCGCTTGGGACCCAAGTTGCAAATAATAATACCTTCCCGCCTTGGAAGTTTCTCCATCTCTATGGTCGTCATCATTGGAATATTCGAAAGTTACTAGTAGATTTGTCAATATCCCTTGCGATATTATCCTTTCGATTGATTTAATGCCATCCAGTAAATTAGACACATGCTATTATAGCTTCACATGAGGACTGATGGGCATAGAGCTTCGCGTTGCTGCTGGATGGCTTTGGGTTCAGTAGGAATGATGATGTGGTGCGGATGGGGATATGTTTTAGCAATTCGTAATATTACCCCATCAAAAACAAACTACTTCAACTTTATGCTGTGTCAGTTTGCTGCTTTCTATTTGGCATACACTTACGTACATCTGTTCGATGCCCGATAGAGATATCAATTGAATTTGACAGTTACAATAATTTATAACTGTGAATTTTGTATATAATCCAGAAAATTGCCATAGTACGCTGAGTTTTTGGGGCTGTGTTTATTTTAGAGAAGCAGGACGACATGGAAAGGACACAGGCAAATGCCAAACAGGACGCGCGACGCCTGTCTGTCTTTGCAGTCAAAGCAACGAATGATTTATAAAGCAAAACAAATTTTCGGTGGACAATAATTGACACTGGGAACTAGTCATACTACTACTATAATGGTGTATACTATAAATCTATGTATGAATGGGTGGATTTATGGTATCCTGTATTAGGATGACTTTATTTACTTTATTAGACAAATGTTTTAATACGAAATGATACATTGTTTCGGTTTTATTTATAGCGGGGCAATTTGTAAGGGATTTTCAAAATGAATGGCAGGCGTACAAATTTATTAAATATTCTATTTCACATTTGTATTTTAGAATCTTTTTGGGAGGGGGTCATCAGGAATATCTGTTCAAAGTTCAAATGAAGCCTACATTTTTGTTTAAGGTTTAATTTTTTCTCTCTATTAGGACCTCTAGAGTAGTGTAATGTAATAAGTTATTCCTTTGGAAAATTTTTTGTCACTTTTCTGGAAAATGAACAAATATCAAGTATGCTATATTGACCGCAGTTTTGCTCACTTTACATTTACCATAGATGCCGCATGCTTCCCATCGTGTCTTGGTGGCTTGTGGGACAGTAACAAATTCAAGGTTAATGTGTCAAAAGACATTTTATTAAGGCTTCGTGCCATTTCAAGAGTTCCCGCCTGATATAGGTCCAGTGAGAATATGCATAACCAGGCTTTACTAATATTTGAAGACATGGGTCATCTTATATGTAAGTGGCAGTTTGCTATTCAGATTAGGAATGTTAGCGTCTGATAGCGGAATTCAATTAATAAATTGAGGCAAGAACGTGAATATGCTCGATATGAAATGGGCCAATTTGTTCAAACGATTGTGGAAGCCTTAAGGAAGTAGCCTTCTTCCTTAACAGTATCAAAGGCAATTGATTATGAAGATGCAGTGCCTTATTGTGAATGGATGCTTACAGTAGAAACAAGAAGACATTCCTGATATCACTGATTTAGCCATTACTTACTTACTTAGGTGGGCATTACAGTTCAGGGTGAACCTAGGCCTCAACCAACATCCTTCTGTAATGACTTCGATTTCGGGCGAGCTCTCTCCAGTTTTGCACTCTAAGTCGGTTAACCCTTTACCGCATACGAAGCCAAATATGGCTTTGGCTGTTTGTATCCTTTTTTCTTTTCTCTGTCACAAGGAAAAGATCGAAATACAACACGATCCTCTTCCTTGTATTTCTAAGAACGCTTAACGGTAGTTTTTTTGTGTGTCCGACAGCAAAGAAATATGCATTTCGTGATCAAAGGTCAGCCGGTCGGTCCGGTGTATTGAAAACGGTAGTGTAGAATATATTGATAGTTTGAGTGTTAATTATTGCTAATGAATAAACTTTCTAATTTAATTTTAAAAGAGATGAACCGTGGAGATCTTGTTTACAAGAAAATATTGTTTATTGTTAGTAACGATTGCTAATTGCTGAAGATGGGTTGCATGTCAACCCGAAATGCATCCAAATAAAATTCATTGCCAAAAGTAATTCGCGTTTATGTTTTATTTTTATTTGAATTTTAACTTTGTTGTTGTGGTCAATAAAGGAACTTTTGTTTTAAAAAATTTTATTTCAATTAATTATTGCTATTGCTTGGTAGGTAAAGTGAAATCAAAAATATATTTTTTATTAAGTGTCAAATTGCGCATGCAATGAACCAATTTTTTATTGAAAAAAATTATTGGGCTGGTCTTGGGAGAGCAAAAGGTACGGAAGTCATATTTGGCTTCGTATGCAGTAAGGGGTTGCAATGTTTGGTTGGGAGATTTTTACAACTGCTACAATAGCCCGAATTTGCAGGTCCATTTATTCAAAAATGGGCTCTACCACTGGGTATACCGTGAGGCTGAACAGAGTTCCAAATTCAAAAATGCCGATTGAAGAGCTGAAAAGAGGAGGACGTGAAAGTATGGTTGAAAAACTGGTCACAATTGATGGAGTCAAATTGTGCCTGGTTTCTTGGTTTGACAACAAAGTTTTAAGCATGATGTCACCGTATGTGGGCAGCGAACCAATTATAGAAAGACGCCGTTATTTTAGAAAGGATAAGCAATACAGAAATATTTCCGCCCCTAAACCTGTCAAGGTGTACAACAAGTACATGGGCGGAGTCGATTTGTTAGATTCGATGCTTGGACTATACCGTATTCCTTTGCCATCCAAGGAATGGTACAAAAGAATATTTTTTCATATGATAGACTTATGTACAGTGAATGTATGGATCATCTGTCGACTTTGGGAACGAATTCCACTTACCGCTTTTTGATTTCAAACTTGCTGTTGCGGAGAGTTTATGCAAGGCTGATAATATGGCTTTGAAAAGACGCAGCCGACCATGCAGCTCACTTAGTCTTGCAACTCCTGAGACTTTTGGAACTCCAACATCAAGTCGAACTACACCAACCATTACAACACCGACCACCACCCTGAAAAGACTGCATCCTGCAAGGCATCAAGACTATCCTCTTTCTTCGGTACGTTGTGATAACTATGGTCATTTTCCACAAATTAAAAAAAAATCTCCAAATTTGCCAAAATAATTATTGTAATGGGCGTTCGTTTACCTTTTGTCAAAAATATAAAGTTGCTCTATGCGTTATAATGAAAAAAGAAATTGTTATTCTCAGTTCCACAGTGCATAATCTTTGAAATAATACTTAAGTTACTTACAATACAATGAATTACTTTGTTTTATTTTCAAATTAAAAGTTTTTATCTTTTGTTATTTTTTTCATAACCTTCTTGCAATGAATTGTTTTGTTACGTTTTTGAATAAGAAATATTTATTTCTTGCTATTTTCTTGAGTTCTTCTCGTAAAGTGAATAAATAAAATTTGTAATATTTCTAACACCTTACTGCATACGAAGCCAAATTTGGCTTATGTCCTTATTTTTTAAACAAATTATCTTTTCTGTGTTTTTTTAATGCAGAATATTTTCAAACAGCACTAAGAACCCATAAAAAAAGTTTTTTATTTTTTTTGAGCGCTGAGATTATTTCATGCGGTAAAGTGTTAAAGGGTTCTTCCACTTGATTGCGCCACCTAAGACAAGGCCTTCCCCTTCCGCGATTTCCCTGCAATGTGCTTTCGAGAACCCGTCGAGCCGGAGCGTTTGGGTTCATCCGCTCTACATGGATTTAGTCATTGTTCGAGCCAAATTCACATTTCCGCTCTTGCATCCGCTACAGCGTTCTTTTGGAATAGCGGCCGCATTGTCAAAAAGATGCTTCACATCCCTTAATTCAAATGACGACGTCGATCAGCATATAGTTAAAGTAACCTTAGATGAGTTACTTGTAGTTTATATTGATCTAGGTTGTATTTCTCAAAAAAGCCAGTTAGAGATTTATAAAGTTCATATTGACAATGACAGAAACGTTAAGGGGCTTGGAAGCCAACATTCGTGGAGTTGTTGCCGACACGCGGTCTCAAATGCTCCAAAAAGTGGTTGAAAGTTGGACCTCTAGAATTGGCTTTATTCCAGTAAGCCGTGGCAGCGGCGCCCAAATGCCCGAAATCTTATTTAAGCATTAATGGCATAAAATAATTATAATGACGTAATGCCGTTGGGGGCGTTCATACCAATTCCGATTTTAAGATTAACTAAAAAACTTATTCAGTTCTGCGTTGGACGGTTATCTAACAAGATATTTCTGGTGCAACGGTTTTGATTTGCAAAAATTCATTAACTTGTTGATTGACTTTTCTGCGATAAAAATTTGATGAGCGTAAAAAACAATCAGTAGTATAGTTTTTTTTTTTTTAATTGAATAGGGCGAAGGCAAACTAGCTTGGATTCTATTTAGGTTGAGGACAATGCCTTCAGGGCTGCCTGACTGTCAAAACAAACTCGAATGCGTGATATTCGGAGGTTTCTCCTAATCCATTCCCCAATACAGAATTCTATAGCTATTATCTCTGCTCGAAAGAAGTTTTTGTGCTGCCAAGGGATATAGATGATGTGAAGTTGGGACTGAAAGTCCCTGCACGCTGCACCTACACCGTTGTCAGTTTTTGAACCGTCAGAATGTGCCAAATGAATTGGAAATTGCTTGTAAAAATTGCAGGGTTCTTTCATGCTAAGCGGTTAGGAATGATTACTTCGAAGGGATAGTGTAACATGTGTCTAGGCATAAAGTTCGAGAAGGGTGAGCTGGAGGTGATACCAGTCTTGGGAGCACCTGCAGAAAGCTCATATATCCCTGTAAGTTTTTTTCACTTAAGTTGTTTGTGAGATGAAGCTTTAGTCCGCTTAGTGTGGCAGTCTTCTTTACCTACTCTTTGGTGTAGCGGAGGAAAATTTAATAAACTTTCTAAGCTAAAGTTGGGCAGGTGCGCATTCCACCTGTAATACCTACACAGGCTAATCTTTGTAGCTTTTGTAAGGCTTTATGGGCATAAACTTGTTCTGTTTTTTGCCACCAGACCTGCGAAGTAAAGGTTATGAGTGTGATAATAGTGAGATATGTTCAGTAAATCATTTTTGGCCCATAAGTCCCCATTTTTTATCAAAGAGTCTAGAACAAGCCCAGAAAGCATTAGTTGCTTTTGCTATGGTTTTGTCTAGGTGTGATTTCTAATAGAGTTTGCTATACAGGATTACCCCTAGATATTTGACCTCTCTGGAGAAATTTATTTGAACACTATTTAGGGACAGTGTTTGAAGACCGATTTTACGTCTTCTGGTGAAGGGTATGATGAGTATTTTTGTGGGATTGACCTGCAGCCCTTCGCTTCTGTACCAGTCATTGACTTTGTTCAAAGCACGTTGCATTCGGTTTGTGTAATGGAATTAGAAAATGAATTTTACCATTTTGCAGTCGAAGATAAATTTCATCACTTTCGTTTACTTTCAGCACTCTCCCATCAAAACAAGTACTGTAGTAGACACCGATGCACATTATTTTTGAATTTTTGTGAATCGTAATGCTGGGCAAAAGTAGAGTCTTGCAAAGCATTCCACATTCGGGTGGTGCGACTAAAATATGATTTTCTATACTGCACGTCAGAAGTTGGGCTCAAGTTTAAACTGATATGCAGTTCTATCGAGGCGGATTTAGCGGTTCAGTTCTTTCAGGGATGGAATGCAGCTCGCTACTTCACTAGGGCACTGTTTGTGAAAAAAAAAACCATAAAAAAGAGAGAGACAGGAAACGTTTCGACGATGTTCAAGAGAATTAATCGATTATACGATTGAACTATCACCTTTCAATCTCAACGCTCTGCTTTGTAGCCTATCAAGTAGGCCCAAAAGAATTTGGGGAGCATCTGATCAGATATATGAGAATTGTACTCTAGTATTGGGTGGATGTATATGTATAAGCTTTATAAATTATAGCCAGATCAGAAAAGGTGAAGAATTTCCTGAATCGTCCTATGAAACCTAAGTATTTAACAGCAAGTTTGGCGATTTTAAATATGTGGTCATTCCAACGAAGATCATCGTTTACACATCGACCGTAAAATGGGAAGCGCGAACTGAAACTGATTTTCAAAATAAATTTGCGCAATTTGCAAGAGTTGTTTTGAAATAAAAACATACCTACCGCAAAAAGCAGTTTAAAAACACCCTTTATTTGCCACAATATACATTTTCTGCCTCTTTTTCTGACTATGTCTTAGAGATCCTTTTTACCTTTGATACGAAAGGTAATGCTTACAATCCTTTTGCTACTAATACCCACTAATTATGGCAACCATAGTTTGTATGGTTCCCGATAATATCAAAATTCCTCGTACCAAAACTTTTTCAATGCCCAATGAAACAGTTAATTTCATGCTTGATTTCAATTAGTACCTACTCGCATCTAGCATTTTGAAATAACAACCTCATCAGCCCCTTCTTTCAAAATCAATTGAACAAAATATAATTATTCTCAGCTACCTACGTGCTTGTAAACAAGCTATTCTCACTCTTGCCAACACAAGTAGCTATGTACTGTGCATACGAGTTTAGTTCTAACCCTAAGGATATACTACAGCAGTAATATTATTCAATTAACTTTCTAACTCCTTTAGTGCCTTCGCATATTCATTTTGTATCACGACTTTATACACACAAACGCTCGCAAGTTCACTCACATGTTGAATTAAATTCCTCCTACGAAGTTCAAGCGATAACTAATACGATAAAAATAACTAATGAAGTTGAACTTACAGTTTTCCTACAACAGATACAATCAATTTCAAACTTTCAGCCGCACATGAATAGGTTAATGGAATGAGAGATAATCATACCGTGTTCACAAATTCCCTCGAATATTTGTGTGTGTGCGGTGTTTTGTAAATATTTGAAAGGCACTTTCGGTTCGCAATATGACTGAAATAACACCTCCAATAAGTCAATTAGCAGTTATGTACATTTTCCCCGTCGCTTTGTATAGAAATTTGTGGATCGTATTGCTTTAAAGTTTACTGGGTACTTTCGAAGTTTATTTTTCTTGAGTTCTTCCGTTTGGATAGCTCGAAAAATGATGGAATTGAAGAAAACAGGGCTTCAAATTGGGGTATTTTAAGCACTTAGAGATCGACAGAAATTGGGGGCAAATTGAGGTTTTATAAAAGTCCCCAAGCCCAAGAGAACTTAGCAAGACTATTTTCAAAGTCAGTAAGTACATTAGACTGGGAAGTATTTTATAAAAAAGTGTTAAGAGATTTCTTTTAGAACATTAAAATTCCTTTAGGAAACTTCAAAGTAAAAGAGCAAAATCAGAACCACGTACCCGTTTTTCAGGCTTGATTACTCGAAAACGGTTAGTCTGACAAAAATTTTCAATTTCTTGCTTGGCTCCAAATAGTATGATTAGGTTTAAGGAATATGAAACACGATTGATAGACTTTTGAATAATTTTTTTGGACCTCACACTGTTTTGGATAATAATTTTGGTCATCCCTAAGAATATCTTTAACGGTGGGTTGTAATCGCATCACTTGCGAACGGCTCGACCGAATGAGACCAGCTTAGTGGTAGCTTAAGGGATGCTTTTAGATAGTTGGTCTTTTAAAAAAAAACATCTGAAATCGGTCAACCCGTTCCCGAGTTATGGCATTTTTCCAGAATGTCACTTTTGTCCATATAAAATACAAGTAAATCCACAAAAAAATGGAAACTTTGAAAAACGTAAACGCCGGGCGGGTTAGCTAGTTTTCAATATACCTAATTAAAAAAAAAATATTTTTGGTCCAGTCTTTTCAATCCTATCCATCCTTTCAAAAATTTCACCAAGGTCGAAGCACGATTATTTCCCAAATTTACCGAGCATCAATGCAAATTCGCAGCATATGATTGACGTGAGGTAAGGGACCATTGGCAGTAGGTACAGCTCATAAACATCTTGGAAATGACGTCAAAAAGGTTGCTATGGTTGCAGAGAAAGTGTCCATATATGAACACAACACGAGCTTACACGAGTAGTTTGAGAGTAAAAAAGGACTCTGTACACTGTACTTCGTGTTCATTCGTTCAATATAATCTTTTTTTTAGTAACTTGAGGAAGAAACTTAACGTGTTGCTCGTCTGGGTTCGTTCACAGAGCTAAAAAACATCACCAAATAAATAAACGCTTTTAATTAATAGAAAAGGGCAATAATTTGGTTCCTAAGGCATTTTTTTTTTAATCAAAAGCAAAGCAACATTGAAATTTTTACCAAAAACCCACTACATTCAAATACGTTTCGTCTTTCAATTTCCTAGTGGAATAAAAGAAGAAGGAAATGCAGCATTAGATTTTTGGAAGTGCAAATCACAGCCACGATCCAAGTATTTGTTTGTCTTTTGCTTAAACTATTATTTACCGTCATTTTTATCCTTGTTGCTTTCGCTCTCCGAATTGAAATATAAGAAACTTTAATTTATTTAAAAAATTTGATCATTTACTTACTTGGGATATACCGGGATTTGAATTTTCAAGTCCTTCCAGACGCTAGTCAACCTCGCAACCACTACACCAACACGTATGCTTAGAACATTAGTAATCAAAAATTTGTTGTAATTGCTCACTGTCTCAAATGTTAATTGATGTAGCTTGACCGTGTTCGGTAAAGTAACCAATGAACATTCTACCTAAACAATGACGTTACTACTCTGATGTCACTTCGCTTCTCCTTACATTTTTCCAGTTTTCGCATTCGATTTTCTCTTATAAGTTTTTCTCTTTTGAAATAAAATATTTTTACTTAATTTCATTACTTTCCGCGTTTAATTTTCTAACAAAAGCTTTTCGTATTTGAATCAATTGTTTTCGCTATGATTTAAGTTTAAAACACTTTTGACTTTCCAAAGTGCAAGACTTTTGTTTTAAATGATGAGGAATTCAAATATCGCACGAACTTTTTCCCTCAGTGTTTACAACAAAACCATTCAGTCACTTTAAAAAAAGTGATTGTGTTGCCTATTGGCCAATATGAAACGAGCTAGTTGCAGTCACTTGAATTCAAAGCTATGGTGTTGGTTCGTTTGAGAAGAAATCACTTATTTATGATGGGAAAGTTTCCATTTAAATTTTCAATTCAAACGACAGCGATATACATTTTAGATTAACCAATCTGAAACCTTGCTCATCAGAAATTTCTTAATGACATCGTTTTAAACGAACCAACACGAACTACACAAAATTCTTATCAAATGAATCAACCGGTGACCCAGTTAGATGTCCCGTTCAATAAATCAAACTCATTTCATCATTTATGACTTCAAAAACCTTCCGAGTTAGTGTTGATGGTCGTACTTTAAGATGGAAAATGGAACTGCACAAGTGTCTCCTCTTTCAGTGGTAGCCTACAACTCTTATATTGAATTGCTTTTAGTTAAACTCTTACAGCCTGAACTTCAATTTGAAGATTCAGCAGTGCGTCTAGAGTAGCTCCCGGTGTGCTGTGGAAGGCCCCAAAACAGCCAAGACAAATTGTTCTTTGAAGTTTGGCGAACAGGCAGCAACGTATTTACGCGAGAGTTTATTCCACCAAACAACTAACACATAGCAGACGATTGGTCTTATCATAGTCGTGTAGAAATAAAGGACCCTTTTCGGTGACAGACTATATGTCTTGCGAAAGACTGCCTTTCATTGCCAGAAGACTGACAGCAGTGCTTTAGCAGTCTTTGACTCGACATGTTTGGACCATAAAAGGTTGGAATCTAGGATGACTCTAAGATGTTTGACTTCGTTTGAAAGTGGATGTTGACGCCTTTAAGTGTAAGTTCGGTCAGACCACTTAATTTTCTTCGTCTCGTGAAGAGCGCAAGCTCAGTTTTAAGAGGATTGACGGAGAGACCGTTCCTGGCACACTAGGTGTTAGTTAGATTTAGTGCTATCTGTGCTCTGGAATATACATTTTGGAGGCTGTAACCAACCGAGACAAGGCTACGCGACGTTATCGGAATATGCTTGGGCTTGTTCGTCAGATCCATTAAGCATTTCAATAGATAGTCGTTCAGCTTGCATGTGGTCAGCCCTTATTCACTCCTGTCAGTGTCGTAGCTAGGAAATTTTTCGGGGGGGGGGGGGGGGGGGATGTTACATGTAAATATTTTTACATAAGTAAAAGTCGTTGTTCAATTGTATTGATTAGGTTTTTTCCAATTTATTGATATACAATAATAAAGTGCAGAAAATAAGAAAATATGAAAATACACGAAATTATAAATCAATTCTTCTCTGCTTTGCGCGAATCATTCGATAATTTCTTCCACCTTAATGTCAATTTGCCTGTTAATCCTCATAAGAGCAAGCCCATTCAGCCTATCTTCGCCTGTAGAATTCCTAATCCAATATTTTAGACGCCTCAACGTGGAAAAACTACGCTCGCTGCTAGCAATGGTCGCAGCCAATGTTGCACCTATTTCCAGAAACTTGAAAATGTTTGGAAAAAGTGCATCGTTACAAAGATTTAATGATTCTATAAATGTCTTTGGTTGAGTTTCTGGCCCAACCCAACGTTACACTTCATTTATTACGGTTGAAGCAGCTGCCTCAGTCGCTGCTGGCCATTGATTCATTATTACTTCCACGGTTTCATCAATATTCTCAACGTCTTTCCTGACCAATTTTTCAGGGATGGTATTTCCGATTATTGACAAAATTTTTTTGTGTTTCGCAAATCTGTCAGATATGGATGATATGAAGTGATCCAGGAAAAGTATGAATATTGATATACGGTAATAATCTTCTGCTGAGCTGCTTTGGTAATTTTGCGTGTGTTTTTTTTACGATGCACAATCCTGGAAACTTCAATTTTTTCTCTTATAGACTCGGCTATTTTTTCAGCATCAGCAAATTTTCGTTTTACATTTTGATGATGATGAGTAAAAGTTTGAAAACAAGGACACAGTTGAGCTGAGAATTATGTTCCACAAAACTGTTTGCGCTCCGTCAAAGTGACATTGAGCGCTCAGTGAGATTTTTCTTTGTGGAACTGGCGTAATAGATCAATGTGATTGAAGCATTGTATTGACTTATGATACATGGACTGCTAGTTGCATTAATTCTCTATACAAAAGTTGGATAATAATGATTGCACTTATTTTTGGTTACACTAGCCAATATCTTACTCTTAACTAAAACACTAACGACATCTGCTGTGATTTAGCTAGCGTGATTATTAAGCAGTGTCAAAAATGTTTCCATAGTTTTCCGCTGTAATGATGCTCGCTAGTATTGCTTAGAATAAGTGGAACCATAGTGAAGTTGGGTCCTAGCAGTCCATGTTTAATAAGTCAATGATTTTAATAAATAGGAGCCCTACTAACGCATTTCAATTGTTTTCTATAGCTCAATGTAGGCAAAACACAAACATACATGTATTTAGATACTGATTTGTGAAAAGCTCGAACTTAAATTTTAAATATGAAAAACAAATTTGCATCAATAAAACAAAAAAAATAAATGAAGCGTTTAAATGATAATCGACTGAAATATTTTCGGGGGGGGTTTTATCCCCAAAACCCCCCCCCTACGCTACGCCACTGACTCCTGTTGCAACATATTGTCCAATGTCACACTTCATTTCAACGAGCTATAAACTTAGCCGGCAAGGCTCTTGCAGATCCAACGCATCCTCTCAATACTACTGCCAATGAAATAATTAGTTGACATGCCAGCAAACATTAAAACTCTGTATCCGCATTGGAGAAAATATTTAACTTGGTAAATATTCCACCAAATTTCTTGTCCGATGTCACAATAGCAGATAGTGCACCCTCCTGGAAAGGCAATTCACTAAAAATAAATATGAACCTGTCCCAATTTGAATAGAAAAATAACACAAGGAAAGTGTTTCAATAGCTGCATCAAGAAATTATGCCAAACGTCAACCTTGTCCATATTTCTTGTACAGGCGGATCATATAAGGATGACAACTTGTCTTATGCAGTGATGAAAAATTCACCATCATCCAGAGTGTGGAAAAGACAGCTCCCGAAGGAAGCTACATTTCAGAAGTAGCAGCAAATAATGAAGCTATAACCATTGCAAAATCTTACTTTGGAAGGAGTATAATTCCAACTGATAATCTAGGTATCCTTAAAGGATAAAAAAATGAAAGAAACCAGTGTCCCACACTGGAATATAGGGACATACTGGAATCCAAGGCAATGAAAAGGCGGATGCTGCATCCAAAGATGCCACTAAGTATCCACTTGTCATTGGAAGGCCAAACCTCTACCAACTAAAACTTGAAAATGAAACTTGAACACATCTGGTTTAACTGTGATACATTTCTTCCCACCCACAATCCTTGTCACCGTCGTATACGACAATCAGTTGATAAGGAAAGACTAAAAAAACACTTTCCACACCGTGAGTGCATAATAAAACACTTCCGGTTGCATAAAAGACTTTAGTTATAAACGGTTAGATTGCTAGGTTATGTTCTGCGGTTGGTTTCTGTGAACATTGGTTAACAATAAAAAGAATAAATATTGTGACGCAACAGAGCAGGGTGCCTGGAGCCATTCTTCTCCCAACCACCTTGGGAGGAATGGAGTTGACCCACATACTTTTTCCGATTCCGTACTGCTAATCGAGAAAGCGCTTTTCATGGCAATTGAATAACTATTAGGGGACTTGCCAACTCCTCGCGAAAGTTGATACCAACGCTTATTGTTTTCTGTTCGAATTCAAATCTCAAACCATCCACGCAGCGTCAGAAATGCTAACCATTACAATACCGGCTCTTTAGATGCTTTATCGGACAATAGAGAGTTGGAGTATCAATATCAACTGTGATTTCTCACTCAGCTCCCTCAATCATCCATTTTTCAAACTTAAACAGAAATGGTCGAGACAACATGTGTACCAGGCCATCGTCCTTCCCATTTTTATGATTTCATTTCGATAAAATGGAAACAAAAGAACTATGCACCCAAAAGTTATTGCCATCGAGGTTCATAGACTTCCACTATTCTTTTTGTTTGTAAATGTGCCTCTAGCACACAAACCAGGGTTTTGTTCTTCCGAATATTTACATTTGTCTTTCGGTAAACGTGTCTCAGTTCCGACTGTCATCCCTTCCAACTATTTACACGAATTGAAAATTGTGGTTTTTTCTGCTCACTACTCGAGTGCCTCTTTACTTTCTCTATTCCACTTATGCTTTTTATTCAGCTTCAGTTTCTAATAGTCCCTTCTTTTATGTCAAACAAACCGCAAAAGTGCTTAGAAAATTGAATGAAACGTTTACAAATAAATGCAAAAACGTGCGCTATATTCCCTCATAAAATGTCTCCTGGTCGATGTGATGTTTCTGTCGGTGGAAGGTGTGGACAACTGATTTGCCTATTACCTACCACATTATTTCCAACTTAGAAGTGCAGAAACCAGAAGTGGCACTCTAAAAGCCACCCCCAGTCGTCGTTTCAAGCTTGTTAAATTAGACACCAACGCCTTCTATACACAGCTATATATTTATATAAAAAAAAAGAAGTAAAAAACGAGCATTCTCCATAACTGCAATCACAAGAACCTCAATAATGATGTTTGCAAAGAGATTTCATTGGATCCTTCCTCTACAAGAGTGGATGTAGCCCCTTAGCATTAAACGGATAAATGTTATTCTGCATGGGCCGCAAGGTATTGTTGGTGGTATTATAAGCTTTTTGTGTACAACAACCAAAAACACCAGAATGCCATCGGGCGTAATGTTGGGGGATTGGGAACTGACAAAAATACACACTAATATGTGATTTTCCAAAGGATTTTACTTTTCCTTGTATAAGAAACCTTTGCGGGAAATTGTATATATCGCAAATTAATAAAAGCCGGAAGGGGAATAAAAGTAAAGGTAGCTTTGAAGCTTATTCAAATTAGGCTTACGGATATTTATACTTATGTCCTGTGTTTTCCTTGAGGAGCAACTCCTGAATGTCTTCTCTCTGTCGTCGCGACTTCGTGCGTAAAGAACAAGCGAATGGGATTAAAGGAATCGTGCGTTGCTATTTCCTTTTTTGCTTGGTTTTTTTATTTTTATTTTTTATTTTGACAACTTTGTTTCATAAATTAGGTGGGAAATTTTTTAATTTGCCCGTGGGGATATACAAGAATGTATACAATTGCGTGACTTGTAAATTTGTTGATAGAATTCTTAATGGAGGTTGGGTGAATTTCTATATGCCACACAGCAGTCAGCACAGAAAGTTATGTCCTTAAAATAAATAACAAAACATAAAATGTAGCTTGAGGCGTGTTCTTTGAGTATTTGAGTGAAAGTGCGTGCATAAATGAACAAAAGCATTTGATGTTTTTTTTTTTCTTTCTTGTTTTTAAATCTGGCTTTTTTGTTTAATTTGTCTTTTATAAGGCCATCAGTGTTGGGAGGTGATAAGTGGGGAGCTAGTGTTATTAAACACAATTGAGGCAAGTCTGGTTTACCTTAAACGGTTTCTTTGTCAAATTTATGGTAATCATGCAAGGCTTACAACAAAAACATTTACATTTTTTGACATACATTTGAGTATTTGGATTGTTTAGCACTTCAATATGCTGATGTAATTTTTCGGTGCGTTAAAATACATGTAGAAGTTTGGAAAGCGGTTCCTGTAAAGGCTTCAATTACACGAAGGCTTCTGAATTTGGAACATTCTGAAATTATGATCGAAATTTAGCAACGGCAGAAAAATCTGCGCGATCTTGTTTGAATTAATTCGAATGCTATTATAACCTTTTTGAAAGTCTGTGTGCCAAACTAATTTGCTATTATCGATTACGGGAATTGAATGAAACTTGTACCTTAAGTTTTTGGAGCAATTTGGAAGAATAAAATATTGGGGATGGGGGCGTATTACGCGAGGTATTTATGAAAGGCATTCACTCAAATCGATGAGTATCTGTAGATAAATCTTCAATAATCTCAAGATTGGACCAAACTGTAATTCTGTCTTATCAAGATAAAGGCTATTTTGTGATTTTAAACTTTTAACGTTGTGTTAGGAAAAGCAGTATTTTCGTGTTTTTGACTCATACACTTTGCTGTAAAATCTCTTGAACTAATGCTGTAAGAAATAATTTTACAAGTAAAACGCAGAAAAATTAAATGAACTGAAGTTAGCCTATTAGAACCACATACCGTGATTTAGTCCGACTACAATCACAAACATTCAAAGCCCTACGAAAAGGGAAAGGGATACATATTTCACAACAACAATCAAAATACTCGAAATGGGAATAATGGCAGATAGCAGTCGACAGAAGAAAAAGACATGAAACACATGAGGAATAAGGATGACTCATGAAAGATGACAGACCATAAGAGAAGATAAAAAAAAAAAAATAGCGCAGCATATTAACAACAGCAGATGCATTATATTTTTCAAATGGATTTAACACATTTCCTTTCAAAGCCGCGCAGGATGCCTTTACTTTATGCTACTGCAACATTACACCGCATTGTTGGTACCCGTAGTGTGATGGATAGCATGTCCGCCTGTTAATCCAGAGGTTCGAGTTCGAATCCCAGCAGAGGCAAAAATGTTTTTTCCACGGGTATCGCCTTTCGCGAGGAATTGGCAAGTCCTCCGTTAGTATTCATTGCCATGAAAAGCGCTTTCTCGATTAGCCGTTCGGAACCGGCATAAAATGGTAGGTCCCCTCTATTTTCTCGAAAGGAATGGTTGTGAGAAATGCGCTAGGCCCAAGGGCTATTCGCTCTGTTGCGCCACCCTATTTATTTTTTTTTTAACATTACACCGCCTGAACGTACAGACAGAAATCCAAGGAAAGGACTAAGGAAACAATTTTCTGTTACTAATTCTGTGAGAACAAAACAAAAACTTACAGTTTAAGAGTGTCAAAAGACATTTTTGAATGTAATTGGAGTTAAAGCCAGCCGAGTTAGAAATATTTGCAATATCCATTTCAAAACAGGATCAGTTCTTTTGGAGAAACGTGGTGGTGACCACAAAAGCTTTGAGCTAAGAAAAACCAAGGAACTAATTATTGGAAGTTTACTGTCGGAACAAAACGGCAATACCAGGTCATCTTTCTATCGTTAAAATGTGCAAAGTTAAGCTATTTTCGTACGGTTTTTAACAGCAGTTTTGATTTGGGACTCAAACCCCCTTCAGCAGATGATGTCAACTCGACATGTCTTTTCTGTTAAAGGAACTTAACGAAAAGTCAAGCGAGAGCAAGAGAACAAGATTCGGTTGATCACAAAGTGTGGAGTCCATAAGTTACGAGAAATACCTTTTTTTTTGAACAGTTGAAAGAGGAAAGAGAAGATTTGTTGACAATGTCTTATGACTGTCAAAAAAATATGACACTCCCCAAAGATTCGGAACAGGCAGCTTTTTATAATCGACAAGTATATTTGTATCTCTTTGGCCTGTTCGACAGAAAATAACCGACCCAAAGGTTCGAATGAAATTGCATCAGCCGTATTTCACCAGATTTACCTTAAGGTACCTAATTCGTTTTGTAGCTGATGGATGTGGAGGGCAAAATAAAAACTCCATCATGATAGGAATGTGCCAGTACTGGATGGCAAAAAAAGCACCCTGGACTTAAAATTTCCTATAACTGGACACTCCTATACACCACCTGATACAGTGTTTGCTCAAATCGATAAAAAAGAGCAAAGAAGACCATCGTGGATGTAGAAGCAGTCGCGTAGATAGGGGGGGGGGGGATCAGGGGGATATATCCCCCCATTGGTATCGAAAATTGTTCAACATAACCAGTCATGAATCAAATAAGTTAAGGAAACACACTCTGAAATTTAGTTTGTACCTACTTCCCACGTGAGTTAAGTCTTATTAGTATTCGTACTCACAGGATTGTACATTCTATACCTACATTCTACGGGGAAAATACAAAGTCAACTTCGTCTGAAAGAAATTATTATATCGGCAAATCACCCAATCTTTTGAATTTCTTTTCTATATAAACAGAAGACGACTCATTTTCGAAAGTGATTCATTTTCGAAAGTGTTTGAAATTGCAAAAAAAAATAGCTGAAGTACTTTTCATTTCATTTATTAATAATATTTGGGATGTACATGTAGATAAAATATCTTTTGTAGTACTTAGAGAAAAGCTTATCTTATACAAACTCGGATTGCTTTTAAAAATTCTAATAAAATAATAATTAGTTAATAATTAAATATGAAGTATTGACCTTTAGAGTTGATTGGTTTATAGAAATTGGTTATACAAAAATAAGTATTATACAAAAATAGAAAGTAAAAATAATAATAATATTAACATAATTAATAGTTAAAAAGGAAGGATGGATATTTGGAGTTGAAAGGTTTAGGTTTGGTGTCTCAAAGAGGAGAAGAAGAGAAAGACTGCGCTTTTGAAAAGATTAAAATTTGTTATACATCTAACGCTAGAAGGAAGAGAATTCCATAAGCTAACTGCATGAATGAAGAATAAACGAGAGGAATTGAGGTAGTTTGCGCGGTAAGGAATAAGGTTTGTAGTTCTTTGGGAACGGGTAAAATTAAGTCTGTTATATATAAATAGCTTGGACATTGGGTATGAATGATCTTATGAAGAAATACGCAATTTCTGATACTGATGTGCTCTTGAAGAGTACAGCCTAGTAAGCTTGTCGCATATTCAGAGATGTGATCATATCTACGAATACCATATATATATCGCGTAGCATCATTAAAAGCTACTTGAAGCTTTCGTTGAGACAACGAGTCGAGTTTACCATAGACCACTTCAGCATACGTTATTAATGGTAGTATCTATGATAAAACAAGCTCCTTGCGAGTTTCACTTGGGGTATAATAGGAACTTAGCCGCAATCTACGAAGACATCCATATATACGACCTATGATGACGTTAGTATGGTTGTACTACGATTTATAGTATAACCAAGGCTAACGGCTGATTCTACCGGTTACTGTTAAAAGATACAAGTTTGGTATACTTGCGAGACTAATGCTCTTTTTTGAGATAGTTATTACTTGGGATTTTGCTGGGTTCAGAAGTAATCCGGTAGATACAGACCAATTGTATATCTCATTCAAGTCGCTGTTCATTTTAATGGCAAGTTCATTTATCTCACTTAATGGTTTTGCAAGGTGCAGTTGCACATCATCTGCATACAAATGAACAGAGGCATGTTCGCAAATAGATGGCAGGTCATTAATAAACATACAAAAAAGTATGGGTCCTAATATTGAATCTTGGGGTACACCTTGGCTTATTTCTTTTAACGAGGAACAGCGATTATCTGAAACTACCCTTTGAAATCTGCCAGTTAAAAAACTCTTAATCAAATCGACAGCCCTTTTGTTAAACCCAAAGTTATTTTCAATCTTATGGCAAAAAATGTGATGGTTTACTTTATCAAAGAAATCAAGCAAGCAAAGCAAGGAAATGTAACCCATATCATAATCTTCCCTTATTTCTTCCAGTAAATTGACAGTTGCTGTAGAGCAACTATGGTTTGCTCTAAAGAATGATTGCTGAACACATAGAAAGTTATTGGTGGAAACATGCTGAATTATTTGTTTGGCTATTATTTTTTCCAGAACCTTGGATAAGCAGGAAAGAATACTTACGGGTCTAAACTCGCTAGGACAAGAAGAGTTGGTTTTCTTTGCTATCGGCAAAACCCGTCCAATTTTCCAAATTTGGGGAAACGTTGATGTTGTTATGCACCAATTTATTACATGCGTAAGGACACAATCTGAGGCAAGATAAGTTTTATAAAACGAATTGGTATGCCATCTTTGCCCTTAGCATCAGATCTGATTGTGGATATACATTGGATGACTTCATCTTCCGTTGCCATAACGAAATCGACCAATCTTGGTGCTGTATAAATACTCACAGATCTTTCAAAATTAAGACTTAGTGAGCTCGAGTTCTCAGACAGAAAATGTTCGTTCAGAACATCAGGATCAAGAGCACAACCAATGGTATTGTTTCCGTCAAGAGCGCCAATTTTTCGCAGGTTTCTCCAAAGTTTCTTAGCTGGAAGGGAGGTGTTTAATTTTGAAGCATAAAAATTTTTTCGAGCCACGTAGTACGGAAGTTGCATGGTTTCGCGCTGATGTGAATGTGCTCCAGTTTGCATTGGTTGGCCTACGCTTCCATTTGCTGTACAGAATGTTTCGGTTCTTTTCCAGGATTCTTCGTCAGAAATAGACAAATCAGCAAAAAAAAATTTTATGAAACTGTTGAGTTTTACCGAACATATTTGCCTGCCTGACCATCTTCTGTTCTTGAAGAATTGAAAACTTGGAAGAGATATTTGATCCGAAAGAATAATACTTCCTCTAAGAATTCATTGGAAGCGCTCGAAAGCTGCCCCGAAGAAGGTTTTCCAAATATATATTTTATTAAAGATATTAGCCGGTTTAAACGTCAACTCTTGAAAGAACTTTCTCCAGTTTGGTTTGGCTGCTCTAGCTATTCATCGCAAAAACCTATAACAGCAGAAGAGGTTATAAGTGTTTTATCTAAATAGAACAGAAAAATGGATTTCATTTTGTGATCTATTTCTTCAATTTATATTATTTTACTTATTATATACATCAATATTTATTTCAGTTCATTCAAACTAATGCGTATAGTATTAGACTATCTTTAAAAAATATAATTTTTTATGGCATACATTCAATGAAGTCTTGTTAATCGTTTTTGTTTTTAATTATTTGTTTATTTACCAGGAACACGGCTCTGTGGTGAATCTTGGATCTGATGAATGTCCTGCTTTAGACTTTAAGGACGAAGTTCTAAAATTTATAAAGCCACCATCCGCTTGGCATTTTAAGTTCAACTCTTCAAAACGGTTCATACTAGCAAATTGTATCTATTTCATTTTCAAAAATAATCCATTCCGAAAAGAATTTTTCAAAACGCCCCTATTCCATTCACTGACTTTCAAAACAACAGTATTCCAAAATACGTTATTATTTATTGATCATTAAATTTACTAAAGAAAAAGTTTTATTTAATATACAGACCCAAGAAAAGGAGTAACCATTTTTAGTTAAAGGTAAAGGTCCTTAGGTGCGTTTTCTTTTAAGACGTACTCATTTAACGTAAGTATTTTTTTAAAATGCGGTTAACTTGTCTGATATAAATAAGAAATGGGCACGACTGGATCACACGAACTTGCGGTTGTGTGATAAGTGCAGTATCAAAATCTTAAGGCTGAATACAAGGCTTTAGCATTTGTTCTTAATAACATATTTTGTGGTACAAGGTTGCCAACTACAAATTTATCACGAAAATTGATTAAAAACACATAAGGTATATTTGAAAAAAATTAAATTAAATATGCCAAAGGTTTCAAGCGAAAATAGAAAACGTCATTTTCTTGAAAATGCTTATTATGTGCATATAAACGCTGAAAATTTAATCAAAATTGTTGGAGGAGTTTTTAATGAAAATGGTTTTTTATTTTTCACTTATTTTGAAAACGAGTTTTTTGAAAATCGGTCTTAAGATTTTGCCATAAGATTTTTCGACGAAAGTTTAAAAAAAATCAGAGCCAACATTTAGAAAATATTCAAAAAAAAACCACATTTCGTAGGCAAATTGATACAAATTTCAAAACCTATATAAGATTAATATGCAATTACATATTTGGAAACAATCTAGGGCTTTCAAAATATTAAATTTCGTTAAAATCGAATAAGCCACTAACAAGAAAGTCGGTCATTTAAGAAAATGGCACTATGGGGGTACCGTTTTTAAACTATGTTCCCAAAAGTTACGCTCTGTATGTCTTCTGGCAGTGTAAGGTAGCTATTGACAAGACTTCTGTTTATTGCCAAAAACCGTACTCTGGATCTGTGATAAGTTTGCATTTTGGTGCAACAATTTTTTATCTAAGTACGTCATAAGTTTTTCTCTGAATTTTGAAGAACAATATGGCTTGACTTTATCGGGCCTATCCCCCAGCACACCTCTAGATGCACAGCTGCGTTCTTCGCCTTGTATTCATGGGATGCACTCTAAAGATCATTTTAAAAAGAAGTGCTCTTTGCAGATCATGTCGTTTATCCTACTAATATTATAAACGTGAAAGTTTGTATGTGTGGATGTATGTTTGTTACTCTTTCACGCAAAAACTACTGAATGGATTTTACTTAAACTTTCCAATAATATAGCTTATACATATACATCAGAATAACACATAGGCTACAATTTATCCCTCAATTCCCTCGGGAACGGGAACGTATACGGGAACTTAGAAACTACAGCACCGATTTCAAAAATTTTTCCACTGTTAGAATGCTTCATTATCCCCGAGTAACATAAAAACTAATTCATCCCATATTCCTACGGTTCCCTATATTCCCACGGGAGCAGGAACGTATACGGGAACTTTGACACTACAGCACCGATTTCAAAAATTCTTCCACCGTTAGAATGCTACACTATCCCTGTGTAACATTATATATAATAAGTGTTAAAGGAGCTCTGTCTGTCCGTCGTTCTAAGTTACCATCTCCCGCCCAAACTAATGAACCGATTTAAATGAAATTTTAAACAAAGATTGTTCAGAACCTGAGGAAAGACATAGACTATATATTTTTTCCCTGTATTCCCACGGGAGCAGGAACGTATACGGGAACTTTGACACTACAGCACCGATCTCAAAAATTCTTTCACCGTTAGAATACTACACTATTCCCGAGTAACATAAAAACTAATTCATCCCCATATTCCTACGGTTCCCTATATTTCCACGGGAGCAGGAACGTATACGGGAACTTTGACACTACAGCACCGATTTCAAAAATTCTTCAACCGTTGGAATGCTCCATAATCCCGGAGTAACATTAACTTTAACTTATCCACATATTCCCACGAAAACGGTCACCATATTCCCACGGGAACGGGAGTCTTTACTAATATTGAAAATGCGAATGTAGCTATGTCGGTATGTTTTTCGTATGTCTCCCGTTCAAACTGCTAAACAGATTTTATTAAATTAGCTACAGAGATGATCTAGAACATGCGGACGGATAAAGGCTATATATCTATCCTTATATTCCCACGGGAACGGAAATGGGAATTCAAAAACTACGGTCTCAAAAGTATTTTTAACAGGGCTACAAGGTGTTGAAATAGGGATTGAATGTTTTTTTTTGGAAATACCGCAATTTTTAAGGCTAGAAGTTTTATTTCCTAAAAAGTTAAAAATGCTGCTAAAAGTCACTATTCCACGCGGACGAAGTCGCGGGCACAGCTAGTTGTTTATATTGCCAACCGAGCTGACGGCACAGCCATAGCTAATTAAGACTACTGTTAATTGTTTATTTTATGAAATGAATTCTTACTTACTTATTTACTTACTGTTACTCATGTCGTTTATAGGCACCGCCACAGAACAATTAACTAACATACTTATTTTTTTAAAAATGCGATCAAAATCGGAGAAACAATAACCTTTAGGGGAAGCAAATAGAACAACCTGGCTGAAGGAAGAAACGCAAGATATATTTGTAATATCCCATTACAATGGCTATGAGAATAGGTACTACAAAGAGTGAGTTGCTACTGACAACGAGTGAGTCCAACAAGTAAGTTCAAGCAGTGATAAGTACGACGAATGAGGCTGCGAGGCACCACAAATAACGCAGATGCAAAAGCATTTTTAAATGGAATACTGCAGAAGTAGGATTCAAAATTTATGCCAGAATGCATCTTCTCCACGAGCTCGCACAAAGTTAACAGATTTCAAACGCTGACTATACTCCGACTTCGGTCAATAATAAGGCAACATACAATATATTGACAATAATGTCGTGCTTCTTGCTCTAACAAAACAACGAAGACTCAGTGACAAAGAAAACCAAGAAACAGAGTGAGGATACAACACATTATGGAGCATATGATGTTTCACTATGGATTGCTGGCTGAACACTCGAAAATCCATCATCACAATGCCGCACTCATGAAATGGGTATTGAGACTCTTTGAGGCTACTCTGCAATCTGTAGCAGCTTGGCTTCCCACAATAGTGGCTTGAAAAGCATCATTCAAAGTTTCCTTGCAAGTACACAGTTGATTGTGTAGTGTATTCCTCCGAACCGTCCAAAGTGCTTCAGTGAATAAGAACCCAAAAGTTTTTATTTAGGACCATATTTTACTTAGCAATTAATGGGTAAGGGTAAGGAACCAAAATTGCCTCTTTATTTTTACTTTATGTCGGGTTCATAAAACTCGTGACATTCGAACTAGCTATTATGCAGCTAATGGTAAAGCTCATAATTCGTTATCTTATAGCGTTACAGATTCAGTCAGTGATACAATAACGATAATTATGACTTACAAATAGTCCAAATTAGAACCACGCACTAGACAGCAATCTTCGAGGATTCCGGAAAATAAAACTAGACTCTCATCAAGGATAATACCTTCTTACACTTTCTTATTTTCAAAGCAATTCAATAATGGCTAACTATCAAATACGTTCTTTAAAGAGAACTATTTATGAGACTACTAGAGCTGTGCCCGCGACTTCGTCCGCGTGGAATAGTGACTTTCAGCAGCATTTTTAATTTTTTAGGCCAATTATTTTGCAAATAAGACACATTCATGCGTTTTAGTAAACTATTGTTATATTATTTTTTTTCAGTACATTTTTGCATACGACGTTCTTACTTTTTCCATCTTTTGTCAAATAAAAAGATTTTGCGAGTTTGATACACTCTTTTAAACTAAAATGACTAATCAGTGGGAATTTAAGAAATACGGGGAATCAATAGTTTTCTAATTACGCTGTTGCAGTCATTATTAAAACTTTTATAATGCCGCATCCCCGATGTGTAATTTGTAGCTGTGTACAATTCTAGATTACTCATTATTGGCACTGGAACACCAACTTGCAGCCACTCCTGATAATTCTAAGGAATTTAAGAATCTCTATAGGGTATGATGTGATTTGCTCAGTGTCTATACTATTGTCTACTGATAGATATTCGACAACATCCCCCAATATATCAAACATAATTTATTAGTTTATGTGGTTAACTATCTCATTAGTCGGGGCCGAAATCGACTTTTCACACAGGCATTACTGATTGCCAATATTTATTTGAAGATCAAGATCGGCAATTTGACAGAAATCACCTCACGATGAAAGAACTTTTGAAATCGGTCCAGTAGCTTCAAGGTTCCCGTTTACGTTGCCGTTCCCGTAGGAATATCGGGGTAATAAATACAGCCCATATCCTTTTTCAGACTCAAGACTATCTCTGTACCAAAATTCATATAAATAGGTTTAATAGTTTGGGCGGTTTTTGATATCAAAAAAAAATAGACAGACAGATTTCATTTCAGACTTATGATAGTAGTAAAGACTCCCATTCCCGTGGGAATATGGTGACCGTTCCCGTGGGAATATGGGGATGAGTTACAGTTTAGGTTACTCAGGGATAGTGCAGAATTCTAACGGTAGAAGAATTTTTGAAATCGGTGCTATAGTGTCAAAGTTCCCGTATGCGTTCTCGTTCCAGTGGGAATATAGGAACAAAATATATATAGCCTATATCCTTTCTTAAAACTTAGACTATCTCTGTACAAAATTTCATTTAAATCTGTTCATTAGTTTTGGCGGGAGATAGCAACATAGAAAGACAAACAGACAGAGCTGCTTTCACACTTATTATATTAGTAAGGACTCCCGTTCCCGTAGGAATATGTGGATGAATTAAAGTTTATGTTACTCAGGGATAGTGTAGCATTCTAACGGTGGAAAAAATTTTGAAATCGGTGTTGTAGTTTCTAAGTTCCCGTATACGTTCCCGTTCCCGTGGGATTATGGGGAAAAAATATATAGCCTATGTCCTTCCTCAAGTCTTAGACTATCTCTGTATCAAATTTTATTTAAATCGGTTGAGTAGTTTGGGCGTGAGATGGTAACATAGAAAGCCGGACAGACAGAGTGACTTTCACATTTATAATATTAGTTAGGATTGAGAATGTATACCTATAATCGTTCTGCAGTCATAACAAAACAATTCAAATTCGGAAACTTAGCACCTAGTCCTAATGAGTCTTCCGCACACCTCGAAGTATAAACTAAAAAACTAAAATTCAAAATAACAGTGAAAACTGGAAGCGTTCAAAAAGACTAGAAAAAAGGTGGGTGCATCTCTGACTCCTACTCAAGATTCTTCTTTTAAAAAAGAAAAGAAAAAAACCAGTTGAAAAGATAAGGCAATTGAATTGCATTGATTCTGACAAAACCTGGCGGTATACCTGCTCACAATGAGTGAACCCCTCAGTTCAGCGTTAAAACAAAAGAGAAAATCCCCAGCGATGTCAGAAGTACGACACAATAAGCGGTCGTAAATTAAGCTGTCCCAACCACTTTTCAACAAAAACACAAAAAATGAAATAAAAATCTCCGAAGACCTTTCCCATTCTAAATTTGAAAACCCATCATAAGGACAATTACTCAATTTTTGTTATCTCTAATTGATTTCATTTTTCTGAAAATCAAGAACGACATTTGCACAATGCACAATCTTGGACTTGTTCCAAAAAAATCTCCACATAAATTCACGATCCTTCCAATTCCTATTCAGAGACTCATAAAAATGCTATCAAAAGAAAAATTTCAAGGGTTGTATAGTATATACTCCATCTCATACAAAACCAAAGAAGAAGGATACTGTGCCAATACCTATACTTTGCTTTGAGGATATAACCCGTCATTGGTCTAGATTAGGGCCAACGCCAATAATCCCGTTAGTTCACCACTCCGACGAACGGAGAATGAGAGAAAAACAGTGACACAGTCAATTCGCTTCTACTTTCCATCATTCTCTTCATCTACTTACTATCTCGTGTTTCTCGGTGGGTAAAAACAATTTGAGTTGGCATTGCTGACACTTCACCGTGCCGTTCGGTCTTGTTCTAAGTCTCCACTTCCGAGCTCAACAATATGAAGTCGGAATTTTGTGTTGAAATGCTTCCAGCTAAGGTCTGATGGGTCGCCATTAAAATAATCCACCATAAATCTTCGTCGTGAGTGGAGTTCTATTCAATATTAAAAGTGGGCGATTCCACGAGTCATCAGGCGGAGATGATAAGAGAAAGCAAATGAACACAGCGCATACATACAAGTGGAATCAAATAAGTCCTTGGGATAGAGAAGAAGGAGCAAAAAAAGAAAACACTCGAAAGCCAAAACGCGCAGACAAATTGCACTGGCGACATGTCAATTCGGCTCGATTGCCCGCAAGGTGGTAGGTAAGTGGAGATTGTGAGCAATCTCCCACACAGAAAAAAACCTCAAACACACACACACACATGCAAACATACACATTATCTGCGACCAACGACGACCACTCTGAATGAAGTACGAAAGCTAAGGATGAAATTCTATTGAAAGCAAATTTCTCACTTGTCATTAGCACACGATGTCTTGGGGCAATGTATCTGTTCTGAGATGGTTGGTGGTGTCCTATGAAATCAATGATGTGTAGGTGGCACATCAAGCTACTTTGCTTTGAGGGGGAAGAGGAAAGGTAAAATGTTAACTGACGAAAGGTGAATTCTACAAACTTGGCATTTGATTTGAACATCCTTCGCAGTCGTAGAGCTGTTGTCATTGAAAATGAATGTGCGCCTTAATTCTTTTGAAGTTTTACTTACCATCTCAAATCGAATACACTGACAAACTGAGTGCTTTTCTGAGAAAATTTGGAAGTACGATCTGAGAAGCAATTTGTATGTTATTCCCAAAGCATGTCAGATTTTTACAGTACCTGGAATCGACTGCTACTCCGTCATATAAGGCAGATTCTTAGAAGATCGTATAAAATTAAGGAATCGAATTGTGTAATAAAAATTGCTTTGTAGATTGCATGCCAGATAACCTTGCATATACTCCACACGAACAGGACTTGCCACAATTTGCAGCACATAGCAGTACTTAAATTTGTGTGTAAACGATGCAAAGCCTATAGGTATTTTCTTGGAAGTTGCATCTTCAATTCATGAAAGAAATATTGAAAATGATCTTTTTTGCTATCGAAAATTGCAAAATGTCACATGGCTTTAACTGGAAATAAGTCCAGATGTGCTTCAAAGCAAGAATTGCATATGAAAATGCTTTTTAAGTAATGTCAATGAAGACACTTTCACTTATATCAACAAAACTTCGAATTAATGCTGCAAATCTTTTTAAATCTGACTTCTTCGGAAAGAACTTTTGAAATAGGACATAATATTTTGAAATTGTTTTCTAAGAAACCGAATGAATGAGATAATATGTGCTTTGGAAAAACTGTTTGTAAGGGTCTTTGTCCTTTTTTTTTACTCGGTACACAACTGGTTTATTGTTAAATACTTGATCGATTTTGAAAATGTCAAAAAACGCGCTTTTTAACATTTTTAAAAACCTTCTTTTTCTTTATAATTGACAAACTCTTACTTTCTAAAGAATTTGAAAGTAAAGAAGTAGTTTTCTGATTTTCTCATTGTCGCTCTCCTACTTAAAAGAATTACCTACATAGTTCTGTTAGTGTCATTTGTTTTCCCTTCCAAAGTGTATACTTAAAAATGAATGTCTCAATATGTAGTTAGATCTAATTTTTTTTTTTTTTTTTTATAATTAACGCGCACATCAAGGGGCTATGACTACCCTTATAATGTTATAAAAACACAGTGCGAGCATTTAGGAAAATAGGAGAGGATTTGAAAGGAGACACTGATGCACGTTGCTTTTAAACCTTTGTGAATCGTAATGCAGGGGAAACACAGAGCCAGGTAGAGCATTCCACATTCGGGTGGTGCGACTAAAGTATGAATCTCTATACTTGACTGTACGCCCGAAGTTGGGCTCAAGGCAGAACTGATGAGCATTCCTAGCGAGGCGGGTGTTGCGGCTAAATTGTTTCAAGGGAGGAATGCAGCTTCCTATTTCACTAGAGCACTGTTTGTGGAAAAAGCGATAAGAGAGAGAGAGACAGGTGACTTTTCGACAATGTCCAAGAGAATCAATCGATTCTACGATTGAACTATCACCTATCAATCTTAACGCTCTATTTTGTACCCTATCAAGTAGGCGCAAAGATGTTTGAGCAGCACCTGACCAGATATGAGAGTTGTACTCCAGTTTTGGGCGGATGAAGGCCTTATAAATTGTAGCCAGATCAGAAGGGTGAAGAACTTCCTGCATCGTCTCAAGAAACCTAAGCATTTAGCAGCGTTTTTGGCGACTTCAAATATGTGGTCGTTCCAACGAAGATCATCGTTTACACACATACCAAGTTCTGACAGCTTTTCGGTTTCTTCGATGCAGGTACCATTTATGGATAATGGCAATGGGGGAATGTTAAGCTTCATCGACAAGAGGCAGCATTGAGTTTTCGAAGCATTGAATTATACTCGGTTCATAAGACCCCATGCAACAATGCTGTCATGGTTAGGTTAGGTTAGGTTTAAATGGCTGTCAGGAAAACTAACTGACACACTTAGACCAATATTAGGTCCATTGTGATACCATAGGTATTATGCGAGGGAGTACCTCACTTAACAAAACCATTTGGAGCTTTTAATAAAGCGAAGGATATGCAGGGGATCTGTGTGTGCCAGATCGCTTGGATCATCAAGAAAATATTTTCCTAGATGCCGCTTTCTTTTAAAAGAGAGTGCAGGAGGAGGTGTGGGATTGTCTCCTCCTCCTCCTCATCTAAGCAACTTCTGCAGAAGTCATTTGAGGGAACGCCAAGTCTTATGGCGTGTCTTCCTATCAGACAATGTCCGGTGATGACATTGATTACGGAGCTAACTTGCAATCTGGTAATGGATAACAAATGTCTTGTGCGTTTTGGATCTAGACCTGGCCATATACGTTTTGTTGCCATACACGTGATGATATTGTTCCACCTATAATTTGTTCTATCCATTGCCTCTTGCTTTAGCATAAGCTTAAATGTAGCGATTGGTATACCAATATTCAACCTACTGGTTGAGATCGGTAGAACGGTTCCTTCTCTGGCGAGTTCATCGGCTTTGCAATTACCCACGATATCTCTGTGCCGCGGCACCCAAATAAGGTGAATATTGAACTGTTCAGCCATCTCCCTAAGAGATAGGCGACAGTTAAGGGCGAGTTCGTAGAAACAGCGCCGAGTGATTTGAGGGCTGCTTGACTATCTGAGAAAATCCGGATATTAGTTAATGCTGTCAAGGTCAGAATTCAATGAGCTTATCATACACAACCGTTCCAGTTCCACATCCGAAGAGCAGGGACGTGAATTTGGAAACGAATATGAAAAGCTGAGGGTCGAGTCGTCAGCAAAACAGTTAATCGGATTAGAAGTTTCAGACAAGAGATCATTAATGAAAATGAGGAAGAGAGTCGGAGACAAAACGGAGCCCTGGGGCACACCAGCATTTATGACGTGGATATCAGACTTGAAGCCATCCAACACAACTTGTATTGAACGGTCGGAATGGTAATTTCTAATCCAACGAAGAAGAGACTCATCGATACCAAAAGCACGCATTTTCGATAAAAGAGCCTGATGCCAAACTCTATCAAATGCTTTAGAAACATCAAGCGCAATAATCTTACTTTCTCCAAAACAATGTAAAGATTGGTTCCACTTTTTGGTGAGATAAGCCATCAAATCACCAGTGGACCGTTTGCTACGAAAGCCTTACTGACGGTCATTAAGAAGCTTTCGTTCTTCAAGATATTTTATAAGTTGACGGTTTATCAACGTTTCCATGACCTTGGAAAGAAGGGACGTTAGTGCAATTGGACGGTAATTGGAAGGGGAGGAAGATTCGCCTTTTTTTAGGGACCGGCTGGACAAATGCAGTTTTCCATCTGATCGGAAAAATCCCAGCAGAATAGGAAAGATGTAAAAGTTTACGCAGTGGTTTTGCCAGCGTAGAAGAACACCTCTTCAGAATAACGGCGGGGATACCATCTGGACCAGCGGATTTATGTATGTTGAGATCTTTAAGGACTCTCACAACCGAGCGAGTTCGAAAAAATATCTGCTTCATCAAAGAATTTGCAGACTCGAGCTCAGGTGGAGCCAAAATGCTATAAGGAAGTGTCGAGTTGGCAGCAAATTGAGCTGCCAGCAAATTGGCTTTGTCGATGCAGCTGACATACGGAGAGTCATTGAAGACGAGCGTTGGGACCGATGATGTGGTCGAGTTCTTAATGTTCTTAACAAAAGACCAAAATTTTTACTTCCTTTTGGACAAAATAGTATTTTTTGCCTTACCTTTTGGTCATATAAAAACTTGGTCTTCTGTATATGAGTATTGCAGGCGTTCCTGGCGCACTTAAACTTATTTCTGTTTTCTTCGATATAATCATCTCCCTACAGCTCGAATCGAACCACGAATTTTCTTTGGGGATTATGCTCTTTGATCTATGCGGAACAAAGTTAGTCATGCCGTTGAGAATTACGTTAGATATCATATCATCTGATGCATCCACGTTACCGTCGAGAAAGCACAAAGACCAGTTGAAATTTCGAAAGAAATTATTCAGGCCGTCCCAATTGGCTTTCTCATATTGCCATACAGTTCTTTTTGGGACTTTTTCTCTTTTTACTGTGACGGAAACCGGAAAATCTACCGATATGACACAATGGTCCGACGTGCCTAGAGGTGATGACACTTTGACCCTATATTTTTCAGGATGAGAAGTGAGAAACAAATCTAATGTGTTGGCCGAATGGCCAGAAATATCCGGAACCCGAGTGGGCTTACCAACAAGCTGAGTTAAAAAATTTAATTCAGCAAAGATCTCAGCACACCTTCCTTCGGGTGTTGTCTGGCCAGAATGTCGAAGCCAACCTGAATTGTGTACATTGAAATCGCCCGCAATTGCGATTTCAGTGTGAGGATAAAGGGAAACAATTCTTACTATGGAGTCAGATAGCGCATCAAACTCGTTAGAGGTTGAATTGCTATCTAAATTGGGGCTTCTATAGATAAAACAATAGTGAATGATATGCTTACGGACGGTGAATTTTAACCACATGAAATTAAAGTTCGTATTAGAACATAGGCCGTATTGTGGTAGAGGTTGGTATAAGCAATATCATGTCTAACATTTACGGCGAGGCCATGGGAGGAAAAGAATAGTGGCACTAAGCTATATCCAGACAGGTTGAATTCTGAGGGATCAGAACCAACACCCACCTGTGTTTCACTTAGTGCCAAAACAGCTGGCCTGCACTTTGCAGTGTGAGCGTACACAGCAAAGAAATTCGATCGCAACCCCCTAATGTTGCTAAAATCGACCCGAAATTTACCCGACATTACAATTCACAAAAACACATAAAACAAAATATCAAACGCAGACGCTACCTAGGTTAGGTTAGCTGGAAGTGGCTGTCAGTCAATGAGTAGGCCGCAAGGGCCCATTGTGATACCACAGAGGTCAGCAAGTTAATCACCTACTGATCTCAGAAACCCGATGTAAGATTAACGAGTTGATCACTTATTAATCTTCCATTACGGGACTAGCCGGTTAATCACCTGCTAGTCGAACCACGTGGAACTTTTAATGTATTTCGAAAGACTTTTAGGGTCTATGTAAGCTAGGTTGCTAGTATCATCGAAGAAGAATTCACCGAGATGAGTTTTTCTCCTATGAAGTAGTGCAGGGCATGAGCAAAGAAGGTGTTGAACGGTTTCTTCCTCCTCCTCGTCCATGCAGCTTCTGTGTCTCCCTATTAGACAGTGTCCCGTAAGAACACCTATGGTAGAACCTAGATACAGACGGTTCAGGGCCAACAAACTCTTCGAGCGTTTTGAGTCAACACACGGCCAAACTTTTTTGGTTGCAAGGCAGTTGTTACTCTCAGTCCATCTAGTGTTTGTTATCCTTGAAGCGTCTTGTCTAAGTAGGAGTTTACATGTAGCGATAGGTACACCTATGTTGTTCCATTCTGAGTGTAGGGAAGTGGTCGTGCCCTTTTTGGCTAGTTCGTCTGCCATACAGTTGCCTGGTATGTCCCTGTGCCCTGGCACCCATGAAAGGTGAATGTTAAACTGATTTGACATCTCCCTCAGAGACATCTGACAATTTTGGACCGTGATGGATTTTGTAGAGACAGAGGCAAGAGATTTAAGGGCAGCTTGGCTGTCTGAGAAGATCCGAATATCCGTGGAGGATATGACGTTTTCTTTGAGCCAAGACAGCACCTCCTTAATCGCCAGAATTTCCGCTTGGAACACACTACAATGATTGGGTAGGCGGAAGAAAAGACTGAGATTCAGTTTTTCTGAGTAGATTCCACTTCCCACACCTTCGCTGGTTTTTGAACCATCGGTGTAGAAGTGTATTGCTTCATTTTCCAAAAGAGCGCCATTTTCCCAAGCTTCTCTTGAAGGTATGGTTACTTGGAAATTATTGTCAAACACCAACTTGGGGGTGGTGTAGTCGGATCGATTCGGTAAGAATCTAAAGTTATCTAGAATGGTAGTGTGGCCGATTTGATTATATTGGTCCACTGTGATGTAGCTCTGAGTCGAGTAGCTGAGCTAGCTGCGACTTGTTTGCTGAAGATATCTAGGGGTGTGAGATCTAGTAGTACATTGAGGGCGTCCGATGGGGTTGTCCTCAGTGCGCCACTAATACACAGACTAGCCGTTCAGACGCTACCTAAGTCGAACCAACAAGTATAGATCTCGATTGGAGTACACAAGCAAATTACTAGCGGTGTTATGCCCAGCCAGCAACTTGCCTATGTTTCACCAACGGAACCAACACCGTTGATCGACTATTCGCCTAGCAAACTCACAGCCACAACATTTGCACACACTGCATTGATAAGAAAAAAAATTCAAATCATATGAAATGTGTACAAATGCTGTGACTGCAAGAGTGGTGCAGGGCAGGAGATGGCACTGAAGGGAACCGCACTTTGTGTTTGGATTATTGTTGTAATTTTTTTTTTTTTTTTTATTCTTCTTTATCAGTTTAAATGGGTGGTAGGAATATAATATAATAAGTAAAGAGTGGATGGATATATTTGCATGTTTTACTCAATAAATTGGGCATGTGCAAATCGTATAAAAGGTAAGTGCAAAGGACGTGTAGTGACAAAATTAAATGGTGAATTACATATTGTAGTAAGACACAGTGGCGTAGATACGGGGGGGATCAGGGGGATATATCCCCCCCATTGAGATCGATAATTGTTCAACATAACCAGTCATGTACCAAATAAGTTAAAGAAACGCACTCTGAAACTAAGTATCTACTTCCTACGTGAATTAAGTTTTATTAGTAGGTACTCACAGGATTGTACAATTATACCTACATTCTACATTCCTACACGCGGAAAATACAAAGTTAACTTCATCTGAAAGAAATTTATTATTTCGGCAAATCACGTAATCTTTTGGATTTCTTTTTTTATATCGATTTTCAAAATGGATTTATTAATTATTTATATATATATATATTTATTATTATAAGGTAAACGTGCAAGAAAAAGAGCTTCCATCCAGCTTTCCATCACATAGCATAAAACATCAGAAAAAGACATACCATCTTGATGCATTATGTTTCAGCGAAAATTTTCTGCGCAATGAAGAGGACAAAAACAAATGTTTTGAGAATTTAATTGACAGTTCGCAAATTGAACTGATTTCCAAAAATAGGTCTAAGGTGAGAAGAGTTAGCCTTACGTGGGCATCGTGATAGTGGGCCAATAATTATGCAAAACAATTCCACTAAACGAAGGAAATTTTAGAGCTATTTTGAAATTGCGAGCAATTTGAGATCCGCTCCTTCGTGCGCACTTAGATGGTCTGGGGAAACGCGATAAATATATGTACAAGTTCTTTTGTACAAAACGAGATTATCGAAGCTTGTTTTGAAATTTTGACAAAAAAAGTGTTAGCTAAAATCGAAGATGCAAATTCTTCTCTGTGCTGACGGATGAAACTCAGGACTCGAACAAGTTTCAAATGGCGTTCGATATGTCTTTAAGAACGAAAATGGTTCCAACAGCTTCCACGACAAGTATGAATAAAATCTTTCCTCTTTAAATCTCAGCATTTTACCAAACATAATAATCCAGTTGATGCTCTTGCAAGGCTTATAGTGAAAAATCTTCGAAATTTTGATCTGGAAATTTCTTTTTTGATCGGCCAAGGAGCAAGCAATATGCCGATACAATGGTGTTCAGGCGATTATTCGATAAAAATTTGCTCCGCATGCTCTTTAAGTGCATTGTGCAGCACATTCTTTAAACCATGCTATATCTGTTTCCAATCTGTTCTCAATGCCCTCACAAGTCATGGCTGTGAGAAATGCACTAGGCCCAAGGGCTCCTCGCTCTGTTGCGCCACCCTATTTTTATATCTGTTTCCAGCAAAGTACTAGCCATTAGAGATTGCCTAACCACAATTGAAGCAGATTACATTTATTTCAATGCACCGAAAAGAAAAAATATGCTGCAAAAAACAATAAGCAAAAGCAAAGAAACTCCACAAAAAAAGACATTAAAAGGGCTGAATCTGACGCGATGGATCTCAAAATATCAAGCAGTTGAAGATTTTGAGAAGCTATTTCTGTTTGTGTTCGAGACTCTTGACCAAATAAGAACATTGGAAAGGGACGCAAAGAACTTAAAAAACGCTATGGACTTCGAGCGAACTATCTTTGCCATTAAATCGTGAAAATCAAAGAGTGAATTAAGGCTTGGTCCAAGCTATGGATCTCGCCAAAGATTAAAGGGATCAACTAAAAATTAAACGGGCGGAAGACGACTCATTTTCGAACCCATCGGTTCAAAGTACCGAAGAATATTTTCGTGTCACTGTTTCAAATCCTTTTCTCGATTTCTATGAAATGGACCTCAAAGAAAAATTTACAAACCATGAAAAGATAAATAATAGAAGAGTTTTCGGTTCTTCTCAAAGGTTCTTCGTCTGAAATAGACAAAGCCGTTAAAAAATTTAATGAAACTGTTGAGTTTTAAAAAACATATTTGGCTGCCGGACCATCTTCTGTTCTTGAAAAACTAAAAACTTGGAAGAGTTGATTCGAAGGAATAATACTTCATCTAAAAATTCATTGGAAGCGCTCGATAGCTTCCCCGAAAAAAAACTATCCTTATATATATAAATCTTATTAAAGATATTAGTTACACTGCCGGTTTCAACCTCATTTCCCGAAAGAACTTTCTCCAGTTTACAGAGAATAAAAACAAAGAAGCGTGATCAACGAAGTGAGATTCTAAAAAATAAGTCTATTTTAATAACAGTGCGGTAAGCTTTGGATGTTTATTTTTTTGCAGGATCGTTCAAATGGTTTGGCTGCTCTAGCTGTTCTTTGCAAAATACCTGTCGAGGTTATAAGTGTTCTATCTAAAAAAGAGCAGAAAACTGGATTTTATTTTATTTTTAAATTAATATTATTTTACTCATTATATCAGTAGTTATGTATTCAAGTTCGTTTTCAAACTAATGCGTATAATATATTATCTTTAAAAAAAATAATTTTGTAAAGCATACATAATGATTTCAATGAAGTCTTGTTATTTGTTTTTTTTTTTTTAATTGTTAAAGCTTTTAAGAAAATGAGCTAACTAGATCTATCCCCCCCATAGCGAAAAGCTATCTACGCCACTGGTAAGACAGTCAGGGCAGCATACCCATGATTCACGTGTTGTTGAACAACAGCCCAACAAGATTGTTAAAAGTATAGCAACATCCACATTTATGCAAGCCAGCCAAATATTGCAATCTATGATCGAAACACCTTGTGATATTCGGTTTGCTTTGCCATCAAAAAATGTTCAAAAATTAAAATAAAAAGACAGAGAAAAAGCATACATTTGGGAAAAGCTCCACAAAGCTCAGGGGAAATTGATATTTCTCTAAGTTTATCAGCCCTATTATGACTTATGAGTTTCACGTGAACAGCATTCCCCTCGAAAAGATCCCATTTCACTTTTCCCTTATTATGAGTTTGGGGGGAAAAATGTTCCATGTTCAAAAAATTTCCCCTATTATGAGCTATTTTTCCCCATGAAATGTGAAAACGTTGAAAGCAATTTATTTCACTTGTTTTTGTGAGGCGAAAAAGTGAACAACAAAAGCGGAAAAATGTAAGTCTGTAATTTTGTTCAGGGGAAACTCATAATAACTTTTGAAATTCCGGGCGAACAAAAATGTTCCGGGCAAAAAACTGTTCACGTGAAACTCATAATAAGGCTGTATATGTTTTGGAAGACGAGTTATTTATATTGTCTTAAAAATTGTTCCAGGATGAATATTTAATTATACTTGGAACAAAATCAAGTTTAAAGCTGTTTGCTGGGCGATGGATAGCACATTTGATGTTGTTCCAATGATCATGCGACAACTGTTCTCTATTCATGGAGGAGTAGATAAATAACTTGTGACTTTGGTTTTTTGCCACATGAGCAAGAAAACACGCTCGCTGTATGAATGTTTTCTTGCAGAGCTGCTAAGAGTTGCCAACAACTACAACATCCGGCTGGCACCTAAGCACATCATATATGTGATTTTGAAAAAGAAAATTCTTCTGCGTCTAAATTGTACTTACCGTCAGCTAAACTTAAGGGATATATTCGGCTAAATAATTTGGAGAAGGGATCAAAAAGAACAGTGAGATTCAAACTTATAAAATTCCAACTTATATTGAATTTAATTACAATTTCTCTTTCAGTTTTGTAAGGAAATATGGCATCTCTGAATCGTTCGCCACACTTGTTCGAATGCTTAAAAGCCTTGCGTTTGTGCCTGCTGCTAAAGTCTCACAATACTACGAAAGCTTATGTAGTATTATAGATGATTCAGACTTATTAAAGCCAGTTGATTGGTTTAAAAACAACTATGTAGGAGAAAGATGTAAATATGCTCCTGACTTTTGGACTGTTTACGATAAAACCAGAGATGCATTCCCAAGAATGCAAAACAATGTAGAGGCTTGGCATCGTAGGCTGAAAGTTATAGTTGGCCGTATCCACGCAGGTGTCTATAAATTAATTGGAGACCTACGAAAGGAGCTAATCTGTGTACAAATAAAAAGAATTATAAAAAAGAGAAGAGATTTAAATCAAACTGGCTATCTCAGGCGTATTGCAAAAATATTGTTCTTTTAGGTTTTGTTTAGCTTTATTTTATGTTGTTTGTTTTCCATGCCTAAGTTTTTTTTGGGTTGTTTTCTTATTTTGTTCTTCTGCAAATAAAACATAATATAAAAAAAGCAGTTTTTTTCTTTTTAAAAAGCAAGAATTTTGGAAAACAGAAATTTGTCAACCAGAATGAATAAAACTGAATTTTGGAAAGCAGAATTTTCGTTTTAAAAGTAGAATTTTGAAAAGCAGCATTTTGAAGCCAGAATCTTGACCCGCTCCCATCTTTTTGCTACAATTTTTGAGATATTAAAAAAATTAATGGTCTTCCTTTAAAGAATTTAAATTTGTACGTTTTTTTTTTAGAAGTTATTCTATGAGCAAGAAAACGGATTTTCTCGACAAAGAAGTTTCCGTTTTTTTCTGTTAGTTTTTAAAGATTTTCGCATTTTTTCTTACAAAAATTTGTAAAAATTTAAAAAAGTAAAATTTGTTTCCTTTCAAGATTATGAACTTGAGACTTGATTACTCAAAAAATTATTGATGAGTTTCTTAGTTGAGATATTCCACGTGTTTTTTAATCTAATAAATAAATAAATAAATCTCACTGACGATGGAAGCATTGCTTCTGAAATGTACTTCTGAGGAAATAAAATAAGTGTTTTAACTGTTAAAAACTTTACTAATCTTTTCATTTAAAAAATTATTACTTAATTAGCTTGAAATGAAATGTTACTTAAAATATTAAGAATAGGCTTCAAAACACAGTCAAGTACGTGGCGGTTAGGGGCTTAGTATATTTTAATCTTTTTCTGGAAAATTAATAAATTTTTTTTTTCAATTGTCTCTACTGTATAAACAAAGGAAATTTGAAGGGCTTCATAATGAAATTGCTGAGCAGGATTCATGTTTCGTGATTTACTCTTTTTTCTCTCGATTTAGAAAGCTTCGGTGATAGTTGGTATTTTATCAGCATGACAGCCTTGTAAGCAACTCACAACTTAATTTTATGACTGCGGTAAAAGCTTGGACAGCAAAAGACATGATATGTACAATGTACATATTATGAAACTGGTTGATGCTTTTTGAATTGTGATTATAGGTACTATAAGGCAAGCTTGGGAGTCGGAGACGATCCCGAAAAAACTGTCCCCGAAAAGCCAAAATCCCGAAAATCCATGTTCAAGAAACAGGCTTCTCCCGAAAATCCATAATCCAGAAAATTCAAAATCCAAAGAAAATTATTTTTTAAAAATAAAAAAAATTTAAACCAATCTTATTATTTAAGTGAAGTATTTATTTTACCAATTATAATTAAATAGAAAACAACAAGAAAACCCGGAACTCATAAAAAAATTAACAAAAATCAAACTAATCTCATGTTGCAAAAAGAAGACAAGGGGCTGGTAGTGGTAAGCAACGAGAATAACGGCACGACATATTGAATAATGATACTCCAACAAATCACTCTAATAAAGAGGTTTATTCTTACATAACACAACTACACGTGATGACCAAACTACACGGAGGGATATAAACACGCCCTTCCCAACAATTTTTTTTTTGTCTTGACCCCACCTATCCATCCTGAGCCTTTTGCAAACGGTATATTAAACACCCTACATAAATAAAATAATGTTCTTAAAGTTAATATTTAAATATAAAAATAATTAATAAATTGAGAGCGGTGAAAATTTTTCTTTTAACTTTTTCTATTCGCTATTTACAACACATTTCGGAAAATTTCATGAAAATCCATGGACTGGCCCTGGACTCCTAGGTTTTGCCATTTTTATGTCTACCGGCCTCCTTTACATGTTAAAGAAGAATAGAAATTTCGAAAGGTTTCTCAATAAACGATACTTAATGAAAAACTTGCACAAATTTCTCATTTTATGTCGTTTTTCGTTAAAACCTTTCGGGATTTTCGGGATTATGACCCCAACCCGTTAAGTTTTTCAATTGTGCAGAAAAACATATGAGATAACAATGAAACATGACATTACGATGATAGAGGATACAAAGAAAGTGTGTCCTGCAATTCCGTCTGTCTGTATGTCTATCTGTCTGTATATGAATCTAACCGCTAAACCGGTTTTCGTCAACATTTGCTGTTAGGGTCTGTGGGGCAGTTTTCAGACGTTTTTTTTTTTTAATTGGGTCTCTAGGTCTTGAAATAACGGTATCTTGCATACAACCGATATAATAATTCTTATGTTTCTCGGAAACGGCTCCAATGATAGATATTTTTTCTACTGGCGTAAAAAAAATAATTTTGAAATTGTCTGAAAGCGGTACCCCCCATTGTACCATTTTTTTTTTTTAAACTGACTTTCTCGTCAATAGCTTACACGATGCTGATGATATTTTGTTTTTGAGAAGTTCTAAGTTGCTTCAGAAGGACTGCATATCAACATTACAAAAGTTTTAATTTTTGAAATTTCACTGAATTTTTGGAAATTTAACTATAAAAATGTAGCTTTGATTTTAATAAAAAATTTTGTCAAAACAACTTATAGCATGGTCTTAAATTTTGAGTACTTGATTTTTAATAAACTTGTTTTTAAAAAACGTGAAAAATAAATAATCGTTTTTTGGAAAAGTCAGTCCAACGATTTTGATTAAATTTTCAGTGTTTGTATATGTACTGCCGGTCAAAAAAAACTTGACCGAGGATAATAAAACCAATTTTTCGACTTTTTACTCATGTTTCATGTATTGTGAATGTTTTATTTCAACAATTTCTGAAAGAATTTACATAACTGCAACTTATGCAACATTTCAAAATTATCATTCGATGAAGATGATGAAAGAAATAAAAATAATCTGTGAAATACACTTAAACGCATTTTTCATCAAGCTGACCACCTTTTGCTTTAATGACAGCCACACACAATTTCGGCATTCTTTCTACAAGTTTTTGTAACGTTTCGAGTTTGATATTATTCCAGGCTGACTAAAGACAGTTCCTGAGATCGGTTCGATATTTTATAATTTTTTCTATATGTAATTTTATTTTATACTAGCGTTCCGTCCGGCTTCGCACGGGCACTAAACATGACATTTACACACTAATTCACAATTTTTCGAGTCGAATTAAAAAAAATAGGAAATTTAATTCTTATAGATATTATCTATTAAAAATTTGTTTGTACTTTTTCATTGTTTTATATATTTTTTTTTTTTTTTTATTAGTGTTTTCATATTTTTTTTACGTTTTAATGTTTTTGTTTTATACGTTTTTTTTGCTTGATTTTTTTCGACATCAGGTTTTTTTGTTTATTGCAAAGAGGCCATAGCCCTAAAAGAAAAGCCTTTTATTGTGTTAGAGCTTCCCTGTAAACAATATTTGATGTTGTTTTATTTTGTGGCAACAAAATAAATTGATTTTCATGGGCTCCGACCCGCGATAGTCCAACATACAGTTGACCATGAGTAAAACATTTCTTTCGCAGGTCGATCCTTACCAATTCGAAGGATTGGCCTTGAAACTTGTTAATTTTTAATGCGAAAGATGTTTTTACCGGAAACTGAAGCCGTTTAATTGGGATTGGCAGATCAGTCGGGATCATCGGTATCCTCGGTATATGAGCCAGTTGACCAGCTGCTGGGCCAGTGATAATAGTTACATACAATTAAATTGTTCTTAATAAGCAGCCTCGTCCCATTACACATGTGCGAAGGGCTTAAACTTCTTAAAAGCATTATTGGGATTCCGATTTTTAACGACAACTCATGTGGTGGCAGTCCAGAAGGGTTCCACGAATTTAAAAATTCCTGTGGATAATGGACTGCGTCTTCGATATTAGTCACAGTGTCGATCGATTTGTATGTTTTTATTTGGCCAGGGATGGTTTATTTCATTAACAGTATCATTCGATATCAGGGTATATAGCATCTATTAAGTTTACTAAAGTATGGAGTATTTGACCTTCATCCAGAAGAATGTCACAATGACCGCTTAAATTTGGAGTGGGAAAAATTCCTTCTCCAAGTTTTAGCCTACTATAACAACGTACACAACTAAGTCAGATTATAAGTTATCGGAGCTTTGGTAAGGTAATCTATTTGTTTTTTTTTTTAAAAAACCTTAATATAGCCTATGTCACTCAGGGATAGTGTAGCTTTCCAACGGTGAAAAAATATTTCAAATCGGTGCAGTAGTTTCGGAACCTATTCGAGACAAACAATCAAACTTTTCCTCTTTATAATATTATATAAGTATAAGTAAGATATCAGTCGATAATAGCCGAATACCGATCAATTCAAATTTGAAAATGTATATTCCTTATCATTCACCTTGAATGAATATAAAAAACCATTACTTGTACTTACAATGGTAGTAAGAAATTAGAAAATTGGTTTTTTCATCATCGGTCAAGTTTTTTTGACCGGCAGTGTATTAGCAACTGCAAAAGAATGGCGTTCTTAGATTCTCGCTTGAAGACTTTGGAATATTTAATTTAATTGTGTTCAATATTTTGCGTGCTTTTAATAAACTTTCATAATTTATATGTGGCTGGCAACGTTGTGACACCAAATATATTGTGAAGAGTAAATATTAAAACCTTTTACTCAGCCCTAAGATATTGATATCGTATTTAGCACATAATCGCAGGTTCGTGCAACCCTGTCGTGCCCATTTTTACCACTGTGCTCATGAGTCACCATAAAGCCTGTAGCACTTATACAGCGACTTCGAATCTAGGAGTTAGGTCTTACGTCAAAGTCGATGTTGATGTTGCTGAGCTAAAATGTTTTAAGTAACATAACACCAGTGTTTCTGAAGTTGCTGTTGTGGTGCGAATCTGCACTCCATGTTTGCATCTACCTCACGTTTTCTCCACATGCTGAACAACTTCAATGATTTCTCTTTTCGCCTTCTTGCACCTCACCTCTGCTGAATAAAATTGTTTATGTTATTGCTATTTATTGAAATAGCTGAAGAGTCTTGAAAACAAACTCAATATTGGTTAGAACAAAACTTTAAGACTCTTCTTAAAATGGTTTCAGGGAAATATGATCTTCTTGGTATAGAAAAGTTGATATCAAAAACTAATAATTTGTTTTGAAAAGTCTCAAACTCTTTCAAAATAAAACAATCCAAAACTATGGAAATCTTACAAAACCTTAGGAATATATTTACAATAGTTCTTACAAAGGCTAAAAGAGATTAAATCGATTAGATGCACTTTAGAAATTACTTGCTTCAACGGGCACCAGGTTCAATCTTTGACCATTAATTACTTTCTCAGCCCTTTGAGTGCGTTTACTATTGTGCTTTACGTATAAGCCATTTTAATCACTTCAAAGCATTATCCACTCCATGGCCAATTATTTCTACTCGTATATCTACCATAGCCACTTCTTGCCGTTCGATAGAAGTTCAAACTTCAAACGTATGGTCTGTTGCACCCTGCACGAAGCCTATAAACTGTTATTAACCAACATATTTCCTGCCAAACTTATACATACAAGGGTAAACTTTGAAATTGGCTTTTGTTTCACTCAAACAACAACTAAATATAAGAACGCGTGCACTAGTCATAGTTCTATTGTATGCTTGACAATCAAAAGAAGACCACGTACACGTATCCATGAAATGCTATAGTTGTGTGGATTCATATGTAGATAGACAGCATGTGGGTTCTATCAAATTATTTGGATAAAGTTTGCTACCGAAATTTCCGAAATTGTTTTTCATTCCATGAGGGTGCTTCAAGTGTTATTATAAATAATAATTTGGCCTCTTCAATCCCTAATGGAAAATTAGTTTATCTAGGAAGTATTTGTGTGGCGATAAAACTTAATACCATTCAGTGGGGCTAAGCGAGGTTTAAACTATCGCAGCAAAAAAATGGGCGTTGTATAATTCCGCTTAACCCAATTGATGCTGTAGAAATCTTTAAAAATTCCTAAACATAATGGACTAGAGCAAATGCAGTGAACATGGCCACCAATTTCGAATCCCTGATAAAATTCAAAAAGGCTTTTTCAAAGGTCTTAAAATTCTTTCTGTACACAACACTTCCATCTTTTTTTTTCAGAGTCTTTGGGTATTACTCTTATCCTCAATAGATTTGTTTTAATCAATATACAGATGCAAAAAGATTACACTACTCTTAGTTTTTCAAGGCACCAAATAAGTTAATTTGAAGTTCTTCAGTCAACGAGGCCTTAACTTAAGACTGAAGCGAGTGGCTCATCAGCTTTATTTTTCAAGAACTGCTTTCATACATTATGCCTTCAGGTCTCATGCATTTTCAACATAATCGTTCTCCTAAGCTTTCTTTTTTTTATCGCTTATTGTTCTATAACAACCGAAATTGTCGTTTTCCATCAAATATCAACGAGAATATTGAAGGAAAGAGCCAAATTGATGTCCCTTACAACGATTATGATTCGGTCAACCGTTTAAGCTAACACCTAAAACTTAAACTACTTGGTCTAAACTCAAAGTTTTTAAGCTATATTTTGCTTTGTTTCACAAGAACATCACAAAAAAATTTAGTAGATAATTCTTATTCGAAGTGTATGTACTTCTGGTGTTCCTCAGGGAAGTCATTTGGGTCCTCTTCCTTTTAATTTTTTTTCTTATAATAGATACACTTCCCGTTAAAAGATATTCGTACTATATTCTCAAAAGGGATGATCTGAAACTATTGCTGAAAGATAAAAATGAAGATGATTCTTCAAGCTGTATCCTGTTCTCCAAAACAACAGTGGCAACTAAAAATATGTACTTGTAATTTAAAATCGCGAGTTTGTGGGCAAGTTTTTGTTTCACCAACTACGAGTTTTTCATAAACACACCTGTCTAAGTCAGGCGGACAAAAAATAAAAAATATTGTGGATCAGAAGTGTTCCGTATTCCTGATGCACTGAATCAAGAATAGCTTGTAATTTACAATTTTTTTTATTTTTCCACAATTTTGTTGAAAACGTCAAACAAAAGATTGTTAAGATTCTAACGTCTTCTCCTTGATTGCTGTGCCTTCGTAACAAGGTCATTTATGTAATAATATTGAAGTGAAAAAGCCAACTTCTAAAAAAAATTACAAGTAAACTTTGACTTGTGGAATATTGGTACAAATTAAACAAATTTTGTAAATCCACACCTCTCTATTATGACTACAAATTAAATTTTTTCACTGATCACTAAATCTTGTATTGATATTCCAGAAAACCTAGATATCAACGATCTGAACAAAAGATTTGCCACAAACACAACTGTCACCAGTGGTTCAGTTCCCCAACAGTTTGCAAATCCTAGTTCTTCTTCTTATTGTTTCTCTTTCTCCTCCATTGCAGCTGAGGATGTAGTCGAGGCTCTTCTCTCTGTTAAGTCTATAGGTATGGATAAATTACGCCCTTCCTTTTTAAAAATTTTATTTCCCACACTGCTACCTTACATAACTCATATCTTTAACTCTATCATAAGTACAAATGAGTTTCCTACACAATGGAAATGGAATTGGTATAGGATAGTACCTATACCAAAAACGTCTAGAGGTGACGAATTCAGCCCAATTTCCATATTGCCATTTTTCTCTAAGGTTTTCGAGAAAATAATTCAAAAGCAAATCAATATTTTTCTTACGCGCTACAAACTACTGTCATCAAACAATCGGGTTTTCGAAAGAATAACAGTTGTTTAACTGCCTTATTGAGTGTATCTGAGCATATTAGGAAAGCGATCGATAAAGATAGTGTCACGTTTCTTATACTCCTAGATTTCTCTAAAGCTTTCGACATGGCGAATCATGTATTGCTTTGTGAAAAACTGTCCCAGCTATTCAAATTTTCCTCTTCCGCAATAAAGCTTTTGTTTTCTTATTTAACCAATCGAATGCATGCTTTTTGTTTCAACAATACTTTATCAGACTTTCTTCCTGTCATGAGTGGCGTTCCACAAGGTTCTATACCTGGTCCGCTGCTTTTCTCAATGTATGCTAATGAACTTCCTGCTGTTGTACGACAATGTTCTTTTCATATGTACGCAGACGATACTCAGCTATACTTTAGTAGCCCCCTTGGGATTATCGAGCATTCGACAACTTGTATAAATGAAGATTTAAAACTTATTGACTGTTGGTTTAATGATAATGGACTACTGTTGAATCCAATGAAATCTAAATGTCTGGTTATTTCCAGGAGCAAAATTGACGTTTCCTACTTCTCTGAACTACTTCTTAAGGAGAGTCTAATCGATTACGTCGATTCTGCTAAGAACTTAGGTGTAGTGTTTAATCGGAATCTTACCTGGGATCTACATGTAAAAAACACTGTTGTAAAAAGCTATGGTGTTCTACAAGCGCTCTGACCTTCACAGCACATAATTCCTTTTAAAACAAGAGTGCTTCTTGTAAAAACATTGCTTTTACCTGTGCTAACTTATTGTTGCGAAATTTTCTTCAATGTAGACTTTGAAAGCAAAAGGAGACTAAATGTCGTATTTAATTCTAGCAAACGTTACGTTTACGGGCTAAGGCGTTATGATAGAGTTTCACAATATGTATTTGAATTCCTTGGTATGACGTTCGACAACTTCATCAAATTTCGCTCAATAACCTTTTTTTCCGGTATACTCTTTTCCGCCAGCCTGAGGATCTTTATAATGAAATTAATTTTTAAAATTCAAATCGATCACATCATCTTTTGATTCCGCGTTTTTGCTGTTTGACTTCCGAACTCCAGTTTTTCGTCAATGTTATCAGAATTTGGAACTCACTGCCCAGAGAAATAAGGCGCTTAAATTGCATTACAGAGATACGAAAAGAGATCGAAAAATATTATAAGAACTAACTAGCTTCATCACATGTAAATATGTACTAAGATTGTTTTGTATATTTCTTCAATTTCAATCAAAAACATGTTTTATTAATTAAATTTTCCTAATTTCTTTTTTCTCTTTTGTACAATTTACAATATTTTTTAAAACTTTATAACCTAATGTTAGTAGCTATTGTGCTTTTTAGGAGCTGCACTATAAATAAGATATTTTTCTTTTGTCTTACAGTGTAAGCTTATCATAAATAAAATAAATAATAAAATACTAAATATTAAATACCTCCTGATCTGCACGTGGAACGTAAGATCTCATACCGGATTACTTACAGCTGGAGAAGTAGCGGACGCCCTAGACTGCTACAATGCAGACATCACCGCGCAAATTATAAAAAAAAAATCTAAGAAGTGCGATGGAATAAACCGGGCAAAAAGAAGATGAAAAACGACATCTACTATGGTGACTGCTACAAACAACTGAAACAAAGCTTATTTGGGTGCGGATTTGTCGTTAGAGGAAGACTCAGGGATAAGATTATCAGCCAAAATCCAGTAAATGAGCGTTTAATGACCAATCGCATCAGGACTAGATTCGTCAACATTATCCCTTGATGCGCCCACGCCCACACAAAAGAAAAAGACGAGAACTCCAAAGATTGTTTCTACGAGCTCCTCGAAGAAACATACGAGCAGTGCTTTAGAGATGACGTGAAAGTCGTTCTTGGTGATCTTAACGCAAAACTAGCCAAGGAGGACATCTTTGGAACTACAATCGGTTAGCATAGCCTCCATGACAAAACCTCCGAAAACGGACTCAGGGTATTCAATTTTGCTGCGGGGCTAAATCTTGTACTTAGTGGTACACGCTTACCCCATCTCAAAACTCATAACGGTACATGACGACCTCCAGATTAAACTACCGTCAACCAAATTGAACATCGACATTACAATTCGCCCAAGACACTATTCCGGTGTGATGTCCAAACCTTCCGAGCCTTGTTGTAGCAAAGTACGAATGAAGATATCCTGTTGACAACTCCTGCGAACCCACGCTGTGAATAGATATGACGTAGGAAAGCTAAGATCGCAAGAGATTGCCAGTGCTTTATCCAATCGAGTATCCATCCAACTATATGATAGCTATCATTGAATCTTATGCAGCCAGCATCAAGCATTGAACACCAGTGGCAGCAATGTCAACAAGCCACGAAAACCCGTACCTCTGAGGCTCTGGCTATAACTCGGCCCTCAAAACGAAACCCATGGTTCTATGAAGAATGCAGGCAGTGAAATGCAACCAGAGAAATGCAGCCAGGGAAATGCAGCGAAATGAAAAGGACGACCAATGATGATGCAAAGAAGAACAAGGGCTGCTTTCGACCAGTGTAACGAAATTTACAATCAGAAAAGAAGGGAAGAAAAAGTGAATTCTCAAATAGAAAATAAAGCAGCATGAGAAGCGCTCGCTTCAGGAAATTGCGAGATGACAGGAATGAGGTTCGAAAGTCTTACCAATAGGTAAAAATACCTTGCTATTGTGGCGAAACCCGAAATCAAGCCGGTAAAGACTAACAGGGAAACACTGCAGTAATGGAGACGCAGTCGCTACTGTGATGTTTTTTTTTTTCTCTAGAGCTGGGGTATGCTCGTCGAGTCCAGGCAACCACGGTCGATTAATGAAAACACGTAAAACTTCGGTTACGAAGGTCCAATTCTTTTATTGGTCTTAAAACTAGTCTAATATAATATTTATTAATTCTTATCTCTAATGCTGGTGATCGGTGGTTAAAACGCTGGTAGATCCTTATCATTAGTCCTATGCTGGCAAAACGGTCATCAAGTACGGGCTTTTAATCGCTGGTAAATCAACAGTCAAATACTGGCATCAACAATCAAATATTAGCATCAACGGGCAAATCCTGGCATCAACAGGCAAATCCTGGCGCCAACAGCTTAATAGCCGGCAAGATAAAACCCAAAAGTCTCCAAGGAGACCTTGCTAAAATTGATAATATCTGGGCACATTCTCCTTTCTCGTATTTTTCAGGATGCCTTATAAAATTATCTACACTTAGTGTGTGTGAGTTCTATGAGTGAAAAATATCATGTGACCACATTGGTATGTGTATTGGCTGGTGGTAGGATGTGTATTTGTAACTTCGTTACAATACAGAGAATCTGGAACGACCGCTTCTGCAGACTGGTAAACGGCGAGGAAGACACTAATTTCGCTGCTACACAGAACGCCCTATACAACTTGGACGATAATCAAAAATGCTTTCCTCAAGACTTAGAAGAAGTTAAGCTTGCTATAGGCAAACTAACATCAAAGAAACCAATCAAACTACTTGTCTGACAACAAAACCAATCAAACTACTTGTCTGACAACAAAACATAAGATCTAAAACTCACAAGACAACTGCTATCCATAAGCTGCACATTAGCTTTGTAATCGGTGTCATTACCGGACATTGGATAGCTCTGTGAAGGAGTCACAGCCAACGACCTCTTATTTCATTGCTCTATTATTAACAGATCCACTCACATTCAGTTAAATGCATTACACTTGACTTGCATGTGTATCCATAGAGTGCATTGTACTCAGAACAATATGATTCCCAACGGCAGGCAGGCCACTGCCAGCCGGCAGAAGTAATAAGGGATCATATTGCTTTTACTGCATGCGCGCTGTATATGTCACAGCAATAGTCTTTGGGTATGAGCATTTGTTTATGATATAGGTCATTGGCGCTCACCCAAAAGAATGTGATAATGAAGCGTTTTAATCGGATATCGAAGTGTGGTCGATTGTTCGATAACCAGAATTAGAGCATAGTAGCTTTGTATAAATAGGGTATGAATTTGGAAATAAAGTGGTATTGTGATCGTGGAGTCGATCCGAAGAACACTCTAGTTTATTATTTGATATATGGCTGTTAGCCTAAAAGTATAAGCTTGGACGTCTTCTTCTTTAGTCGTCTTCGGTACCACCCTCAACTTTGCAGTTAGTGCGAAAGAGGTTCGAGCGAAAGCAGTGAATGCTAAGCGATTGGTGCTGAAGACAAAGCGACTTTACAGCTCATAGGCAGACATGCAACATGACTCGGCGTTCTATCAAACGATTTCTGTAGAAGCTGTTTTCAGACGAGGAGGAAGCAGAAATGATCCGAGCAATCTATTGAACACAAATACTCTTCACTTCTACCGCTTTATAAAAGGTATTCGCTTATCAGCTGGTTTTTCGGATAGCAGTCTAAGCCTAACCCAACGCAACATTTTCTCATGTGAGCGATTTTTTGTGAGTTTTCAGGTTAGGTTTCAAATCCTTTTATTTGTTTTTGTTTTCTTTGTATTTTAAAAATTTTGTGAAATGCGAATGCCATCAAATGCATTTCCTCATACACACAATTTCTCTACGTCATTTTGTACTCTTAAAGTTCGTAGCTGAACTAAAATGAAAATGGCACATCAAACATACATATTTAAATGTTTTTAGAACGTAATCAAGTTTTCAAAACCACATCATAAATATGGCGTTCTGTTCCGCTTTTTGTACGCCTTCTTTTTTAATCGTTAATGGGCTTGGCATTTCTGGTTGACCTCAACATTTCAACAGCTTTTGTAGTCAAAACAAAGTTGATTCATAATTAAATGGGTAGTTTCAAGAGTGCGAGTCGGTTAGTAAACATTATCAAACCAGGTGGCTAGTCATTCAGTTAAATTGTTTGCCTGGTTTACTCCAAGTGTTTATTTATTGATGAATAGGGTGGCACAGCAGACCTTCTGGCTTCTGACACATGGGACCCTCAACTATCCCGCTTTAAAGACTTTTCAGGTTAAAATAATTGTGCCATTGTGAGATTCATTAACGTTACTTACTTTATTAAAGCTCATATTCCTCATATTGCGTATAAGCTTCATAGTACATTATATTTTGAGCAAATTGAATTGAAAAAGATGGCTCAATTCTATGAAATTAATTTAGCCATTAAATTCAATTAATCTTCTGCTTCCATCGACGTTTCCAGTCAATCTGGTTTCCCAAAACTGCTTCTTGTGCACACTGTCCTCTTCAAAATCATAGTTATTTTTTCTATGAATCTCTTAACAGGGACAATTGGTTTCCTGGAAAAACAAATGGCACTTCTCTTTGAACATTTGACCATTCATCTTCAAGATTGTCTCTAATGAGAAACTTTTTCTTTTTTCTTGACTTCCGTATCTAATTTTAACCAACTGATATCATAGCATTGAGATCTCTCGTTTCAGATTAAAGGAAGAAATAGAAACGGAAAGCTGAGGTATGCGTTGAGTTAATATTTGTAAAGATATCAAGGGCATCCAAATCAAATTTGAGTAGATAGTATCGGAAGGACAAGAAGTAACTAAGAACTTAATATTTCGAGCACCAATCTTCAAATATTTTTAAAGAAACACATCATTTTTAACAATGTACTAATAGATTAAATTTATTAAAACAAAATACAAATAAAAACACGCATTCACTCGTGAACACAATTTATCGAGTTCCTATGCACGATGCCTGTACCTGATACGTTTCACTGTTTTGTAGTGGTATCCATCATCGTTGCTCTCGTAGCTTGATCCGGAGTCAAAATGTTGCGCTGGAGCAGAGTATTGTGGAGCAGGAGCAGAATAATGAGGTGCTGGAGCAGGAGCAGAGTACTGTGGTGCTGGAGCTGAATAGTGTGGTGCTGGAGCTGGAGCAGAGTACTGTGGAGCTGGAGCTGAGTAGTGTGGAGCTGGAGCTGGGGCCGAGTATTGGATTTGAGGTGGAGGCAAGTACTCTGGTTCAGGAGCTGAGTAGTGTTCTACTGGGGCAGAGTACTGTGGAGCTGGAGCTGAGTAATGAGGAGCTGGTGCTGGTGCAGAGTACTGTGGAGCTGGAGCTGAGTAATGAGGAGCTGGAGCTGGAGCCGAATGATGATGATGCACTGGAGCTGGTGGTGGAATGTATTCCTGAGCTGGTGGACCATACTCCTGAGCGGGTTGTTGAGCAAACGATTGCTGAGAAGGAGCCCCATATTCCAGTTGTGGGCTTGGTGGAGCATATTCCGAAGAGTAATCGGTTGCACCACCACCACCACCACCACCACCACCGAACAAGTGGGACACATCAGCAGCCACGACTGCGAACAAGCTCAAAGCAACGAGGAACTTCTGTAATCCATAAAGCTGTTATTAGACTTATCCCATAATCAAACGCCAAGTTAAATCCTCTACTTACCATGATTGTAATTATCAATCCTAACGAGAGACTCAATGGATGGATAATGATCTTAAAATTCCAAAAATACCACTTTTATATGCTTTGGATGTTGTTCGATCAGCTGATCTGCCGAAAACTACCACTCTGAGTGCTGCCTATACCAAACCAACACAAATCACCATTCAACAACCATCCTCAAGGTAGTCTTGGATGTTTAATTTACAAGCTGGTCTTTTGACATGATGTCGGCCGGCACATTAGCATACAGCCGAAATTCAAATTCAAGTCTGACCTGAACGAAATAGATTACACAATAGGTACGAGTATGTTGGCTCTTATGATGATGTGTTAAGGTGGGTACTCTACTCGAATATACGAGTCTATGCCTCTCGCGTGTGTGTTCATTTCCGATATGCTAATGAAGTTAAGTTTTTTTTTTTCTCCTAGTCATTATAATTTATGCTGCGATTATGATAAATTTATTGCAGGGTGGAAATAAAAACGATTTCCCACAAGAACAGTGCAAATTTATAATTGAATTAATATTTAATTTTGTATTCTCATAAATGTTATGGCCACTCCACTCGGATTTGGGTCACGGGAATGTTGTTCCGGTAGTGTTGGGACAGCACAGAATGATCGAACCTTTAAAGCTAATAATGGTTAATAACGCCTGTAAGCAAGTCAAAAGTCATGCTTCGCACTTCTCGACAACCATTTCATAAAAATATAAGCGTTTCATGTAAAGTCTACTCGATTGATGCAAGAAAAAAAAAACACATTAATTCAAAGAGATGAGAAATTCATACAAACCGGTTGATTGAACTTGTTTTGTGAAAAAAGCCTCTAATTAATAAATTACCAAGTCAATTAATAGTAACGCAAGCATTAATCAATTTTGTCAACTTTCAGTCAAGTTAAGGTTTTGTTTTGAAAGTTCGTTCAAGTCGTCAATAAATTAAAACTTAAAAAAAGTGTGTTAATGAAAATTGGCTTTTGATTCAATTGAAAGGAAAAGTGCCGCCTTAGATCCAAATAGGCCAACGCCACCGCCGCGCCGCGCCCTCTTGTTAGCGAAGGAACCATATAGCTCAAATTAATGTCATTTCGCAGTTTTCTTTTTAATCAGCTTGGAATTAGATCCATCAAAAGTAATTGGAAAACCTTTGATCAGGAAATGTTGTGGAAAATGAAGCAAACCTAATTCTGTTATACCGCGAGCGTAAGGAGAGTTAGACGTAGCAATACTGATTTGCCATCGCGTGTGCAATAAGTGTACAAATACTAAAAGTTTCAGTACATGTCCCTGGCAGGTGTCACTTGGAGACATGTCACTTCTCTAGTGTATGTTGCATTAAGACGAGCTTTGTTTTTTAGGTACCGGACGTAGCATTTCACGGTAGCGTGTCACGTTTCTAAAATTTCTTTTCTATTTGTGCTTTTGTCGCACGGTTATAGCACGTTGACGTTTTAGGTCCCTCATTCAAAGAAGGAATTTTGGTGCGTGTTCAAGTGTCCAATAAAGTAGACCATCATACCAAGCTCTATTTAACTGATTTTGACTTAAATTAAATAAACACCGGAGGTAAGTCCGTTAATACTCTTTATGAATATAATTTCGTGTTTACAGAGGCAATGATGGCTTTGGTTTAAGTAATGTGTATGTGAGAGCTTCGGGCGTCAAGTTTTCTCCCTGAATAGGTGGTAAAATTTATCCGGCTATAGTGCTACGGCTCACTGATATCAAAGAGCGTTGCGAAATCGGTCATTAAAGGTACTTCAATGCACAACTTCTACTCCCTTTTGTAAAAACAACTGCAAAATTGTAAACAACAACGTTTGGTAAAGTTACAGATTACAGTAGTGAAAAATTCCAAAAAATAGGTTTTTTTACGAGAAATAAAAAATTGACAAATGGCAGTCTTTGAAGATATCAAAGGAATATTTGAGACTATAGATAGAGAGATGTTGAAAATTAGTATCCCTACAGTACAATTTGATTGTATCCCTACAGGACTTCCTGAATAAGCAGTTCTGGGAGTCTTACTCTTTGTACTGTACCAATATTAGCGATATTTGGTATCTGAGCTTATTTCTTAAATATTTCTATTTGGTGACAAGCTTTGATGTAAATATTTAAGAGGCGAGAGTAAGAGTATAGACCAAGAGTATAGAACTCGCTACAAATCATTCGTTATCGAGCCTAAGATTAGTTATCTAATAGAAACAATGCTGCAATCGCTTCCACTCATTCCTTTTCCGGCTTTACAAGCATCGAAATCTCAAAGGGATCAGAGTCTCCCCACATTATTTATCCGCCAGTGCGGTACCTCGCATTGACTTCAATTGTCCGCAAGTCCTCCTTTTGACAGATGACAGATAACAGATGACAGATGACAGGTGACTGGTGACAGATAACAGATAAATCATCTTCCACTTTTTGTTGTGTAAACATTTCATGCCGCTGCATGATTCCATTTCGATGGACAGTTGATGTAGTTCGTGTTAAGCACGGGTTACACAGGGCTGCTTGGCGTCAGTAACAGAAGCAGGCAGCGTCTGGTATCCCGGTCACACTATCGGCTGCCACTCGCCAGCTTCTTTCAGCAAACAGCTACTGAAAACCATACAAAAACTACTTTTCAACTTTATTTCTAATTTTGTAACCAATTTATGATATTTGACTCAAATTTCGTATGAAAAATTTACTGAATAGCACTTGTAGCAGTATTTTTTTATTTTAGCCGCCGCTGCTGGCAGCCAAAAGTTGAACGTGCTCATTTTTTTAAATTTGTGATCACCCAAAGCTGATCAGCGCAGCGGTTGGCAGTAGAGTCTACTCAATTCGCTGCTGGCAAGCAGTCGTGTGTGAGCTATATATCTGATGTAGGCCTTTCTAAATACGTTCATATTTCATATTTCTTCTATGGTCGGCTCAATCTTTGTAAAATGGGTCTTTAGGGTCCCCGCAAACTGATAGTTCTGAGGGGTTGGGCTTTTAGTGCGCACACTACCCCAACTAAACGATTGGGTTGGTGGTGAGTGCGCAGACTAGACAACAGTCGGGCGACGATTGACGTTTCTACAACCAGCGATTCAGTAGAATTGGGCAGCGCCATTATAGAAAAGAAAAATGCACGACCATCCGGTGCCAAAACTCGGAGCGAAAAGAACCATCGATCGGTTGATTAAACAATCGGTCGGTGTGCACTTGCGAGGAGTTCCATATTATTAAGCTGTCGTTCGCTGATATTGTAGTTTGAACGCAGTTGAGAAGCCCATCAAACTTATTTATCGACCGATACCAAATCGTTTTAGTATGCTGACTTGCATACATCTTCATACTGATTATAATTCTGACCAAACTATCGGCCGATAAAAAGCTTGTCGTTTGCGGGGAACCTTAGACGGATGAAAAACCTTCATCCTGCTATCAATTCTCATGAGTATTTGAGGTGGCAATAACTTGGGCATTTGATCCTTATGCTCTTACGCTTCTGCCTTTGTATTCTCAAAATTTTCTGAACGCGACGCGACTGCCGTTGCTTTCTTCTTCAATCCAACATTTTTCTCTAGCGAAGCAAATTTAAATAATTAAAATCTGACATATATGTAAGCTTCTAGCAAAACAGGCTTAAATGAATGAAAATTAAACACCGCGTTCTGATATCTCATTCATATTTTGAGAATCTTTTTCAAATGAATTTACTTCTGATAAAGTACCGAGCGTACTCTTTTCTTTCTCTTGTACGGTAGAGTCTGAGGTTCGAGTCCCAGAACATTCATAAATTAGTTTTTAACGATTATCGCCATTTGCAAGAAATTGGCATGTCCTCCAAAAGTTATTACACTGCCATAAAAAGCGCTATCTTCGTAGTTAAGAATTGACAAACATATCCAATTCATTTCTCAATAAAGCATAGTTGAGATAAGTCCGCTAGCCCCTGAGGCTCCGCGAGCTCTGTCCCGTTACCCTACTTATTTACATATTTGTAAACGGCCTTGATATACACAGTCTAAGAAGAAATAGTCCAATTTCATAATGATTTCACTATGTAGATTAATTAACTTGCGAATATCAATTGCGACCTCAGAATAATTAGTTTTGTTATATTTTAGTTCCATTTTTTCACCCCGCTCTGTGGTTTCACACACATGCTGGGCAATATTTGGGTATCCATATGAGTAACATGTCGTTCATATCTGCTGAAACGAATAGCTTTACTGCATAGCAGAGTTTTTCAGCCGGAGCAATGACACTTCGTCACAATGGCAATGTCCAGTTAGAAAAATGTATTTTGACGCCATTGTAATAAGTCAGTTGGAGTTGATTGTATGTCCAAGATGAAAGGCCTACGAAACTGGTAAAATAAGGCCCATGTTCTCAACCATGTACATATGTGTATTTCCGTTGCTTTATGGGTCTTATTCATATAGGAAGGGACATTGCGTTATTTTATTGGAATACTTCTTTCCTTCTGATGTTTCTACAACTATCGACAACACAAATGCTGTTGGCTTTATGAATAAAGTAAAAATTAAAAAGAGCTCTGCTTCCACCTGTCTGCAACCAACTGAAAGGAGAACAGCTTCAAAAAAAAAATAACAATCAATCACTTAAATCGGCAAAATCCAGTTTTTAAGAAAATGCGGTTACTGACTTCACTGAACCCCTCATAAAGTGAGCTGATTTTGTTAAAGGCTTCAAAAGCTTAAACGAATCCAATGCTATATTTGTTGTTTCATCTACCAACTTACTTGCAGGGTTTTCATTTAAAATTTAAAAAAAATTATTATATCTAAGCTTTTTAACCCTTCGAAAAGGATGTGATTAAGAAGAGATATACGGAAGGGATTTAAATTAGTTATACTCTTGCGTTGCAGCTGTTAAGGTTCAGGTGAACGAATGCTAGGTGATTGATGGTTTGGGAAGGATTTTTCTTCAAGTATCTGCTTGTTTTGTACTTTTTTTTTTAGTAAACAACGGCAGACTTTAAGGTTTGTCTTAATAAGAATAAAGTTTAAGTAAACTAAGCTCGTTCTAAAATACTATAAAGGTGATGTGGACCTTAGACGCCATGCCTCTACTTGAATCGTTAGGCTCACTGCTTTTTTTAATGTTTAGTAATATCTGTTTTCACATAAACAGCTTCACATTCAAAAAACGTGTAATAAAGCTAAGCTGTCGAAGAGTTGGGTAAAAAAAAAGTGTTGTTTAGTTATAAGAGTGTGCTGGAGTGCTTGGACTGGAAACTGCTGAGCCAAGGACGATCAATATTGAACTGTGGCTTATTAGTGCGACACTTTCTATAAAAAGTGGAGAGTTGGGACTGAGCATCATTGATTTTCATAAGGATGGTTTTGATTTATTGGAGCAGACTACTGCTCAGCTGAGGTAGAGTCTTGAAGTGGTTGAAGATGGTTCGTAGTATTTATTGGGTAGTATTGTAGAACGAGGGCCACAAACTTCTGTATTTGTGAACAAATAACGAAAATTTTATATGAAAACTTCAACCCCAGGCCATTGGATATGACTTAAGTTGTACGCAATGCTATCTTTTGTTGTGAATTCATAAATTAAGTGTGGGTTAGAAAACAATGGTCATTCAACTCCACCACAGTAAACCTTTAAGTTGGAAACAAGTTCTCCTACGCCATACCGTATCGGTTTGACTGCTTTGCAATTCGAATATTTACGATTTGACTGACACCTTAATTAAGGCAATATTGATGCAGTCTTTAGCATTTAACATATGAGTAGTTTTGTGTTTCCTTTGTTTATTTCGATTTAGCCGAATGATGAATGGGTTTTAGCTTCTTAAATTAAATTCAATAGACTGAAAATGCACACATAAAAGGAATAACAAATTGATTTTGTGTTTGTTTTTTGAAATGCGCGATGAGTGTAAAATTTGAAGGCTTTCGTATTATGTTGTTATGTTGTGAGACCAAAGGTTTAACATTTTTGTATATTTTATACAGAGGTTGTTGCGGTGAAAATTCGCAGTAGCGGAAGTAATCTCTTAAATCTGATCTCGTCTAGTTTATTTTTGTTGGCCCTAAAATCCTACAGATAGTTCTTATCTGTTTCTTCTTTCTTTTCGACGTAACGAATGTCGTGATCTCGAAATGACCACAGCTCTTCTTCTTCAAAGTAGTAATTTCTCTCGTGGAGTTCGCCGCGTTGACCTCACAATGCGTCGAAAGGCAATCCTCCCGGTTCTATATTGTTCCATTTCTGGAGACCAACCAAATCCAGAATGAGTTGCATTTGTCGATTGTCGGTACTAGGAGTCTCTCGGACTGTCGCACTTTTATCATTGGAATTGGACAATCACAAAAAGGACAATATCTCGGAAACGGATCAAGAAAGGGTGAAAATGTTTCTTTTTTCGATTTTTCCAAAAAGACAGACAGTCCGTAAATTCAGCAGTGAAATCACCAGTGAAAAGCGCCATACCTCGGAAACGGAGCAGGGTAGGGCGAAAATACCAATTTTTTGTGGTTTTCCTAAAAGGGGGTCCGTCGTCTAATGCTCACAACTATTGATTTTAACAAAATGCAAGAAATTTCCAGGGTGAAAATATAGATTTTTTTTTTAAGAATTTATTCATTAGTGGATTCAAAAGTGAAATTACCTACCACTGAATTCATTAGTTCATTCATGTTGCGGCTTGTCGCTTGGCTTAGGACCCCTTATTTGAACAGATAGAAGATATCAATGAAAAAAATTGTTTCTTTTTTATACAACAGTCACTAGAGATGATATAAGTGCTTGTCATCAACTTTTTCCTCGTCCATTTAACACACTTCTTGGTAGAGGTTACGTTTCCACTGTGCTCAAAATCCACAGACATCCCTTTCCATAAACGCAAAGGTTTAGGTCTTAAGCCCTTGCATTGGATCGTCAGCAGCTCATCTTTCACTACATTCGTTTCAGTACCTTGTCAGGGTTTTTCAACTCAATTCAGCAGAGTAGTGTACTTAAGCATTTCTTCTATGTTGTCAGCCTTTGGTTTTGGAACATGAATTCATCTACTGTGATATCTTCCAATGAAATGGTAAGCCCTACAGGTTTGGTCAACCAGTGCATAGCTACTTGTAAAATATTAGAGTTCTTTTCTAACTTATTTGATAGCTCTTATACTTTGTCAAACCTTTTCGTCAATAGCTATTTTCGATACTTATTAACTTACTTGCAATACAGAAGAACAAAAAAGTTCGAGTTGATCCTGGCCAACAATTTAGATTTTCGGCGTGTTTTCTCCAGTTTTGCACCACAAGTCTGTTAAGGTGTTCTTCGATAAAGTCCACGCTTCCACGCCGGAAAGCAAGACTGAAATGATTAGGGTCCTATAAAGGGATACTTTGGTTTCTCCAGAGTGAGCTTTAGTTCTCAATTATCTTCTTACTCGAAGAAGCAGCAATTGAAAAATTAATCCTCCTTTTGATCGCCGTAATTGATGTTATTTTTCGTGTTTATAGCGGATGCTAGGTAGACTAACTCAAAGTTATTACTGTTCATTGTGAATTCGCACGAAATTTGTATAGGGATGCTGAAACTAGACATTCTCATTCATCTCTGTAATAACTGTCACCCACAGCCTTGAAATCGATAAAAAAGATGGTGTTTATCGATATTATATTCCCAGGTTTTTCCAAGATCAGCTGTTTAGGGGATATGGCAAGCTTAACTTCTTCTAAGTCGGGAGGACGGCATTTTCGATCATCGTCCAAGTTGAATGGGGCATTCTTCCTGATGGCGGAATTGGTGTCTTCAGCGCCGTTAAGTAGTCGGCAGAAGTGGTCTTTCTAGATCCTAAGTGGGAACTGCTTCCAGCAATTTTCTCCGTTCGTTTCTCTGCTGGTCTTTGCCGGCTTGAGTTTGAAGCTAGCTTCCCTGTCATGATCCTTTTAACTTCGTTTTGGCGGCCCAGTGAAACGTAGAATAGAGGCTGCCTCACTGATGAATATTTGGAGTAACACTCCATTATTTAAGGCACTGGGAATCTCTTTCTATTCGGGTAGAATATCCTCATTCGTACATGTGTTAAACAAGGAAAGTTGGCTCATCCAAAACTTCAAAGACTGTCATGCGTCGATCGCAATTTGGTCAATTTGGTTGACGGTTGATCAATCTGGAGATCACAATGTATCTTTATGAATTTTGAGATGAGGGAAGCGTATGCATAACTAACAACTAAATTCAGTCCCCATACTGAATTGACTGGCCTGGGTCTGTACTTGGGAGATTTTGTATACAGGCTAAGCTTACCGATATTGTTGCCACAATTGCCCTCCTTCTCTAGCCTTACGTTAGAATGAACAAGGACAATTTTAAGTCATGTCTAGAGCAATGCTTAGCTGTTTTTTCTGGGATCTCCTAAGAAATCTTTGGAATTACTTACTTACTTAGGTGGGCATTACAGTTCGGGGTGAACCTGGGCCTCAACCAACATTCTTCTGTAACGACTTCGATTTTGGGCGAGCTCTCTCCGGTTTTGCACTCCAAGTCGGTTGAGATCTTCATTTACTTGATTGCGCCTAAGACGAGGTGTTCCCCTTCCGCGATTTCCCTGCAATGTGCTTTCGGAAACCCGTCGAGCCGGAATGTTTGGGTCCATCCTCGCGATGCGTAGGGTGATGTGGTCATAAATGCACCAGTGGTGCAAGATGCACCATAGCTATATTTGCCAAATACGCCACTGTATTGGCGTATGGCTCACTCAAATGTATCCGTTACTTCCAGTTACCACGGTAGAGTTCAGTCTGGTAGTGTTTCTCTTAGCTGTCTAAGGTGTGCGGAGATTTTTTTACTTTCATAGCGAAAAACGAAAAAAAGAGGGTGAGTTAATTTTTGTAATATTTCCATGAAATTCCAGTGTTAGTTCATTTGAAAGTACTAAAAGATTTGCTTGGACTTTTGTTCTTATTTTCATGTGAAGAGTGCGTAGTTTTGTTACGTTCTTTTTGAACAGCTATAATTTGTATCAAAAATTCCATGGTGGTGCAAAATGCACCACACAAGCATAGTGCTCAATGCACACTCAATGATCCTACTGTATCGGGGCCTACCAAACGGCAGCACTCCTTATATAAATTTTCCGAATCACTGGGTTCACTAAATATTCGTTGAAAGGAATTTTTATTTGTTATTTAGTTTTGTTTCTTTTTTTTTGAGAATAATTTATTTTTGTTAATTTTTTGTGTGATATGAAGTCTTTCGGTTTATTTTTATTTATTGTTTTTCTGTTTACTTTTGGTTTAATAAAAAATAGTAATGCTTTAAATCAATTTGTGGTGCATTAAGCACACTGGTTCATTGTGGACATATGACTGGTGCATTTAGTACCAACTATGGTGCTCTATGCACCATTCGCCATTTTTCGAACAATTTATGTTTACTTCAAATTTTCAGATCATATCGACAGTTGAATTTTGTAAATATTTTCAGAACTAATCTATCAAAAGGATATCAAAAAGCCAACCAGAAACGACTTATTTTAAAAAAGTTATGATCATTTGAAAAGAGGGTGGTGCATCTATGACCACGTTACCCTACTCTTCTGGTTATGCCCATGTCGCGGTCGCATACGGGACCAAAGATCATTTGGAGAATTTTTCTTTCGAAACGACCAAGAGTTTCCTCATCCGCTTTCGATAAGGTCCATGCTTCCGCGCCGTAAAGCAGGACTGGGATGATCAAGGTCTTATACAGGGTTACCTTGGTTTTTCTAGAGAGGGCTTTATTTCTCAATTGCCTTCTTAACCCAAAGAAGCAACGGTTGGCAAGAGTTATTCTCCGTTTGATCTCCGCACTGATGTTGTTTTCCGTGTCTATAGCAGATCCTAGGTAGACGAAGTCCTGTACTAATTCGAAGTTATGTCTTTCTATTGTGACGTTTTGTCCAATTCGTCGATGTTCTGTGTCCTTGTTTGATGAAAACATATACTTCGTTTTGTCCTCATTAACCATCGAACCCATTTTTGCCGCTTCTGTTTCAATACAGAATAATTTAGCAATTTAACAGACAACCTTATCCCAGAGTCCCCCTTTCATGGAAAACCCCGCATACAAATAAGTGGGGTTTCTGTTGTCTGTAGTTGATGCCATAGTAAATGCGCCGTCGTAGTTTTTCATCTGATTTATGTACGGCCCATTATATCGCACTTCTTGGATGAGGTTATATCTGCTCTGCAGCGTTTCAGTGCCTCCGCTATGACTGTAGATAGTCCGTTAAGGGATCTTACATTACACGTGCAGTTCAGGAAAGGCTGCCCACATTTTTTCGAAAACTCACCGTAAATTTAGATCTGCCAGCAGATTAACGGTTTCAGTTCCTTCAAAGAAATGGGACTATCACCATTTTAAATTACCCGTTTAACGAGATTATGTAGATGTTTTCGTACATTAGAACTCCGTGTCCGATTACATAGAAAAATGAATAAACAGATTCAAGCTAACGCGAGCTGTCTTCATGACAATGAATGATCTTAAAAATCCGAAAAATATTCATAACTTTCATGAACTGCATACTCATGCGATGTTTAAGTCTTTCACATACAAAAAAAATCTATGCAACAGAAAAAAAAATCAGGTTAAGGGCGAAATTCTTAACAACAAGTTTAATAACTTGGAAGCACTTCAAGTTCTTACAATCGTCTTGCATCACTGTTTCCACTACACACAACAACATGTGAAAGCTTCATCTTCCTGTCCATCAAACCAATATAAAAACGATACTCCGGCGCCATAATCCTTGGGAATTGTTACATTTCTTTGTTTGAAAAAATACATCACTTAGTATGCACCAGACATGGCATTTAGGTCTGTATTCTTGTATTGGCGTAACCACCCACTCGTCTTATACTTTTTCGTACAAGCAGCTTACAAAAATAAAAAAGAAAAAGAAGGGAAAAACCTAAACCTCGTACTTTCTCTTCCGGAACAATATCCGATAAGAATGGGGAAACATTTATATTTTTCCATTCAGCTCTTCCTGTTGGAAAGGAAAAAGGATAAGAGGAACGCTTCCTCATGTGTGTGATATGAAGAGAAAAATATCACATGCAAAACTAACAATAGAATCGTGATGGATGCGATGGGGTTCGTGGGTTTTGAGGAGCGGGTGGCCGAGTTGTAGCGCATGCTGTGGCGGATGGTCTTGCCTGATACTTCGAAATGCTGATGGTGGCAGTGGTTGGCTCTTCACATTCACATACATTAGGAATGCTTTTGCCACTAAACCTGACAACTTGACAAATGATTTTTATTCCTGGCGCATTAGAAGAAATCTCTTGTGTGCCGTGGCGCTTGCCTTACCAGTCAGCCATGTTCCACATATATCTGAAGGCTGATGGGAAGTGTCTCCTCAGGATATACATTTTTTTTTTGAGACTGCTAAACTTATACACACATTTGTTCGTCTATTTTCCAATGATGATTTCGTGCGAGGAGTGTCGCATGTTCTTGTTAACAGATACAATCCGACATGGTATTGCATCTAGAAGCAGTCGCGTTGAGACTTTACTTTTTTGAATGCAAATGCAAGCGTATATCATTTTGATTTCAAAAATATAAATGTCCTACAAATCTGCTGAGAGCCTTTATCAGACTATTCAAACGAAGAACACCTTTTCATGTGGACACAGAACGTGCTTGTCAAAAATTTTAGTCGCAGTCTTCCTCTATGAAAAGCATAGAGGAAGAAAGTCTATGCTAATGAACCAAAGGTTGGGTGTAGTGTTATTAGATTAGACATTGATTGGCTTCTACCAGACACGATGTTGGAACTAATAGAAGAGTCGTCATTTGTGATTTCTTCTTAATCTGTATTCGTCACTTGTGCTAACTTTTTTCTGTAACTCTTACTGGAAACCAAAGGCTCATGACAATGACTTAAAACACTAATAAATAAAGGTGCTATCAAATAAGTTAGAAAAGAACTCTAATATTCCACAAGTAGCTATGGACTGGTTGACCAAACCTGTAGGGCTTACCATTTCATTGGAAGATATCACAGTAGATGAATTCATGTTCCAAAACCAAAGGCTGACAACATAGAAGAAATGCTTAAGTACACTACTCTGCTGAATTGAGTTGAAAAACCCTGACAAGGTACTGAAACGAATGTAGTGAAAGATGAGCTGCTGACGATCCAATGCAAGGGCTTAAGACCTAAACCTTTGCGTTGATGGAAAGGGATGTCTGTGGATTTTGAGCACAGTAACCTCTACCAAGAAGTGTGTTAAATGGACGAGGAAAAAGTTGATGACAAGCACTTATATCATCTCTCGTGACTGTTGTAAAAAAAAAAAATTGTTTCTTTTCAAAAAAAGTGATTTCGAAAAAAACGCGTTTAAAGTTAAAGGACGCTCGGAGCATACCTCAGGGGCGTTGCCGCAAAATATAAAGTTTGGGCATTTAGAAATTTTTGCCGGCATCCATCCTTTGGTATGTTATTTTTAAGACCCTAAAGTACCTTTTAAGACAAAACAAAATTCGGTTTCTTCAGTTGAAAAACTCCTATCTCCTAGCGTTGCCAGAGCTCGTACGATTTTGAAGATGTCATTTGTTTTGTCATTGAAATACAAGTTAAAATGAAATTATATTATTTGGACGCAAATTTCAACTCACTATGTTTCTAACTGCATGTTCTGCGACTGAAAATAAAATTATTGTAACTTTCCATTTCAATCACAGAACTTGCAGTTAAAAAAATTTAAAAATAAAGACTAATGAGCAAAAACTTAGAAAGGGCTAAATATGACATTTTTAGGTAACGGGTTTTCCAATAGGTATGATATGATTTTGCAGTGGCATCTCGGCCATTTGTGGTATGTCATGATCTGTCATTTGTTGTTTATTGAATTCAGAAGTGGTTACAATTTCACCATTGGACCACCGTAAGCGTCGTGAACTTTCTGATTTTGCTTTGGCGATAAAAATCCACAAAATATTCATGAACACCTTAACATTCACCTTAATTTACAGTTCGATGTGGTTTTTGGGCCTGTGGATTCATCGGTCCGTACTTCTTTCAAAATGAAGCTTTTACTGTAAATGGAGAGCGGTACAGATCGATGATAAGACAACCAATTTTTTATGGTCGAAATTGTAAGAAATTGATTTTGACAACATTTGGTTTCAACAAGACGGGGCTACGTGTCACACAGCAAATGCAACAATTGAGAAAAGCTTAGAGATTCGATTATTTCAAGAAATGGTGATATTGAATGGCCTTCATGAAGTCGTGATTTAACACCATTAGACTATTTCTTGTAGGGTTATTTGAAACCATTGGTCATTCAAAATAAACCAGATTCTCTTCAAACTTTACAAGTCAATATTGAACGTGCAATTCATAATATACTACGACTTGATTTAGTCCGTAAGCAAATCATTCACTATTGTTTTATTTATAGAAGCCCCAATTTAGATAGCAATTCAACCTCTAACGAGTTTGATGCGCTATCTGACTCCATAATAAGAATTGTTTCCCTTTATCCTCACACTGAAACCGCAATTGCGGGCGATTTCAATGTACACAATTCAGGTTGGCTTCGACATTCTGGCCAGACAACACCCGAAGGAAAATGTGTTGAGATCTTCGCTGAGTTTAACGAACTAACTCAACTTGTTGATGAGCCCACTCGGGTTCCAGATATTGAAGGTCATGCGGCCAACACTCTTGACTTATTTCTCACTTCTCATCCCGAAAAATACAGGGTTATAGTATCATCTCCTTTATTCAAATCGGACCATTGTGTCATATCGGTAGATTTTTCGTATTCCGTCACGGTAAAAAAAGATAAAGTCCCCAAAAGAACTGTGTGGCAATACGAGAAAGCCAATTGGGACGGCCTGAATAATTTCTTTCGAAATTTTAATTGGTCTTTGTGCTTTCTCGACGGAAACGTTGACGCATCAGCTGATATGATATGTAACGTAATTCTCAACGGCATGAGAAATTTTGTTCCTCACAGAACAAAAAGTATCATCCCCAAAGAAAATTCGTGGTTCGATTTAAGCTGTAAAGAGGCGATTAGGGATCGAGAAAGTAGTTTTCGAAAATTTAAAAACAACCCTACTGCAGAAAACCGAAATTTTTTCAAACGGGCCAGAAATATCTGTAATGCTCAAATACAAAGGGCTAAATTTTTACATGACCAAAAAGTAAGGCAAAAAATACTATTGTGTCCAAAAGCAAGTAAAAACATTTGGTCTTTTGTCAAGAACATTAAGATCTCGACCACGTCATCGGTCCCAACGCTCGTCTTCAATGACTCTCCGTATGTCAGCTCCATCGATAAAGCCAATTTGCTGGCTGCTCAATTTGCTGCCAACTCGACACTTCCTCATAGCATATTGGCTCCACCTGAGCTCGAGTCTGCAAATTCTTTGATGAAGCAGATATTTTTTCGAACTCGCTCGGTTGCGAGAGTCCTCAAAGATATCAACATACATAAATCCGCTGGTCCAGATGGTATCCCCGCCGTTATTCTGAAGAGGTGTTCTTCTACGCTGGCAAAACCACTGCGTAAACTTTTTCATCTTTCCTATTCTGCTGGGATTATTCCGAGCAGATGGAAAACTGAATTTGTCCAGCCGGTCCCTAAAAGAGGCGAATCTTCCTTCCCTTCCAATTACCGTCCAATTGCACTTACGTCCCTTCTTTCCAAGGTCATGGAAACGTTGATAAACCGTCAACTTATGAAATATCTTGAAGAACGAAAGCTTCTTAATGACCGTCAGTACGGCTTTCGTAGCAAACGGTCCACTGGTGATTTGATGGCTTATCTCACCGAAAAGTGGAACCAATCTTTACATTGTTTTGGAGAAAGTAAGATTATTGCGCTTGATATTTCTAAAGCATTTGATAGAGTTTGGCATCATGCTCTTTTATCGAAAATGCATGCTTTTGGTATCGATGAGTCTCTTCTTCGTTGGATTAGAAATTACCGACCGTTCAATACAAGTTGTGTTGGATGGCTTCAAGTCTGATACCCACTTCATAAATGCTGGTGTGCCCCAGGGCTCCGTTTTGTCTCCGACTCTCTTGATCATTTTCATTAATGATCTCTTGTCTGAAACTTCTAATCCGCTTAACTGTTTTGCTGACGACTCGACCCTCAGCTTTTCATATTCGTTTCCAAATTCACGTCCCTGCTCTTCGGATGTGGAACTGGAACGGTTGCGTATGATAAGCTAATTGAATTCTGACCTTGACAGCATTGTTGCATGGGGTCTTATGAACCGAGTAGAATTCAATGCTTCGTAAACTCAATGCTGTCTCTTGTCGTTGAAGCTTAACATTCCCCCATTGCCATTATCCATGAATGGTACCTGCATCGAAGAAACCGAAAAGCTGTCAGTACTTGGTATGTATGTGTAAACGATGATCTTCGTTGGAATGACCACATATTTGAAGTCGCCAAAAACGCTGCTAAATGCTTAGGTTTCTTGAGACGATGCAGGAAGTTCTTCACCCCTTCTGATCTGGCTACAATTTATAAGGCCTTCATCCGCCCAAAACTGGAGTATAACTCCCATATCTGGTCAGGTGCTGCTCAAACATCTTTGCGCCTACTTGATAGGGTACAAAATAGAGCGTTAAGATTGATAGGTGATAGTTCAATCGTAGAATCGATTGATTCTCTTGGACATCGTCGAAATGTCACCTGTCTCTCTCTCTTTTATCGCTTTTTTCACAAACAGTGCTCTAGTGAAATAGCCAGTTGCATTCCTCCCCTGAAACAATTTAGCCGCAACACCCGCCTCGCTAGGAATGCTCGCTTTAGTTTTATCTTGAGCCCAATTTCGGGCGTACAGTTAAGTATAGAGATTCGTATTTCAGTCGCACCACCCGAATGTGGAATGCTTTACCTGGCTCTGTATTTCCCCTACATTACGATTCGCAAAAGTTCAAAAGCAACGTGCATCGATGTCTCCTTTCAAATCCTCTCCTATTTTCCTAAATACTCGCACTGTGTTTAATGGCATTATAAGGGTAGTCATAACCCCTTGAAGTGCGCGTTAATTATAAAAAAAAAAAAAGTGAAAAAGTGCTCGAAAATTGGTTGGTTGTTGCTGCAGAGGAAGTCGTGGTGGCCATTTGAATGACGTTTTGTTTAAAACTTAATTGTATTGATTGAACTGCACATTAAATAAAAAATATTTGAATTTCCTTAACAAAAAGTGTGTTTTATTTTTCAAAAAAGAAATCATATCACTCTTATGGAAAACCCTTTAGAAAAGTATTCGAATGATTAAATTAAGTCCTTGTTAAGTCCGGAGCATTTATTTTTTTTTTTTTTTTAATAACTCTTAAAGAGCTTGCGTGTTGCTTGGGTATTGCGTTTACGGTTTAAAATTGTATAGCAACTACAGTGGCGTAGCTAGGAAATTTTTCGGGTTTTTTTTTCCAATTTATTGATATACAATAATAAAGTGCAGAAAATAAGAAGATATGAAAATACACGAAATTATAAATCAGTTCTTTTCTGCTTTGCGCGAATCATTCGATAACTTCTTTCACCTTAATGTCAATGTGCCTGTTAATGCTCATAAGAGCAGGCCCATTCAGCCTATCTTCGCCTGTAGAATTCCTAATCCAATATTTTAGACGCCTCAACGTGGAAAAACTACGCTCGCTGCTAGCAATGGTCGCAGCCAATGTTGCACCTATTTTCAGAAACTTGAAAATGTTTGGAAAAAGTGCATCGTTACAAAGATTTAATGATTCTATAAATGTCTTTGGTTGAGTTTCTGGCCCAACCCAACGTTACACTTCATTTATTACGGTTGAAGCAGCTGCCTCAGTCGCTGCTGGCCATTGATTCATTATTACTTCCACGGTTTCATCAATATTCTCAACGTCTTTCCTGACCAATTTTTCAGGGATGGTATTTCCGATTATTGACAAAATTTTTTTGTGTTTCGCAAATCTGTCAGATATGGATGATATGAAGTGATCCAGGAAAAGTATGAATATTGATATACGGTAATAATCTTTTGCTGAGCTGCTTTGGTAATTTTGTCGGTGTTTTTGACGATGTACAATCCTGGAAACTTCAATTTTTTCTCCTATAGACTCGGCTATTTTTTCAGCATCAGCGAATTTTCGTTTACATTCTGATGATGATGAGTAAAAGTTTGAAAACAAGGACACAGTTGAGCAGAGAATTATGTTCCACAAAACTGTTTGCGCTCCGTCACAGTGACATTGAGCGCTCAGTGAGATTTTTCTTTGTGGAACTGGCGTAATAGATCAATGTGATTGAAGCATTGTATTGACTTATGATACATGGACTGCTAGTTGCATTAATTCTCTATACAAAAGTTGGATAATAATGATTGCACTTATTTTTGGTTACACTAGCCAATATCTTACTCTTAACTAAAACACTAACAACATCTGCTGTGATTTAGCTAGCGTGATTATTTAGCAGTGTCAAAAATGTTTCACTAGTTTTCCGCTGAAATGATGCTCGCGTGGAACCATCTTGAAGTTGGGTCCTAGCAGTCCATGTTTAATAAGTCAATGATTTTAATAAATAGGAGCCCTACTAACGCATTTCAACTGTTTTCTATAGCTCAATGTAGGCAAAACACAAACATACATGTATTTAGATACTGATTTGTGAAAAGCTCGAACTTAAATTTTATATATGAAAAACAAATTTGCATCAATGAAACAAAAAAAAAAAAAAATGAAGCGTTTAAATGATATTCGACTGAAATATTTTCGGGGGGGGTTTTATCCCCAAGCCCCCCCCCCCCCCTACGCTACGCCACTGAGTAACTAGCTCACAATAATTAATCCGTTGCTCTCTCGTGAAAAATGCCTTCAAATAAGCTACTCAAAGTTTGATTTGCATTTCCTTTATAACAAAATTCACCAGAACAAAGCAACTCAATTACAAAACACAAACACTTTGCTTGTTAAAACAAAAATAAATACATTTGATCATTTCCTGTTTCAAAAAACTGGCACACCCCCTCCTCGCACTCATAATTTAAGTCCTTGAATGTTAAAACCCTCCAATCATCACAATCACACATCGCTCACGTACTTTGATATAGACGTTCTTAATTATCACAAATACGAGTGCGAGTATGTCTAAAATTTCAGTAGCAAAAACTATAACACAACACTGAACTCTGTGTTCATTTGCCGAAAAATAATTGGCCTCTATATTGTGTAACAAGTGCTTGAGCATGTCGACAACGGCTTATGGCGAATTTCAGCGAAAGCACCATACCGCTTCCCCATTTTCCAACACATGTTTCAACGCGTTCACTCTGCTACAATCACCAACACGGATGAATTATCAATTTAAGCCAAAGGTAATGGAACGGATCCGGAGAGAGAGATAAATGCATCATGTACAGCATCTCCACACCGCGCTATTCAGAAATTCGTGGCCCCGTGTGCCGTGTGGGTGGTTTCTGGGTTATCCTATACTGTTGCTGTAGTCGTCGTTGTCGTCGACGTTACCTTCTTCCTCCCCTTCTACGTTGTCAAAGTAGAGGAAAGGAGGGATCCTTGGAATAGCATTCTCGCATCTGTAGGTAAACATAGTGTATCTGCGGCATTAAGTAGTATCTTATTACGTTCTGGAATGGTACTTTGATGATATGGTAACGAAATCATTGCCTCGGCGAATGGCGAACTAACCAGGTAGTTAAGAGTTCATTGCTTTTGCCATCATTGTGGGTGAGTAAATGAGGTAGGAATTCGAAATTCCAAATTAATTCCGTATACCTACTTTGTGTACACGACGATGATGCACGTGCTTTTCATTTAATAGACCCTCTTGGCACAACATTAATTTACTACACACTTCTGGATAGAGTCTGTAGCTGTACTGTATCCTCTCTGCGCTTTATTCCTTTACTACTACTGAAGCTACAAGGATCTCATTTACGTGAATAGTTACATTTCTTATTACAAACGTGCGCTCTGACGAAACCGTAACCGCGACGAACTCAATTAAACGAAGGGGTTCCCTAGGCCAAATCATAGACTTACAATCACACACACACACACAAATACTACGTTCTATGCAAATCTCTAGGCGCCTCTTAAATTTGACGCTTTAGTTTGCACATATAAATTGACTCCAAGTTAACTCAGTTCAATTAGGTAGGTCCTCTTGTCGTGATGACGTCGACGACGACGACGACGACGCACAAGGAATATCTTCTGCTTCTTCTTTTTTTCTTGAATTTTGAATTTTGTCAGAGTAAATGTATCTACAGCTATATAAATAAGTGGGTGTAGGGTTTTGGCATAGCGGTTCAAGACTGAACGTTAAGCATTTAAACTTTCTAAGCACCATTCATATTTGATGGCCTTAAATCCTCGTTACGAAGTCGATCTTACTCAAATTTTGTCTATGTTCGGGAGTTTGTTAAAACCCTGCTTATGGTTACATCCTCCCTTCGAATCAACCCCCTATACTAGAATATAGTGCTTTGGTAGATGTATATTGCATAAGTGCAAATGCTTTTGAATTTTTCATCAAGTAACACTTCTGGTTGGTAGATGGTATGGGAATTCATTGCAAGACTAAATGAAGTGTTATACTTGTACCATATAATTAAATAGAATGTATAAGTCAAATTTGTGATGTTTAAGTTGACTCTGAAGTCGAAATCAAGTAGTAATTTGTACACGTTATTATGGCTTACCATTTTTAAGAGTGTGGGGACATAATATGATAATTGGAAACAAAACGGGTATTCTTCCTACATGCGAAGGTTGGTAAAGGTAGAGTGTTTAAATTAGGGCGCCGCGCGCCGCGCCGCAGGATGAGCAAAGTCTATCAATGCGCTCTACGGGTGGCCTGCTTTCTCTTCTGTTTCTTAGTTTTGTCTTCAACTGTTAGGTTATTAAAGTTTCAGAAATTCAAAATGTACCTAATAAAATACGCAAAAATGGATTTCATTATCTAGATATCGGTTTTAAAAAAAATATATTCTTATGTAATTAGCGCTCCATTGAAGCTTAAAAACGGAAGTAATAGAGATGATTTATTGACCAATTTTTAGATTTTACAGATTTCCACTTCCCTTTGTAAAACGGGAATGTCAACTTCGACCACTTTTGCTAGCAACTGGGACTGTTTATTTGTAACCCTGGAAGGACATCCTTCGTCGAATCGACGAACACCTCACTTATTTTTTATGATTTTTCTTCAACTATTCATCCCCCTTAATTGTATCTTCGTACAACACCCGTTGGTGTGGTAATCTAACTGTGGGCAGACGTATGGTATCCTGTGAACTATAAAAATACGTATTGTTTACAGGTTTGTTCGTCGAAACGACGAAGCATGACCTTTGTGTGACTTTTTTTTTTTTGTTTGGGCTTGCTATTTTTATTATTTTGGATTTTTTTTGTTGTTTTTTATGACAGAACAAAATGATTTACAATTGGCAACAAACACATAATATGTTTAGTAACAAAAAAAAAACCGCTATGCCGTCGAAACTATATGAAAAAGTAACATTTTGATCTTGTCAAGGAACATAATATGTCACGAAGACTGGACACACAAACTCTTACTACTACAACTAGGAGGAGAATCAAAAATGTTTTGGCCGATGGCCAAGGAATTTGTCAAGGCAATATTCAAAATCAATTAGCGGAAAAAAAGGAAAATTTGTGGATTTTGTCCATACTCCAATAGGGAAATGGCAAAATCTTCATGTTAGAAATGCAAGAAAAGCATCTGTGGCCAGCACAAAATTGAAGCTTATGCCTCTTGCATATAATTTTTTTTTTTAAATGCTTTTTGTAGTTCCAGTAGTTGATATGAACTAAAACTTTAAGTTTTTGGAATTATTTCCATAAACAATTTAATTTTACTATTTTTTGTTGATTTTTTTTAAAGACAATGGCAGTATGTGTAACAAAATAAACTGATAATTTTAATTTTATTTTTAAAGGCCAAAAACATATCGATACTGGATATCAATAAATTGCATTTGTTACTTAAAAACATTTTCAAGAGTTTCATTTAAAATTTTTGAGATCAAGGTCAACTCAGTACGGATAAGATAGGTTTAAAGCTGAGCTTCGTCGATTCGACGAAGGATGACCTAGTGCGCGTAAAATATGCATGTCCTTCCAGGGGTAATAACAATTTTCAAGCGTTGCTTTGAAGTAAGCCTATTCATTGTGAAATGGCATAATGTACTGACCACAAGTAGGCTGGTAATTGTCTGATTGGAGGAAAAAAACTTGAACTTGGAATACAATTTAGTCGTATAAAGTATCACAGAAGTTCAAGTCTGTTGATATTCATATGTATGTTCTTAAACAGCTCTTTATCAACATAAGAAGAAAACCAAACTAATCTAAACTTAACGCATTAAGGCCCCAGCCCATAGAACGCGTTGCACGCGTGCGGCACCGCTTCCAACTGACAGCTCTATTAAATACACACGTTCTTATGAGAGGTGACCCATAAGCACCGCGAGTAACGCGCCGAACGCGCCGAGTAGCCCATTTTTCTAGAGACATGCGCAGTCACAACCAATTTGAAGTTTTCTCTTATATGGAAAAAGTGACAATGGGCGCGTTCAAGAACCTATCGGATAGCCTATCTCGGATAGCCGTATCTTAGATACCTTTTTGATTGATCGACGATTGACAACAGACAACAGCTGTGAAATATTAAAATTCGACTTTTGAAAACGGAAAAACATTCAAAATATCATTGCTAGACGATTATAACTTATTTTTTCGATTTCCCACACGTAAACAACAACAACAAGCTATCCGGATACGATTCTTGAACGCCCCCATTTTGACTAAATTTATCTGTTAAAACACCGCAACGGATTCTATGGGTCACCCCCATCAGTTGCGCGCGGCAAAACCCACCGCATCAGTTGCCGCGCCGCTTCTACCGCACGTAACGCGTTCTATGGGCTGGGGCCTTTATTTTATTAGAAAGGAAAAGCGACAACACACAAAGTAGGCCAAAACAAATCACCATATAATAAGGGGATTTGTTTTGGCCTACTTTGTGTGTTGTGTGATACTCTCATTTTTGCATATGATCGCCAATGTCAAATCTGTTTTGACATTTGTGGACTAGACAGATGAAAAAGTTATGGGGGAGCCATACACTCCCCATGAACGTGGAATAATCGTGTATATTTTTTGCGTAACAAGTCGTCTGTGGTGTTATGCTGAGCAGTGGGGCTCATTTCCACGTCAGCGGGTACGAAAACATTCAAAACTATCGTCTCTGGGACATCAAAAATTCAAGAATGATGCACTAGGAGACAACCCGCGGAAGGTGACTGCATGGTGCGCTGTTTACTCTGGAGGAATCATCAGGCCATTTATTTTTGGTGCGTTGCTATAGGCAGGGCCATGTTGACCAAGTTTTTCAGCCGCAATTGGACAAATAAGGACTGAAGGACATGTGGTTCGAACAGGACGTAGCAACGGCACACACTGCCCGAACCACTACCGATATTCTGAAGGTGGCGTTCCCGTATCGTTTTGGCGATTTGCACTGGCCCGCAAGATCGCCCAATTTAAAAGTTCCAAACATTTTTTTGTCCAGTTTTTTTTAAGTTCCGTGCTTATTTGAGCAAGCTCAAGAGATTGTGGGAGCCTTCAAAGACAACATTAGAAAAAATAGGCACGATTGGGTCGCACGAACTTGCGATTGTGTGCTAAAAGCCAAGTTCACACTGTACAATTAGTAGATTAGATTAGATTAGATTAGATTTTATTTTTCTTTTCTATACATTTGCAGATAATTCTTACTTAAACTAATGTTAATTACAAATTTTAAATAAACAAAAGAAAAGATGTAAGAAAGAAAAACATTTAGTGACATCTATATTTTCTTACGAGAAGTAAATAGTTTTTATGACACATCAAAATATAAGTTTTACAATAGAAAACATGTGGGGTGGCAATAATAGAAATCGAGAACAATAGAAATACAATAGATGTGTTCAATGGCTTTTTTTTAGATCAGAACAGCACAGCACAGCACAGAAGCAGTGAAAAACGTCAGGCAAGTTAGAACAAGCAAACTTGTCAAAAAAAGCAACAACAAAAACGAAAAAAAAACAACCACCAATTTTTCTTTCTCTGATATCAATTTAATTTAGCGTATTTTCGTCACGAATAAGTAATTTTATTTTCAGCACAAGGTTAGGTGTTATTTTCCTGATTTTTTAAAATTTTTTTGAACTTTTCACAACAAATTAAAATTACAATGCGCTTAAAATACTACGAGCAAAAAGTCAACAGCTGCTTTTGACAGTTTTCACCAAACTTGCACTTGCTCAAGAGGAGGTGCAGAAAATGCTGTGCTAAACTGTTCTAGAACAGCTCATTGAACACAAAAAAGATCAGAAAAGATCAGAAAAGAACAGAAAATTTCTCATTGAACACCAAAAGGCTGATCTTTTCTGTCTGAAACTGTTCTAGAACAGGTCATTGAACACTCTTAATATTTTCATAAAAATTCAATTGAAGAATGAATAACAAAAAAATAAATAACAAGGAATATTAAATTAAAGAAATACTACAGTACTGGTATTAATAAATAAAGTGAGAATGTTAGAAGAGATTAGATTCTAAATTTAAATGGCTAAAGTTTAAAACCCAAACCTTGATGCATCTTTGAAACAATCCAGAATTTGTAATTGCTCTAATGGACGGCGGTAGTTTATTGAATAAGCCAGCAGAAGATACAGAATAAAAATTAATTTTTAAAATTACGAAATGCAGTTGTACGGAAGAAAGGAACAGATACAAAATTAGACACGTTAACACGTAAACTATGAGTAGAAATAAGCCGAAAGTTTCTATTTCCAGATTTCATAAAAAAAAGTCTTCAACACTTTAAAACAGTACAGGTGATGAACTTGAAGGATACTGAGGTTACAAAACAAGGGAAAACTAGGATGTCTTACAGGTTTGCGGCATATTTTTCTCAACACATGTTTTTGTAGTACCAAGAGAGGTTGTATTTTGTTTAAGTACGATCCACCCCAGCAGGCGATACCATATTGAAATTGGGAATGAAATATACCTTAATAGATCTGTTTCAAGAGCAAGACAGAGCACACATTTTGTAAGTAATAGAAAAGACGAAGAGTAGAACGGAAATATACATACTCAAAGATGTAGTGTGATTTGAAAAGTTCATTTTAGAGTCAATGATTTAGCCCTAGATATTTAAATTCATTTACTGTCTCAATTTCAAAACAGTTGTCACTAAAACTAAGGTGGCTATAAAAAGTGGAAGCAGAATAAGAACTTAAATTACAATTACAGTTATATATATCGAATTTGTGACATTCTGGTGCATGGAAGTAGATACCATTTACAAAATTAGCCGAGGAAGTCAAACTGAAAAATATTATTTTTGTTTTTCTACTTATAACCAATTTGTGCTTAGCAAACCATACCCTCAATAGACTCAGATCCCAATTTATATCAGCAATAAGGTCTAAAAAACTTTTCGCACCATACGAGAAACCTATGTCATCCGCGAAAGCAGTTGGAAAACCCTTAAAGTTAAGTTCCAATACAGAGTTGATCTAAATAAGAAATAGAATAGGCCCAAGGACAGAACCTTGAGGTACACCCAAATTAAAAGTTTTTACATCACTTCAAGACTCTCCAATCTTTACTCTTTGAGAACTATCTTTAAGATACGACTCAACCCAAACTAGAACAAAACCACGAAACCCCGCTTTTTCTGATTTCTTTAGTAAAATTGCATGGTTGACCATATCAAAAGCCTTGGTTATATCAATGAAGAGACCGGCTGTACAATTCTTGCCATCAAGGTTTCACATAATATTTGAGCAAAACTGTAGGAGAGCATCTTCAGTGGATCTTTCCTTCAGAAATCCAAATTGTTTACTACTAAAAAAATTTGTTTTGTTTAAGAAACTTACAGCTCTATCCCTTAAAAGTTTTTCAAAAACTTTGCTTAGCACTGGAAGAAGTGAAATAGGCCTGTAGTTACCCACACTTAAAACAGAACCTTTTTTAAACAAAGGTAACACATCAGTCTTTTTAAGCTCTGCAGGAAACACTCCAGAAAAAGCACAATTGTTAAAGACAGCTGTTAAGACGTCAACTATGTAGGACAGACTATGGCTTGAACGACCAATGTTTGATAGTGTGATCTTCAGACGACCGCTTGACCAACTTGTTGGATGGCTTTCAAATATTTTTCAAATTTTAGAAGTTCGACGGAGTAGAGAGAGAGCTTGTCGTCAAACTTTATGTCACATAGACATAAAGTTGGACGACAAGCTTGATAAGTGTGAGCGCAAACTACATCCAACTATCCAACTTCCATCAAACGAAGTCTATCCAACTAATTGTACAGTGTGAACTCGGCTAAATACGATATCAAAATTTTAAGGCTGAGTAAAAGGCTTTAGTTTTCGTTCTACATAATATATTGGGTGATACAAGTTTGCCAACTCCCCATTAATTATGAAAATTGAATTAAAGCACGCAAAATATTGAAAAAAATTAAATTAAAAATTCCAAAGGTTTCAAGCGAAAATCTAAAATTGCAATTCATTGGCACTTGCTAATACATATAAACGCTGAAAATTTCATAAAAATTGTTTGACCAGTATTTTAAAAAAAAAAGAGATTCTTATTTAAAAAATTTTTTTAAAACGAGTTTTTGAAAAGTCAATTACGCAAAGTCTAAGATCTTTCCAGAAGTTGTTTTAACAAAAAATCTTAAAAAAAGGAATCAATTTTGAAGTTATTTCGAAAAATCAAAATTTTTTAAGAAATTAATAAAAATTTCAAAAATTTTAATTTTTCACATATACCTAACATGCAATTTTTTAAAATTATTTAGGACTTCTAAAACGGTAAATTTCTTCAATTTGCAATAAAATTTACTTCATAAGAATGACAATCTAAAATCAATCCCTCAAACAAAATTTAAACGTAATCGTTGGAGCCGTTTTCGAGAAAAATAAGTATTATTACTAGAAAACGCACAAAACATTGATCACGTTAGCTCAGCCTTAATAAATGTCATCACCGCACATTGTTTGATAGGAGACACGCCATTAGATTTCTTCTAATGACTTCTGCAGAAGTTGCTTAGATGAGGAGGAGGAGGAGACAATCCCACAACTCCTCTGCTCATGTCCTGCACTCTCCTTTAAAAAAAAAAAAACTTGCATCTAGGAAAATATTTTCTTGGTGATCCAAGCGATCTGGTGAACACAGATCCCCTACATTTCCTTCGCTTTATTAAAAGCTCCAAATGGTTTTGTTAAGTGAGGTACTCTCTCGCATAATTTTAATGGTATCACAATAGACCTAATATTGGTATAAGTGTGTCAGTTGTTTTCCTGACAGCCATTTTAAACCTAACCTAACCTAACGTAGGCTTGCCACATCCACATTAATTATGAAAATTGAAAAAAATCACTAAAAATATCCAAAAAAGTTGAATTCTATATTCCAAAGGTTTCTCACGAAAAACTAAAAACTACATTTTTTGCAGTCACCAATACCTACCTATACACGCTGGCCATAGTCTAATCCTTTTGTTTAATAGTTGCCCATATTGATGAGGTTCTGAAAAAAAAAGATTCTTCCGTTTTATTTGCGATCATATCATACTTTCTCAGAGATCACTATTCAGCTATTTTGCTATTCTGCTAATCATGCCCTTTTATTTGATACCCATGTTGAGAAAATGTTAAAAAGCATTATTTAATCCTAACTAAAGGTGCTTTGCTGTCAACAGGAAGAGAGTCAAATTTTGATTGCTAGATTGACCCATACAAATAAATAGATGAAAAAAACGTAACCGTCTAAAATATTTTTCTTCTTCTACGTAGTGTAGAAGGACAAAACGCAGCCAGACAGTGAAAATTGAGTCAAAAGTTAATAAGCGTTATAGAAGACCACTAATCTCTCAACATACCTGTTCTTGTTTACTTTTTCATTCGTATGACGTATGAGGCTAAAAAGAAATGTTCACATTATTATTGGTCCAAAAAAAAAGAACCAAACGTAGCACACATCACACTAACCAAATCTTTCTATGTTCGATTAATCATTTTTTTCTCTGAATCAATAAAACTCAATTTTTAAGTATAGTTTGTGAAGTTTTCTAGTATTGGTAGGTGCTCTTGACTAGTTAAAGCCCTGGGGCCACACGGAACTTAAAGTATAGTGAAAACAACTATCGGAGATTCAAATTTACTGACAAATCGTTGATTTGCTTAGGCAAGTGGAATATTACCGTAGGCTTAAGTCATCAAACACTCAAAAAACTCAAATACGTTAGCTTTTGCTTCGGCCTTGAGACTACCATTGAAGTTTTCAATGAACTTATCAAACAAATGGTAGGAGCTTCAAATGCTTAATTGGGAAGACTGAGCCACCAGGTAGACAGAAGATACATTTTTTTGCGACACACATGAAAGATAAAGAACCTGAATAACTTGGAACAGAATGTGCCCCAAGGGAATGTCTTCATTATCATCTGCCAAATCGCAAATATGATGCAAACTTGCTTTGTACTACCTACAGATTTAACTTCCACACCACCTTGACACAGTGACCTTAACACAACTGTGACTCTTGTAGCCTCAGAGATCCTTTCATGGGAAAATACTTAATGGTCGTTGTAACATTTATTACACTCATGCAAATAGACTGTGCAATGCTTATCGTCCTCTGGAGAAAATTGTACACACAAAATTTCCCCGTTTATCTTATAAGAACGCAAAAGTTTAGCTACAAGTAAATTACTTAGGATGTATTTCCTGAAAATGCTTTTGACTTTACTCTTTAATTTTACTGCACTGTTCTCTGTCTTTCTAAAAGTTTTGGGACATAAACGGCGCTGAGAAACGTTACCGTACATCGGTGTACAGGGTGTTTTCGGGAAGAAACCAATATAAATAAAAATGGAAATATACATGCTGTAAAATGCTTTTGCTTTGAACTGGGTTGGAAATGCTTGTGCGCTTTATCATAGAACATTTTCCGAAAGTCCATTGGACTATTATTATGTATTTAATCAATCAGAGAAGAGCCCATTAAAAGTTTCATGCATGTTTCGTGTTCACGCTGAGAATTTTACGTAAAATGAACCTATGTGTAATTTCTAAATGTAAGAAAACCAGCGAATCACATTGCACATACCGACGACCAGGACTTTTAGCTTCAGTTGTATTCTCTTGGCCAAAAATATTTTGCTTTTTCTACCACCTGCTCTGTGCTTTTCTAAGAACACCCTTTGACTCCAGGGAAGACAGTAATTCGAGTTTTAAACGGAATCCCACCACGGATTTAAAAGGAAAACCAGAAAAAGACGAAAGTAACCATTATGATGAGCGCTTTGCTTTCACTATTTTAGAAACATAAGAGTCTTTTATTTTCTTACGTTTTTATTTGTACAGCGAATAACGATGTTCTTTTCGTTATATTGTCCTTGAATCGTTGGAAAATTCTTTACGATTTTCAAGAAACCATTCAAAGTCATCGTTGTCGTTGGTTGTGTGCACATTGCCATGAACTTTTATTTCGATCTATAAAAGCGACCATCAGAGAACCCTTTTTGCGTTTCCTGCAACTAGTGATTTCTTTTGCTGTGCACATTTTTCCCTGAAGGACACTTCCGTTTATACGTTTATATGTCTGTGTGTTTGTATGTCCTCCTGTTGTCATTTTGCTCGTCTAAAATCTCCAACAGTGTGGCCAAGAATATAGCTGCGGAGTAAGTATGTTGGATCCCATTGGCTCGTTGCAAACACGAGTTATAGGAACTAAATGACTAAAAAATCCTTTCAACAGTCACCACTTAACTTCACTGTTATGTACTATCGCGGACATTTGGTAAAGCTACTGTATCAGGAAAGTATAGGTAAAGTAGTAATACGCTACGCTTGGTTTGGTTAGGACTTGGTCGTTGAAACAATTTAAGGACAATGCGGTTTTGTCACAGATTCAATTAACGGCCCTTCAGTATAACATCGATTTTCCATCAACACGTAGCATCGTATAATAGATATGTTGTTGTTCTCACTTCATGAAAAGAATATGAATGTAGACAAGCAGAATACTTTTTATGAATCACCAAGAGTTAATTTTTAGATGCCACTGTGATAAAGCGGATAAATTCAGGAAAAATAGGACTACTTCATCAACTGAAAAAAATTGTGTGAGTATTTTAAAGGTCTTTATTAAATGGCTTTAAAGTTTCTTTCTTCAGTAGGTAGGTACACCAAATTTACAGATTTTTACATCAAAGGCAGAGTTATGTTCAGATGAAGCATGAAACTCTAAGCCAAGACTTAGGCGATCCGATAACCGTACGAATTACTCAGCTATTTTCCTTGATCTAGAAACATTCTTTTTGATTTGTAAAAAGTGGTTTGGGCTCCGTAGCTCTTAAATCATTCGTATTAATTTCTCTTTTTGATGTTTATACATGAAAGTAGAGTAAATAAGTGGACGGGAAGAAGTATCTTTGTTTGCAGCGACAGCCAAGCTGTGCTTAAGGCCCTTCTCAACCCTCTAACCACTTCGAAAGTGATCCAGGAATGCAAGAGCTCTCTGAATGCGGTCGGAAGACTAAATTCCTTGAGTCCTGAACCGTCGCTAGGTTTGCCAGCGTCCTCAGTGAGGGCTTCAATCAACGATTGGATCTGTGAAGAGCACAACCGTAGATGGCATGCCTCCATTGGATGCAGACAAACCAAGCGTATGCTCCCCAACGTTATAGTAAGAAGACTGACATTTTTACTAGCTCGTAGCAGAAAAGACTGTAGATGTAGAAAGCTTATTGGCGTTGCCAGCGAGCACTTCTCTTTTGCCAAGCATTTAAATGTGTTAGGCTTAAGCCTTAAGTGATACCACACTCTGTGAATCTTGTGGAGAAGATGGGGACACCGCAGAGAACCTCCTCTGTGAATGTCCTGCTTTTTCTCGCATGATGTTACAGATACTCGGCGCAGACATGGTGAGAGTTGGTAATTAGGCTCCTTATCATGGCAGCGTCTTTTGGCTTTTCTCCGAACATCTGGAAAGCTATAACAAATAGCAGGTTGCTAACTGGTAGTACAATGGACCGGTATTTAGCTCTGAGTGCTCCAACTGGTATTTAAAAACCTCCAACAAAAAAAAAAAAAGAGTAAATAGAATTTTAGAGTATTAAGTCAAAAGATGACCTAAAAGTGTGCTCAACAAAGACCAGCAATGGTCCTCATTGAATTCAATGGAGAAGGGGTTCTAGACACCTGTTGATTGTTTCTCTGGCGCGTATTTCATCTTTATTAGTTCCACTAAAAAAACCAGATTCATAAGGAAAAATGCGGAGTTTAAGAGCATAGATTTATGACCTCGCAATGGACCGATTTCCTTTCTGCAGCGATGCCACAGTGCCCCTTCTTCTATTGCAGTTTCTGTTTTAAAAAAAATGAGTCAGAAAGATTGAGAAAATAATTTGATTTTTATTCAATGATTATATAGAGAATTTGATAAAAATAAGATATAATTAAATCTCATCAAATCCTAAATCTCGTAAGCTCCCTACCGCTGGTGGGGAAATTAAAAACCACGAGTTAGTAAAAATTTCAATATCTTGTTTATTAATGCTTTTTTGTTACTTACTAGAAATTGTACTTTAAATTTCTAAATTTGGGAGTACTTGGTGAACTTGAGATAGCAAAACGTTTAATCATTAAAAGGCGTTCAAATTAAATTGTATTTTGAACGTTTGCACTCCTTTTGAGTCAAGTGCTTCTAAATGAAAATTTATTAAAATGCGTTTTTGTTTTTCTGTTTGATCTCGGAAACTATTTTGTTATTGAACCTATGCAACAGACTTCAAGTTCACTCTTATAGTTCGACTTTATGGATTAATGAACCTTCTTTGGTCTTTAGTGTTTCAATATAACTTTAATTTACAAATAGGACAATAGGGAGAAAGCTTTATGAGATGTGCTCGCAAGAGAGTAAATACAATGGGAGAATATAGAAAATTAACATCTGACGAATTGGGAAAAACGTGCCATGACAGAAAAAAGAGTAATTTTACTTTGTTAGCTGGCTGTCACCTGTTAGTCACAGCAGTTTCTTACGCGCCTTTTCTTTTGCAAGCGTGGTTCTTTTCCGTTGGACTCGACTCAACTGAGTCCATGAGATATTGGAAGTGGATGCGGTTCTTCCAGACTCGGCTTGCTCAGCTTCAGCTGACGATGAAACGTATGGCAAATTCAAGGATAAAGTGTTAGTTGGTTATGTGAGATCTATGACAGGTTGCGATGTTGAATTTCGTCCCGATAACTGAGTTCTGTGAAGACTTTGCGGATGATAAAGGTGATGCTTCATAAGAGGAGTTGCTAACAGATTGATGATTACCTGCATTTGATTGCGTTGGTTGTAAAACACCTGAATATGAAGAAAAAGCATAAGTCTACGTGAATTCTTTACATACCTGATCGTTCGAAGTAGGTCAACTTTCAAACATATATACAATAGTAGAGTAACTGGGAAAATTCCCAGAAGTATTATTTTCAACTTTCAGGAACTTTCATTTTTCTCGACATGTTTTATGGGAGGGGTTTGATCTCGACTAATGAGCTGGATAAGTTTTGGGAACAAACCCCCAACAACTTTTTCAGTTCAATGTGATTGGAAAATTGTGCGAGTGAAAGGTCTCGCTGGAATTCGACAACGGAGGTGCTTGTCAGCCATAAGGCTGCATGCGCTAGAGAACCGTGACCGAAAACCTCGAGACACGATTGGCCGATTGTATGAAAGTGTGGGTGAATTTGAAAGTGGAGAAAGGACAAACTGACAAGATCAACGACTTCTTGGTTGACCTAGTCTATGACAAGTGTTTTTTTTTTTGGATTTGCGATTTTAAAAAGAGAAAAGTGGAAATTTTAGAGAACGTTGGAAATATTGGTTTGATAGAAAGAAAGTGCTAGAGAAATTTTAAATAAAGTTAGAAAAGTGAAATTTAGAGTCAGTGGGAGGAGAGAGTTAGCAGAATTCATCAGACAGACAAGAATATAGGAAATTCGAAGGAGGAAGGAAAAGCAGGAGAAAAGGTGAAGATAAGTAGAGTGTTTTAGTTTTTATAGTGTTGTCAACTTAAGTTTCGGTTGATCTTTGCCATCGCAAATTCTCAAAATTGTGAGACACGCGACCCTTTTAAGTTTTTATTAGTTGTTCTTTTCGGGAAAGAACAATTAACGTTTCAATCTTCCGGTTACTTGCGTTTGTTTACTTTTCAAACGTTTCGCTTACCGTCCACCATTGTATTTTTATAGTTGAAAAGATTTGGGTTTTTAGTCCCACTTTTTGTAAGGTTTTCCCCACACGTAAACAAAATAAATAGCGTTAAATCCCTTTTGGGAATTTAATTAAATTGTTTTTATTCGGTTTTAACATTTCAGCCTTGATTCTTGGTTTGGAAATTTCACCTAAAATTTTCCTGGCGCCCACTTTTCTTTGTACACCCAGTACTTAGAAAATACTTATAATTCTTCGTTTCATAATTAATAAATCGGACTTTTAATTCGCGATCAATCGTTTTATTCGCGCTACGTTATCGTATAATTTATTTGTGAACCCAGCCCAGCTGAGCTTAGTCGTGGTGTCAGCAGCCTACCTGCTGAGAGTTACACTTTTTTATCAGCGTGTTTGACATTTCAATTGTTTACCTCGCGGCACACCGGTTGTGCATTTCTTTTGATCGTGTACAAATTTCGTTTGTTTAATTTAATTAATTGGATTCGGAAAATCCAATCGCGTTTGGTATAATAATATCGTTTCATCGTAAAATTAATTTATCGCGTAATAAAAGTGTAACAACGTTGGATAGTCATCTGAGGTAAATTTTTGACTAGGGTTGAAAATTGTAACAAGCTGCTGATTGTCGGTGATGGTCTCAATTCACGACCATAAAGATTTTGCTTGAATTCCTTCACCTCATGGATTATTGAGAGCGCTTATGTAAGCGCCCGATTCAAAACCTTAATTACTGTCCGAACACAATGGTGTAGCTGTAGCTGTAGTACGTCGCGCTGTCAAAGTCGAAAGTAGGCAAATGCCATAAGAGTGAACACAATGCGTAGTAGTAGCTGTAGCGGTAGCTGAAGCTGTAGTACAAGTTGACTCAACTTCAACTTTTGAGCGTGCTGCAGCGCTACATTTCGACGTTTCACAAAGAAAAAAAAACAAAACAAAGCAAAATGGCTCAGCAAAATTGACATCTTGCGCTACACCATTGTGGACGAGCGGTGCTACATTTCTCAGCTGCACTCTGACTTTTAATTTGACAGCGCGGCGTACTAGAGCTACAGCTACACCATTGTGTTCGGGCAGTTAGATTGTAAGCGCCCGATTTAAAATCTTAATCTTTAACATGCAAAAAAAATCTAATAACATGCAAAGAGGACAACGTGCAAAAAGAAAACAAAACCATAGATCTTCAACGTATGTCTGCTTTTATTAGACTGATCTAATATGTTACAAATCGAGAAGAGCTTTTCAAGAAGCAGAATAATACTGTAAATTATTATATAAGAAAACTGTCTCAACTGATCATACGATCTTTCGGTTATGTTTTACCGATAAACATATAAACAGTAATGTGATTACATTAATACAAACAAACAGCAGAAAGCTTTTATGTTAGCATGCATGTGATCGTAAAAAAGAGTACTGGCAGATGAACATTATTTGGGATTTCTAAGATCGTAAATGATTAAAATATATCTCTTACACTTATTCGTCGACTTGTCTACACTTTTTTTGTCTGTCCGTCTGTAAAGTCAAGCTTTTAGTTTGAAATTCACTTTATCTCGTTGAAATTCCACTTAATTTGAGTTTGTGTAAAAGAGCAAGATATTTGATACTTATTTATTTCTGTCCCTTTTTAGTTCACACTCAAAACTGAAGCATCTCTTTGTGCTCTCCAGTGGCGTGGCGTCCATATAACACGATTCCTATCGTCTTACCTTTTAAAATGTGTCCCTTGTTCGTAGAAAAAACCAGCAACGTAAGTCTACAACAAGTCTACAAAGCAGTCAACAGCCTATCTTTGCCCATACATACAATGTTCTTCATGCACTTTTAAATTTGCGAGATACACACACAATACACAAAGCATACACAGAACACAATACACAAAGCATTGAAAATCGCCGCGCAGAACATATTCTGTGTTTGTCCCTGTCTTTCCTACGATATACTTCCACCCCGGTGCCTCCCTTTTCAATACACGTTCTCTTATTGAAAAAAGTAAGACGATAATTTTCGTCTTACTGCAATTTCTGCTTGGAAAAAATAATACATTTTTCGCCTTAGAGTAATGTACGGCAAATTCGGTTTTGTTGTGCTGTTTTTTTTTTTGTTCTACTGATCATTGTTTTGAATTATTTGCAAGTTTAAAGTGAATTTCAACCTAAATGACTTAAAGTATAGAAAAATTGGCTTCGATTAATCCACGTTTGGAATTTAAGGTACCTTCTGTTTATTCCTTACTAATTTGTATAGGAGCCATTTATGAAAACGGTCAATCCGAAATGTTGCTATACCTCCGATTTTGCTCAAACTTTGTAGAAATGTTCCTTTGTTATCGAAATACGAAATCGTCAAAGGATTTTTTTTTGTCATTTTCCTCTCCCCTCCAGCCATACTCAAAGAACCGAACATAGCGATTTTATGGGCTTCAGACTTTGCACTCTTAAATTGTCTGTATTCAAGCGATTAGGACAATTAAGGTGTCATTTTAAAGCTGATAAAGCATTCTTTTCAAATCAATCAAAAGGTTTAAGATATTTGAGTTGCTTTAGAAACCTGATCCTTTTGAAATCAACACATTTTATATACATTTTTGCCATTTTTGAAGTAGTCCTGTGCCTAAAATATCAATAGTAAGTCCCTAAAAATTTCCCTAATTAAACCTTACAATAATTACAAAATAAAGAATCCAAAGTTGATCAAAAAACAAATTTTTTTATGTGCTTTACAAACATCCCTTTCAAACTTTGAGCTTTTGAAAAAAAGCCAATCTTTGGGATCACTTTTGTGAATGTTGACTACCAGATATCAAAATGAAAGTAGGTAGAATTTAAAGGCCTATTCTTCAACTATAAGTCCTGAAAATTTCATTTTGTTATTCGCATGCACACTGAAGTTACAGATGATTAAAACAAGCTTATTTCTAAGCTATGGAAAAAGCCAATCTTTGGGCACATTTTTGGGAATGTTGACTACCAGATAGTGGGCAGGATTTAAAGGTCTATTCTTCAACTTTTAGTCTTAAAAATGTCTTAAGTCTTCAAAATTTCATTTTGTTATTCGCATGTACACTGAAGCTACAGCTGATTAAAAACAAGCTTACAAAAAAATTTTTAAATTTTTTTGGATAGAACGATATTAAAAAAAGTCTTTGAAACTAAGAATTGTGTTTTATTAAAAGAATAAGCTTTTTTTTTAATCAGGGAAGTTTTTAGGGACTTACTATTGATATTTTAGGCACAGGACTACTTCAAAAATGGCAAAAATGTATATAAAATGTGTTGATTTCAAAAGGATCAGGTTTCTAAAGCAACTCAAATATCTTAAACCTTTTGATTGATTTGAAAAGAATGCTTTATCAACTTTAAAATGACACCTTAATCGTCCTAATCGCTTGAATACAGACAATTTAAGAGTGCAAAGTCTGAAGCCCATAAAATCGCTATGTTCGGTTCTTTGAGTATGGCTGGAGGGGAGAGGAAAATTACAAAAAAAAAAATCCTTTGACGATTTCGTATTTCGATAGCAAAGGAACATTTCTACAAAGTTTGAGCAAAATCGGTGGTATAGCAACATTTCGGATTGACCGTTTTCATATGGAATGGCTCGTAGGTGATTCATTTTTCTCGACTTACCATTTGAAAATATCCACGCCACGCCACTGCTGCTCTCTTAGCGCATTAAGGAAACTTTGCTAAATATAATTGGCTCTTCATCTTTTGTTTCCTTAGTTATTACAGACCACTTACAGAACTATTAAAGAGGGCTAGCTATAAGGACAGCAACTCTATGCGATATCTTCGAAAGACTTTATTAAGAGTATCTTCTTTTTTTTGTGAGAATGAATAAGGTGTCATACAACAATTTAGTTTTTTTTTTAATTTACAAGCGTTACAGTCCTTTTCAAATCTTGAAGAATCAAAGAAAGTGCTAACTTTTCCACAGCAAGTTCATACCTACTCATGCAAAGGCTTAAGACTGTTTTAATTTCCTAGTTTCTAGCAATAAGGCCTTGATGTCTTAGCATTGCACTCTCCTCTTGCTATAGTCTCAGAATTGTAGAAAAGTGTTTTTTTTTTCTTTTGTTGCTGCTTTATTGCTCATTCTGGTTTATTTTTGTCAATAAAATTATGCAATATTTCAAAATGACCATCTTAACAACTCTCATGCTCTTGCAAAAAAAAAGCAAACGAAATGCCTCCAATTTCAATTGTTTTATTCCGTGTATTTTAATGGCCCCATTTCAAAAGATTCCTTTGATTGCATCGCCTCTATTAAATATTATTATTATTTTTTAGAACCCAAAACCAAGTGAAATTGTTTTTTCCTTAGCTAAACACAAGTAAGACGAAAATTATTTCCTAGGTGTTCTTGTATCTCTACTCCATCTCCAACAATGGTTTTGTTTTAAAAATATTTCCTCCGCAGGTAGGTCAATGATTTATGAATGTAGAAGAGTCCCGACCCGAGTCATATTCACCGATGGTAGAGCTTTACCCTTGTTATGTGCGTTCCTGGGGCAATTACAAAATTTATTAGGCCCTATTCACCTATGCTGAAATGAAGCTCTTATTTCGTTGTACCTACCTACCTACTATCCTATAGTGGCTTTTGTAGCTTTCTTTGTAATTCTCCTTTGGATTGCTTTATGAAGGGTTGATAAAGGAAGGTGTAGCTAGGTGTAGCTATTTTCGTTTAATTTAAGACCGTTACAAAGTACAGCCGCACTGTTGTGTAGTAGTCAGGGAATTGCCTTTTTATGTGTTGATCCAAATCGTTTACGACAGCTCAAATTATATTGTCAAGGAGTCTGCTTAAACACAACTCATCGCAGGTGATGCTTTAGGAGTTGTATTGGTGTTTTGTGGTCAACATCAGGACCAATTTTATTGGGCTACTAAAAGGATTGAAGTGTAATAGATTTTTTGTGGAGTTCCTAAACAAGCAAGTTAAGTCAGAATGGCCTACAAAAAAACTATAAGAAATCTCACAGTTATTAAAACCCTACTTGTATTTGGATATTTTAAAATACTTGTCTGTTTCCTCTGCAATTAAATAAAATTAGAAATGTCAGTCTCATCTGTTGGCTTTTTAACAAAACCTTTATGGGCTATCATATTTCTATAAGCCTGTATTTGAATTTTCGTCAGGAAAAATCCACTTTTCGAGAAGGCGACGGGTTTCCAGCAAATCCCTTGCTTTACTTGACTTGAGATACAAATGTAAATTGAAAACTGCTGCCTCTTGGGATTGAATTCAACCATCCAGTTGATTGTTGGCGGGACGTTAACATCATACGACAGAATGCTTTTGCTTTCTGTCAAATCGATTTACATCTCCAGAACTGCAGATCTACTGGAATGCAACAGAAGTAAACGATTATTGTCGCCAAGTGCAGACTGTGACTGTGAACACATTCCATTGCTTTTTCCGGACTAGAATTCGAAAGTACGTGCACTTCTGTAGAGGAAACTTCAGGAAAGTAGGTACTACCGATACAAAGGAAAAAACCTTTGCATCCGGTGAAATCGATTAAAACTTCATTTGAATGCAATTCGGCAAAAAAGAAACTCCAAACACACAAAAACGAGCGGAAATTGTAGTATTTCTTTGCATCTCTGGAGTCATAGTGTACTCGTATTCGACAGTCGATGAACAGGAATCTGAAGTTCCAAGCCAAGCCATGAAACGAAGGTTTAAAAACAAGATAGGTAGGAAGAACTACTTTTAACTAACTGAGCGAGGAATTTTTTTTAAGCAAGCTATCGAACATAAGAACTAAAAAAAACCTCGTCCCGTTTTTAAGTACAAAAGTAACCTTACATGTTAACGGATATTGGTTGGAAAATATGCACAAAGACAACATTGAAATGTTTGTTTGAAAATGAAAAGAAAAAAGATGAATGGTTTAGAAGCATGTTCGATTATGTGACTTGCCTTCGACAACCTGCCTGCTGCCTGCTTTTTGGCTTAAAATGTTGTGAGTATGTATGCATGCGGATTGTGGAAGTTTGTATTACATTTTCATTTGAGGCAATTTGAACATTGACAAATTTAAACTTAATTAAAATGAAGATTTTGAACATATTTTTTTGTGTTGTTATATGTTTATAAGCTTCGGTCATCCCTACAGTCAACCGTAATTAGAGGGTTGAATTGATTCATTGCAGATAATTGTAGGGAAATAAATCCAAACAAGTTCGGATTTGTCTGTTGATCGGATGAAGTCGGACGACATCGGACGACATCCTGACGTTGTCGGTTGTAGTGGTGTACGTGCTCTCTTTGTTTAACACATGTTTGGTTCGAACGTCAGAGTTGGGCTGACAACGGCCGATTATAATTCGGACGATGTCTGATTTAGTGTACGCGAGCCGTAAGGCTCAACGAACTCAAGACGGGTTAGGGCGTTGCCTCAAATCTTTCAATTTCTTTTTCGGGCACTCTGCCATGGTTGCTGGAAGTTTAAGCTCTTTATCAGCGTTAGCACTACAGAGAATAAAACTCAAGAAGATCGACCATTAAAAGTAAAGTTGATTGAAAAAAAATGAAGAAGATACCAAAATCTGGAAACGATGCGAAAAAGAAACAAAAAATGAAAAGAGGATTAACTTCAATTGAAGTAAATTGGCATCGCTGTTCCAAATTGTGATCACGTCTTCCAATTTTTCTGTGAAGACCTAGAAACAACAAAAAGAATGGTTGATACCACTTTATTGCACGTTAAATTGTGAACACTTTAGTGAGTATTTTTAAAATCGACTAATGCGACAAATATGTTTCAAATTATCGTCCATCTTTAGGGCTGTAACGATTGCTAACGTGCCGGAAATTTATGAATGATCGGCATAGAGGAAACTCTTGATAAGATTGAATAGTTGAATGTTAAGAAATGCGATCCAACCTCAATTGTGTAACAACTTCTGTCTAATGATGTGATGTATTCTTCTAGGCAGAAGAAAAACCGAAAAACAACTAGAAATCTTTTCAGTTTATATTCCGGTCTAACTTTTGTAAAGGTTTTGAGTACCACGAATTTTCTTCATCAACAAACACAGGATTTATTAAAAATCTCAAAGCCAAACACGTCTTGTTGGTGTTAATCCAAAATCGAAGGAACGGTTTCAGATTGCGATGAATTTTTTGATGAAACTCAAATTAGAATTTGAGAGGAATGAAGTATGTATTGGTATTCTCGGTAATGTAGTTTTCAATAGTCAATTAGTGATTTCTGGTGTATGAAGCAGTCTGTTCTGTCCAGAATTCCTTTGAAGTCTGCTGTTTTCTAGTGCCATCGTGGGTATCGGCCATTGAAATCATCTCCAGTGAATCTTTATGTGTTTTTTATATGAAGTTGACAGTTTTTTCGATAGTAAAGAGTTAAAGTGCTATCAACTGTGGCTTTAAAAAACGGTAATGAAAGGAGCTTTTCTCTGCCTTGGGCTGCGTTTGGTTTGCCTGGAATGTCTTATGAAGTATTAAGTCTATATGACTCCTTTTAGTGGTTTATGCCTCGCTGGTGCGATTAGTGCTTACCGATGATTGCTCGGGATATCGTCCTTTGGATTATGCTATATGCAATGAAATGACATTGTAGCTGGTTTTCTGGAAAATTAAGTGCTGCATAACTTAAAGATAAAGGTGGTCAAAGCCAACGAAACTTCATCTTCTTATGGGCACCATACGTCTGTGGGAACGTCTGCCTCAATCAATGAATCTCATCAAAGATTCCGATTCCTGAGGAGTCCTGTTCATACAGTCGGTTGGGGTCTCTTTTTTTCATTTTCATGAAATTATTAAAAAAGCATTTTCAAGTATGGGCGTTGGGCGAAGCAGGATTATTTGGAGCAGAGTTATAAGAGTCTTCATATGTGTTGCCAGATCGGCGCAAGGTATTCATTGACTTCTTCGTTAAGCTCCGAAGGTTGATACTTTTGTATATTTTTTTCCTCGAAAAGAGGAACTCTGTCGGTTGTTGCGGGGGTTTGGAGTAGGTCATTGGAGTGACTATACATTTGGATTGGTCTTGAAATCTTGATCGATTTCAGATTTTGGTTTTTTCTTGACTTCTTTCTTCACCAGCAGAACAATACATCAAGGCTGGTTTCTAGTTTACATGGTCTGAAATGACTGCATGTTATGTGGGAGGTTCGAGGTTCGATTACCATAACAGAAAAACAAAAAGTTTTCCCACGGGTATAGTGAGGAATTTTATTTTTTTATTTAATTTAATCAGTTCTGCACTTTGTGTAACCTTAACTCAAAAGAAGACATTTGCTTAATGGCCCGAATTGGAAAAATCTTCATTTATTTATAAAAAATGTTTATAAATATCGAATGTTATTGATAACTGAATTTGATTAAAACAAAATTGTTAATTTAACTTCTTTACCAAAATTTTAAATTGTTAAAATATTTATTGCCAACTGAGCTGACGGCATTGCCATTGCTTTTAATTTTTTTATTATTATGTTATTGTGTTTACTTTATAAAGTCAATAAATGGATTACTTACTTACTTACTTACTTACTTACTTAGTGAGGAATTGTCAAGTCCTCCGATAATTCTCTCATGGTCATAAGAACAATTGCCTGTTCGTCATCGGATGTATGCCCCCTCCATTCCACAATATGTATGGTTGTTAAAAGTACGCTAGGCCACAGGGCTTCCCGCTCTGTTGCCCCAACTTATTTATTTGTGTACACATCTATTTCCCATTAAAAACCGTCATGCCGCAGTTACTTGCTAGATGCTCAAATTTTTTATCTAAATCGATGATAGTGCTCACTATTAAGAAGTCTCTAAGTTTTCTACATAAAGGGCGTTTTCTTAGACGTGTGGTTATCAATCTGACAATACTTTTTCGGAGTTGGTCTTTTTGACAGCTGTCACATAGTTTATCAATTCAGTTTGCCATTTTATCGTTGGTGGAGAACGGGGCACTGTGCACGTTCGATAAAATGTCTCGAAACGATAAACGAAATCACCGATTTCCATATAGTTTTGACTTATAAGGTGCTTCCAAGATCGGGCGATTTTACAACGCTGGACTATTTTGATGTGTTTTTATTTAATCTGTGGCAGCAAGGAAAAACGACATAAGTCAGTTTTTGCTATTTTCCAGGAGAGCGATTTGAATGTTTGGTTTGCAATTACAAATCAGGTACTAGACTTGTGGACGAAGTTTAAACGTTGAAAATATATCAACCCTTACAAATATTGACGAAGCAGTCGCTTGCTTTTACTCCATTTTAAAAAATTGCATGAAAAAAACCATTCCCCAAAAGACGCTCAGAAATGCTATTTTTTGTCAACCGTGGTTTACCAAGGAACTAAAGGCTCTGAGGAATAAAAGAAACAAGGCTTGGAAGACCTATTTAATTACTCTTTCTCCAACTGACCACCAAATATTTATAAGTTTTTTTGAAGACTTCAAAATGCTTTCTCAGAATCTGTACTCTAGCTACGTCACCCAAATGGGCTGTTCTCTGAAAAACGATCCAAAAAGCTTTTGGTCCTTTGTAAATTCTAAAAAAAAATCAGACGGCTATCCAGCCAACTTTATTTATAATGCCATTTCTTTAAAAAATACTCCCGACATTTGCAATGCCTTTGCGGACCATTTTAATGGCTCTTTTTGTAATGCAAATCTAGAAATTGATGAAAAATATTTTGAATATTTAACTCACTGCTCGCAAGTGAATTTTAATAATATCCCTATTCAAAGAGACAGAATTACTTACTACCTCTCTTCGCTCAATGATGACGTTTCTTCTGGTCCGGACATGATTCCGCCAATCGTTTTAAAGAAGTGTTCCTCACGTTTATGCTATAAACTCGAACATCTTTTCAAGCTTTCATTAAAATCTGGAATATTCCCCACTCTTTGGAAAAAATCTTTTATCACACCTGTTTTCAAAAAGGGTGTAAAAACCGATATAAAAAACTACAGACCTATTTCAAAGCTCTCATGCATACCTAAGGTATTTGAACAAGTAGTCTGCGAAAGCGTATCCTTTTTTCAAGGAATGTTGTCTGCCACCAGCAGCACGGATTTATGCAAAGAAGATCGACGGCTACCAACCTTCTATCCTTTCATCATAAGTGTTCCAATGCTCTTGAATGTGGGAACGAGCTTGATTGCATTTACACTGACTTCTCTAAGGCGTTTGACCAACTGTCTCATAACGTCATACTTTATAAACTAAAAGCCTTTGGATTTCCCCCAGTATTTATTGCTTGGATAAGTTCCTACTTAAAAAATAGGTCTTATGAAGTCAAATTTCGTAACGTTTTGTCAAAACCTTTCAATGCTATGTCTGGCGTGCCTCAAGGTAGTCATCTCGGCCCCTTGCTTTTCATTATTGCAATAAATGATGTAATTTCTTGCATCTCCTATAGCGACATTTTAATCTTTGCTGATGATATGAAAATTTTTAAAATCATCGAAAATACTTCAGATCGCGACTTCTTACAAAAAGATATTGATAGTTTTGTTGTATGGTGTTCAATGAACGGACTAATTTTAAATACTTCCAAGTGCCAAAGTATGACCTTTTCCCGTAAAAGATCTCCTAGCATTGGAGAATATTCAATATCGCAACAATCCCTATCTCAAGTTTCTAGATTCCGGGACCTCGGTGTTCTTTTTAGTACCAACCTCGAATTTAATGAACACATCAACCTCATTATCAACAAAGCAAATTCAATGCTTGGCTTTATTAAGCGATGGGCTAAGGAATTTAATGACCCTTATGTTACCCTCTTTTTATACAACTGTTATGTTCGTCCCCATCTAGAGTATGCTTCTCAGGTGTGGTCACCATTTTATGATATTCATAAATCTCGAATCGAAGCAATACAGCACAGATTCATACGCTTCGCTCTCAAAGGTCTTCCTTGGGAAGATCCTTTCAATCTCCCTCCCTATGAAAATCGTATTCGCTTATTAAATCTTCAAACACTCTCACAGAGAAGAATCAACAATGATTTAGTGTTTTTTCATCAATTAATAACCGGTATAATTGATGCTCCCGACTTGCTCTCCCACGTAGGATTCAACTATCGCGGAGGAACTCACCAACTACGTAATTTAGAGTTTATACATCGCTCCCACCACCGAACTAACTATGGCATGCATGAGCCATTAGCTCGCATGAGTAGGTTATTAAACTCCAATCCTTTTATTGCCGATTTCAACATCAGTAAAAATAGTTTCAAATTAATATTAAGAACCAGTTTACCATCAGCATGATTCATGTTTAGTAGTTTTTTTTATTACAGTAGTTTAATTTAATTTTTTATTTATAAACCTTGTTTTGTTTAGTATTGTTTCATTAGTTTAGTTTGTTCTATTAATGTTAATTTTAATATAATCTATGTTTTACTTTGTAAATGTTGTAATATTTTTTTTTTTTTTTCCTCGTATACGTTCCCTTTGTGCTTATGTTGGCGTTATTTACTAACCACTAACACTTGCATTAATGATGAAGAGCGTAGATAAGTGTGTACAAATGAGCTTGCTCTAAGTTCAGTGCCACTTAAGTCTCTGAGATGCAAAAAAAAAAAAACGTGGAAATGACTCAAATTACTGTAAGATTTTATTTGAATTTATAAAGAATTAATTTTATGTCGCTTTATAGCAGATTTTGATAAAAATATGACTTATGTCGTTGGTCCTCAATGAATACAATTAAATAATTTTTTTTAAGTTTAGTTATGTAGTTTTTCCAAACGCAAAATAAAAAAATGCACTGTAATAAATTGACTTAACTCCTTTTTCCAAAACAAATTTTTGAAATTTGCAGAAATGAGTCAAAGTCGAAAAAGGATGAAAATAATTTTTTACATTCAATGGAGGAACTAAAGGACCCAGTCTTGCTATTTTATCGCCTAAATTATTATTATAAATCAACATAAAATAAAAGTGTTTGACAGTAAAATATATTGAGAACACAACATTTAATTTTCTTAAATACAAAAATTCACAGATTTTGATTTAAAATAAAACTAGCAAAAATTTATCATTTTTTGATCGTCCTCTTTTTTAGTTTTCATCTTCATCGCTGTCACATACATCCAGATTAACGTTTTGTTTTTTAATGATATCAACAACAAAACTTCTATAGAATGCATGAAACTGGGGATCAGTTTTTCAAATTCTTGAAATCCCACAAGAAAAGAAGGTCTTGCACCGAAATAATAGGGACATGTGGAATAACTGAAATGTCAGATCTATTGAGACTATTTCCACCACGTTTCTTATATTTATATTCTTAGGTGGGCTATCCTCGTCCAAATTGTTTTTGTAGGATATGAACCAAGGTTGTCTTTCTATCTTAGCCACCTGAATTCAAGCCATGGATACTTCTCGCCGTGAGTATTCACCTTTCGCCAAGTGAACTGTTCTTTGAGGTTGCAACAATGTCTAGGAAATCTAGCTGACGCATTACCTTCACTTTAAAAAGAATTCTGTCCCTTAAGCCAGCAATTAAGTTCTGCCAGTCTCTTGGATGGTGAATCTTAGCTGATGTCTTCTTTTTTTTCGTTCAATTGGCTGAAATCATATTCCATGTGGGTATGACCAGGTTCCAGGAGTTTATGGACAATTACCCCTTGTTGTTCGCTATTCGCTAAGGCGACTATAAAGATACAACTAACATGCGTGCTTTCATTTTGACCCGGGCAAGAATCACTATAAGAAACTAACATTTTGGCGGCAACAAGAACTACTTGTCTATGTACTTAAAAATACAACATGCCATTTCATTTGCACCTTATTTTACCATTCCTTCATGCCACATTTATAACAATGAGGTTTATCGTTAGCCAAATTGTGAACCGTTAAATTATATGTCCATAACTGACTTTTATAGAATGCAATATTTGATTTCAAATATGGTGTAGGCAAGCACTGCTGGAGATCAAACGCATATGCTGCAATAGCTTAGTTGGTTTTGGCTAGGTTTTTGTCTTTGTTTTTGCATGGGTAAGCAAAATCAGCTTTTTGTGACCTGCAAGCTCACCCTCGAGCTTTAATTTTTCATCAGCACTTTCTATAGCTGAAGTTTTGTGATGCATCTTTTTTTTACTTTCAAATTCAGCTTATGAAATACTTTGGTATACTTGGATAAGCTCTTTGGTTCCTCATTTCCCAAACAATAAAGACTATACATTTTGAAAAATATGACACCCTGGCTGTAAGTACAGTTTAGACGTATCCCGTCTTGTATAATGCTCTCATAAGCCGGGAATTTTTCAATATGTGTTTTTATGTTCTCTATTTCTTCTGTAGAAAGAGCGTTTGGGGGTGTCGAGCTTCCTCTTTTGTCAGCTAGTATACTGGAAGGAGAACTCAATTTCTTATGTATTACTGACCGCAGAAAACCATTTGATTCGCCAAAACAACCCCAAAACCTTACCTTCAATATTTTCACAAACGCTATCTCTCTGACTTTTTTAATTTGCACTCAAAGCGGCTGCTCTTTCTGGGGCTAAAGACGACATTGCGCTACCGCGCGACATTATTATTTTTATCGAAAGAATTTTCTCAATATTTTCTGAAAACAATCAATTTTCTTTAACACTTCCTATATAACACTTAATAAAATAATTATAAAAAATAACAAAAATAAAACAATTCAAATTAAATTAACCTTCGACACACATCTATGACGTACTACAATACAATAACCCAACCAGAACAGAAATTTTATAACAAGAAAACGGCATAAGTAGCAACTGAGTGTCTAAAAAATTTTAAGTATATTCTGTAACGTCTTTTGGAACAACAGCACAAGTCAACTTGTATTCTTTCTTTTTACAAACCGAAGTATGGAAAACGTACACAAGTAAACGTGTGCATGTATTTTGTGCGAAAGAAATTGTGGAAAAACTACACAAGTCAACATATCTGCGTGTAAGCTAAAATTTCATTTTTGAAAAAGAGCACAAGTAAACTTATGATCACGGGGAAACGATATAATAGTTTTAGAAAAAGAGCATGATTTGGTTTTTCGTTATGGAATAAAAGCACAAGTGGGAAATAAAAATTAAGGAATTGTACTTATGCTGCTTTTCCTCGTGTAAGCTCTGTAGATACAGACTTATGTCGTTTTTCTTTTGTCTGTAATCCCTTAACCATTTGAGATAAAAATACAAAAAAAATATGACAGATGAAACGGCTTACTGCGCATTGAATGCTATCAAAAATTCATTTTCGACATTAGTCGACTCGTTTTTCCTTGTTGCCACAGTTATGTGAAGTCACTTGTGTAAGCATAAAAGCCCGAGACGTTTCACGCCTTGGAAGAGAATATTTGTATGTACTATATGCGTTTTATTTCTTTCTGAAAACCACACGTCTTAAAGAAACAACCCTTACTCAAACACTTCATTCTAAAACCCAATTTCACATTAGTAATAGTCTATTGATTATGTCGTAAAAAAGGGCATATAAAGGAACTCGAAAAAGGGCGGATTTTTATTGCATGAATCGATGCAAGGGCCAATTTTGGAAAAAAAACAGAAAGTGCTATTAAATTAGAGGGTGCAAATCGAAGATATGGGTTCTAAACCATCTCCACAATTTTATTCTAAAACGGCTTACGGAATTTTTTCTCCAAAATTGGCCCTTGCATCGATTTATGCAATAAAAATCCGCCCTTTTTCGAGTTCCTTAAGAAATGACATAATCAATAGACTATAACCTAAGTTGAACTAAACATCAGCTTCTGTTAAAATGTAAAGCTCAACTCGCTCGGCTTAACAGCTCTGAATCATCTTCATTCGCTCAGCCATTCGAAGTTGATTACATTTTCGGGGCGATATTTGGAATCATACGTTGATTGCACGCAATTTATTGTATGTGTTTTTCAGTGCATACTATGGCGTACATTCTCAATTTTTCGCCAAATATCCTGCAACTACTGGTGCCCATGGCGAAATCTTTATTGGTGTTTCGAATCGCAGAAACATCAAGGAAAGAAATATTTATCCATAGCTCTTAATTCTATTGAAGTTTGACTAGTGCTTTTGCAGGGTAAATCCACAGTAAATATTTTTTTTTTTTTCTATATTTCTAGTGGTTTCTTGATGAAACCAAACTTTCAAACTATCAAACACCTTCTTGAACAAAATGCCAACAAATTCAACTCACCGTTCATAGAACCACTGTAGAACCCTATTGATTGTTGAACTTTCATTAGAGCCATAACCAGAGTCCAAACTTCCTGTATGAAATTAGCCATTAAATACAAAGAAGGGACGTCTACCTAAAAGCTCTCTTCGCCTTCCTAACCAAACGTAACCTAAAGTCGGTGATATTACGCAAGTACCTGCACATCAGCCCAAAGAAAACAAACAAATATTTTGACATCAACGAAACGGAAATCTCCAAAAGGTATGAATGCTATCCTTGCTTCTTCAACAAATAAAAATACGCAAAGTAAATTTCAAAGGTAAAGGAAAACAAAGCCATGTCCCTCTCTCATATTAAATGTCCTTATACTTTTCTTATGAGAAAGTAGCCTGAAAAAACAACAAACTCGACTGTTTATTTATCATTTTTGAATTTATTTTGAAACAAAACTTCATATTTTTCTATGTTGACTGTTCACCGTACCAAACATTGTCAGACACAGGACACAGCCATGCCATTTGTTTATCTGATCAGTATCCAAACAATGCCTTCCGTGAATTCACCCGCACGCGGTGGTTATAAAGAAAACCAAAGTATTGGAGCACACGGTTGGGTTCATTCATGATCTCTTCTCATCTTAAGATGTTCTGGATCCGTGTTGGAAAAGTGTGGTTCTTGTATAGAGAGTTGTTTTTTGAACGATGCGGCTCTTTTATTCTTTATCATTTGACTTAATGTTCTAGGAAGTCAACTCCCATGAGAAAGCGACATCTGTAAAGCCCGGTGTAAGAAGAATCTCATTTTCCAACAGCAGTTATTCTTCTATACTTTAGTAGAAGCAACCACCAAATTTACTTAAAATAAATTTAAAAAGCAAATAAATTAGACTGACACTTGTGATGCACTTGTTTGCTCATATTCCGGTTTCATGTTGTCTTCCTTTTCTTTTATATAATCATGGCGGACGTAAAGGAGTTCTGAAAGCTCTCGAAGTGCCAGCATTTTGGAAAAAAGTAAAGGATTTAGTGAGAAATACCGATGCATTTTGCTCTCGATCTTTAGTGATTCGTATTAAAACCCAAGGCCAGGGTCTGGTAAAGCACTTCACATACGGTTAGTGCAACTGAATTTCTTTTCTTAAATGTACGTTGGAAGCTGGGCTTATATAAATAAAGAAATAAATAGGGTGGCGTAACAGAGCGAAAAGCCTCGCTTCGGGGCCTATTACACTTCTCACAACCACTACTTGTGGGGGATTGGAGGGGACCTACAATTTTCTGCCGGTTCCGAACGGCGAATTAAGAAAGCTCTTTTCATGGCAATGAATTTACTATCGGAGGACTTGCCAGTTCCTCGCGAAAGGCGATACCCGTGGAAAACCATTTTTGCCTCTGTTGGAATTCGAATCACGAACCCCTGCGTTAACAGGCAGACGTGCTAGCCATCACGCCACGGGTACCAAATTCGCCCCAGATATTAACAATAAATTAAATACGATGATAAAAGAAATTTTTTGAGAATATTTTTCATTTTTCCACTCATATAATGAACCTTTAATTTATAATGAAAAAGAAAATAAGACTACCCTTCGTGTCGCGAAGCCAGACTCCTGCGGGTGGCCTTAACTGGATTTATGCCAAAGAAACTGGCTATGAAAGGCGTAAGTAAACTTGGATGCATATCCATGATAAATAAAGGTCCCAGCCTTCCAAGAATCTTTTCAGAAAGCTCACTCTTCCACTTCAATTCCAATTTTTGCACAAAACAGACACAAAAAAAAATAAAAAATATTTAGGTACGCTTTGCCATACAACAAACAACTCGTCCACCCCATCATCACACAGAGGATCCACCTCAGGTACATTGCATATTTGGCTGCAGAAAAAAATATGATGAAAAAATAACTGAAAAATTTTCCATCATAATTGGATTCCGAAAAATGCATGAATAAGGATACGGGGTGGCATCCTCTCCTGAATGTGCCCAAATACCCTTTTTGGTAGATTTTGTTGTGCTGATGTGTATATGTGGATATATATATTAACTTTTTTCTACTTATATTATTTTGAGACCCGAGTGCGCTTTTGTTTTACTCGGTGAATGGGAAATTTTTCGAGCACATTACACATTCTTTATAACATTATACTATGCTGCTCACCTAGTTTCCCTACCTGTCGTTGTCTAGTGGATGTGAGTATTTTGTGGGGTAGGAGAAATTTTTGTGGAACTCTTGAGATAAGTGAAGTCATATGGCTTTTTTTTCATTCTGTTCTAAAATTGAATTCATATTTCAAATTGAATTATAAAAATGGTGCAGGGAAAATGTTGTATCAAACTTTATGTATTGAATGTTTCCTCTTTATTGTTGCGGCAAGCTGGCAAGATGAACGGTTTTTTGAAGTCCCTCTTGTCTGGGTGCGATGTGGAAAAATTGTGAGAGAGATAATATTGCTGTGCGAGAATGCAAGAAAAAGAGATGTTGCATACGGTATGAAATCTTGACCCTTTTTTGTTCTATTACGAAAAAGATTGAAAACTTCTAAGCAAAATAATTTTTTGATTTTTAAACTTTTTAATAAGCTTGCCCTATTCGTTTACTTATTTATTTACTAGCTATGCCCGCGACTTCGTCCGCGTGGGATAGTGACTTTTACATTCCCGTTCCCATGGGAGTATAAGGATAACATCCATCCATCCTCAGGTTCCAGACTATCTCTGTTCCAAAATGTCATTTTAATCGGTTCAGTAGTTTGGGCGGGAGACGGTGACATAGAAAGACAGACAGACAGAGTTACCTACATTCACATTTATAGTATTAGTTAGGATTTTTTTGGTCGAATCAAGAAATAGAAGTTCTACCCCTTTCTCTGTTGACCTGAAATTTTGTTCGCACTTTTAGTTCCGATGTCAATAAAACTGAATTCATTCGTAGTCATTGCAAATCCAAGATAGCCTCTGTTATATAAAATGGTGGACTGTATATATTTTCGCTGCTTCCTCAACACGGGTATCAAATGAATGGGCAAATTTTTTTTTTTTTTGGAGCCCCTCCAAAATCAATATCAAACAAAAGGTCGTGACAAGTATTGAATAGCTTACACGATGAGAAAAAAATATGATCAAAAGTAAGTCAAGCCATCCAGATTTTCGTACGAAAAGGGAGAGACTTTTAGGGTCTTTATTAGCTAAATCGGTGATGGTGTCGTCGAAAATCCGTCTGTTAACAAGTGCAGGACATGAGCAAAGGAGATGTCGGATTGTCTCCTCTTCCTCCTCGTGCATGCAGGTTCTGCAAAAGTCATTTCAGTAGACACCAAGTCTTTTGGCGTGTTTATCTTTGAGGCAGTGTCCTGTAAGGACACCTGTAGTGGAACTAATGTGCAGACGACTTAGATTCAATAAGCTCTTTGAACGTTTCGATTTCACACATGGCCAAATTCGTTTAGTCATAAGACCTGTATTACTCTGTGTCCATCTCCTGCTCATCTTCTCAGAGGCGTCTTGATCTAGCAAAAGCTTACATGTGGCGATAGGTATACCTATATCAAATGAAAACTGTGAGAATTGTGTTTTGGATTTGCTAATAACAGATCACTGTATGACTGGACTATTGTTTGCCATCCCTACTATGAAGAATACTCATAGCACAATATCTTCAATTCATAGAACGAAGACTGATTATAGGCAGCTTAAACATATTCTCTATTATGAATTTTGGGAAGATGTGTATAACAGCACCGATGCCTGTACTGCATTTTCAAAATTTCACGATACACTTATGAAGCATATAGCAACTTGTAGTCTTGCTATTAATTTTAAAAGTTCTATAATAAAAGGCTCAAGCCTTGGACTTCCATGTCCGTACTAAAAAAAGTTAAAACGAAAAATAAGTTGAGAATTAAATGTCGTAAGAATCCTTTAAATGTGTTCTTAAGAACTTAGTATACCTAATAAACTGTGTAAGGAACTTAAGAAAGATATCCCAATTTGTCGAGATAACTATTACCGTTCTAAATTCACATCAGCTAGGGGTAATTCAAAGGACGAATGGAAAACAGTCAATAGTATTCTAAACAAATCATCTGTTGTTAACAAACGAACCAGCATTCGTGTAAATAACTACGTTGTTTCAGAGAAACAGGTCATTAGTAATGAGTTTAATAATTATTTTACTAACATTGCTACCAATCTTCAATCATGTCCTATGCCATCTCTATGTCCCAGCTGTTTGACAACAATGTTTTTTGATGAGCCAATAGTCTGTAACAGTTTTGTGTTTAAACCTCTGCGTTTGAAGTCCTGAAAACTATTGGCTCTCTTAAAAATACACAGTCATGTGGAATGGATGGTATTTCTAGCAAATGTCTGAAAGAAGTAGCTTGCTTTTTGGTTGACATACTGTCATACATTTTTAATCGTTGCGTCTTCGAAGGAGTATTTGCTGAAGTTTTAAAATGCGCGGATGTTGTTCCTTTATTCAAAAAAGGTTCTCCTACAAACCTCCAATTACAGACCAATCTCCCTTCTTCCTGTAATAAGCAAGATTTTCGAGAAGCTTGTTAAAAATAGAGTATTGGGTTATCTAATGAGAAATGAATTTTTTCATCCCTCTCAATCTGGTTGCCAAAGTGGTAAACCAACCGAAGATGCACTTATAAAGTTTTGTGGTGAAGGATTGTTTAATCTCGATAATAAAAAGTGTACTGCTGGATTGTTCATTGACATTACTAAAGCATTTGACATGGTTAATCCTGTCATCCTTCTGAAAAAACTTGAATAGGCATGGTTCCGTGGTTTTATGCTGGAATGGTTTAGATCCTTTTTGTCAAACAGGTCTCAAAAAGTAAAATTGGATGAAATCAGGAGTGATAAAATGATACTAAACTTAGGGATACCAAAAGGCTCTGTGCTTGGCCCAGTTCTGTTTCTCACTTATATCAATTCCTTGTTTGAACTTAATTTCAAAGGTACACCTGTACTGCACTGCTTTGTATTGTACTGCTTTCGCTGATGACGTAAATTTCTCATATGATTCAGATAGTCGTCTCGACATGATCGCTAACATAAATTGGGACCTTAATCATTTGCGGATCTGTTTCTTAGTTCATAACTTAGTTATGAGCCCAAAGACTAAAGTAATGTATTTTAGTTTATCCCCTAGACTGGATCTGGATGTCAATATTTATTTCCATAGTCTTGAATGTCAAAGGTTCAAAATGTGTACATGTTTTTACTCATCAGTTACATCATCTAACACATATGATTGTGATGAAATTTGATGTTGTGTTTCTTATAATCGAGAAAATTACAGAATTTAAGTACTTAGGCCTTACTATCGACTCAAAAATGTACTTTGGGTCTCATATAGAAACTTTAAGAAAATATTTACGTTGCACACAGAGACATTTTTATTTCCAAAGTAATGTTTGTTCTTCTACGTTAATTAAAGCTATTTATTACGGGATCTTTCATTCGAAATTACAATATGGCATTACTTGCTGGGGAAGGCATACATAGGAACAAAATGCAACCCTTGTTAATGAAAAATATTATATGAAAAATATGTGGCAAACGTGGCAGACATCCTAGTTATTCATTGTTTCGTGACTTAAAAATTCTTCCTGTTCGTCATTTGTATTGTTTTAAAGTGCTCAAAAAAATTTTTTTTTCTGGAAATCGCAACTTTCGCTTGATTTCAAATTATAATTTGCGTGGAAGCCTTTCTTACTCAGTATCTATTCCGATCTTCCATACTTCTACTTATTGTAACTTTTATAATGTTTCATCACATCGTTTATTTACTAAACTTCCTTTATCCTTGAAGATGATCACTACACCTGGAATGTTTCTTAAGATGGTTAAAGATTGACTTTTCAATTTCGATTTCGACTCCATTGAACGGCTGCTTTCTGGCTCTCTGGCTTGAAAATTGTTTACTTTATTAAAAATTTGTCTTTCGCTTTAAGATGCTTCCAAAATGTTAATGTTAACTTAAACGAATTTCTGAATTACATCTTCTGGGTCACCCCACCCAATTTTAAATACTTATATTAGAATTATATAATCTATAGTGTGGCATTCAATAAATTTTTTAATATTTTCTCATAATACGAAAATCGAATGTCATTTAAATTTCTAGTTGTATTAGCTATACAAAAATGTTGTCTAAGACCTGTGCTACATTACTGAAATTTATAAATAAGAAACTTATCTATCTATCTATTTCTATATTGTGTCGTACAGGTCGAAGATGAAAATTCGTTCCTTTTTTGGCGAGTTCGTCAGCCATGCAGTGGCCCGGCGCAGGGAACTGTTCTGACATCTACTTTAGATACGTGCGACAGTTTTGGACTGTATTAGATTTTGTAGAGACAGATTCAAGAGCTGTAAGAGCATCCTGACTATCCAAGAAGAATCATAGACGGCCATAGGCCAAACCAAATAGACTTAGTAAATTAATATATAAACAAATCATATTGTAAAATTTTTTTTTTGATGAAAATAAAAGTCTAACTAAACTAAACTAACGAACTATTGTAACGAAGTTACAAATACACACCCTACCGCCAGCCAATACACATACCATTGTTGTCACATGATATTTTTCACTCACCATAGAACTCACGCGCACTTGGTGTAGATAACTTTATAAGGCAACCTGAAAAATACGAGAGAGGAGAAGCCAGCCCGTGTTGAAAAGTGCCAATCTCGAGTACAGGCTACTTCCACTAGAGGACAACTAGGGGTATTTAGTGTGCCCAGAGAATCCCAATTTTAAGCAAGGTCTCCTTGGAGTTCCTAGCACAAATACCAAACTAGCCTCTTAAGGACTTTTGTGTTTTGCCGGCTATAAGCCGTTGATGCCAGTATTTTTACTGTTGATGCCAGGGTTCTCCTGTTGATGCCAGCGTTTGAATGTTGATGCCAGTATTTTTACTGTTGATGCCAGGGTTTTCCTGTTGATGCCAGCGATTTAAAAAACCCGTACTTAAGGACCGTTTTGTCAGCATAGGACTAAGGATCAACCAGCGTTGGAACCACCGATCACCAGAATTAGTGATAAGAATTAATAACCATTATATTAGATTAGCTTTAAGACAAATAAAAGGATTGAACCTTCTTCATAACCGAAGCTTTACGTGTTTTCTTTGGTCGACACTGGACCCAACGAGCATACCCCAGCTCTAAGGAAAAAAGCACATCACACTATCCAAGAAGATGAAAATATCCGTAGTGTTTTCTCTAAGCCAGCAGAGGACTTCTTTTATCGCCAGAATTTCCGTTTGGAACACACTACAGCAGTCAGGTAGGCGGAAGAAAAGGCTTAAATTTAGCCCTTTCCAAAATTCCACTTCCTACACCACCACAGATTTTGGATCCGTCAGTGTGGAAGTGTAAGGCTTCATTATCCAAGAGAGTAGCATTCTCCCAAGCTTCTCTTAAGGGTATGGCTGTTTGGATATTATTATCAAACACCATTTTAGGGGTGGTCTACTCGATACGGGATTGTAGTCGAGTAGCTGAATTCGCTGCTGACTGTTTGCTAAAAATTTCTGGGGGTATAAGGTTTAGTAGTATGTCTAAGGCATCCGAATGAGTTGTCCTTAGCACGCTGCTGATGTACATGGTTCCCGTTCGCTGGACTTTGACAAGCTTGTTTTAGTTTACCTGTTTGTCTGGTGCAGTCCACCATGTTACTACCCCATAGCCATAGGTTAGTATAAGTCTTATGACCGATATGTGTAGCCATCGACCAATATTGGGGGAGAAACCCCACTTGCCGAAAATCACTAACATGCTCTTTTGGATCTTTTTGTAAATTCGGTAAGGGAGGTAAATAAAATAAATTTAAAATAAGTTAACTTATATTTTCTGTTAAAATTGTATTTGTCTATTTTCCTGATGGAATTGCATTACCGAAATCATAGTTATTGCTCTAGTTGAAGACATTTCCTGATTCGATTTTCTGATCACTATAACTGGCTCCAAAGTGGGCGGACGTTCAGAGTTATAAATAATAAATCGAAGCTTGCACAATATTCATTATTATTATTATAATAGCCTCTTATTATAATATCACTTCCCAGTATATTGACTTAAAATGACATTCTGTTAATATCGATTGATGGATTTCCAGGTTTGACATCCTTAAATTGACAAGCACTCTAACGGAAATCATTCAACATAAATTCATGTAATTACAAGACCAGAAGTGCCACTCTTAAATGGTCTAAATTCCGGTCGTTTGCTTGAGAGGCTGTTTTCCCATCATGTTATCCTTATACCGAGGACGATTCTCAATCAACTCTAACAGGGAATCTTTAATCATGATTTTGCTGTTGTCGGTAGTCGGTACTGAAATCCAATTAAAATGCAAAAACCCACTCAACAACACCTTGAATGCACTCGGATTATTACAACAGAACGAGGATAAAACATAAGTGGTCGCCTGTTGCGCTTTACTTTGAGTGAAGCGTGCTTGATTGTGGTTGTAAGTGAAGCCTTCTTCTCCATGTGGCTTATCTTTCATTACAAATGGCCTGAATTTTGTGTAAATCTTACCTGTGAACAGGAGTTGGAGGAAAAATTTGAACGGAAATTATATCAAGCACTTTGTAGAAGAACTTGGTATGTGTGTATGTGTGAGCAATTTTACCCTGAGTTTAAAGTTCAAGAAGCAGACCTTTATTGAACATCGACATGACATGGACATGAACTAATTACGTAAGAACTCTAAATGCTTGTCCCAAAATTGTCGGACAATATTTATATGTTGAAACAAAACTATAACACAAAATATTAACAGACAAGAAGCATTCGTTGATCGAAACCAAACGAACTCTCAAAGCAATCAACTCCAGCTGCAGATTCCGCAAAACTTAAGGAGCTAAGTGAAGGGAGGACACACAATTGCTTTCAAGCACATTGATGGTGCTATTGTAGGGGTGCCTTTAAAACCATGTAATATTTTCCAGAGACTGACTACGATTGCTATAATAATAATCAATGCCGTAGAATAAATTAAATGAAAAGATGGGCAATCGTGATAAATCTCAAGGGCTTCATTTCCATGTTCATTGTTTAGCGATTTACCAGCATCATTAGATCGATCAATGGTGGGGTGGGAATGGTTATCACCCACTCAAAGCGAGTAGTGTTAAAGGTTATCAATTTACAGTCAGAAATGATGAAATTAAATGCGAATTAGTGTCATGCAGTGCCGTGTCAATAAATGACCTTTCAGTAAGAAAAAAGAGAGGCTTTCGTTGGAATTAATAATTGATAAAGTCAGTACATTTTAGAGACAATTTATAGGAAATGGCCATGCCGATTTGTCGATTCGCTATTCATTTGAAGAATTCAATTCGGAGAAAAGCAGAAAAGGAGCCCGCGGTGGGTTTTGTTCTGAGGAATGCATGAAGAGCTTTAGTAAGGTGAATTATGCAATTTTACCTGGAGCGGCATTAGATGATTGTCTTGCCGACAAATATTTGATTTGGTTTTGAATATTATTTTGAGATAATCTTTTTGATTGTCAGAAATGGGACATTTTACTCAATAAGTCACTTTTAAGAGCACATCGTTGGAGACCTTTTAATGAGACTTTAAGCTTATTCAATTTTGTTTTTAAACATTATGTCTCTTTAGTTGACTAACATACCTTAGGACATCTTTTCTTATTATACGAAAAGTAGACATTGCTTTTTATTTAAAAAATGGTCTTTGGTTTTTTTAAATCCTTTTTTATTGAAAAATAAAAGAAAAAGCAAAACAAGCACAATCGTTTCATAGTTTATAATAAATATGACTTCAACCACCAAAAAAGATTTTACATAATCAGCGTTCAATGTCATTTTTCGAGAGCAGAACAGCACTGCACAGCATTGAATCATTGAAAAACGTCAGAAAAGTTAATAGTAACTTAGACATAAGCAAAGCGTTCGATACAGTAGATCATGGCACAGTTTTCTACAAACTTCAATCGGCTGGTTTTGGAGATTTCATCTATAAATTGGTTTGAGTCGTACCTCAAGAACAATTCAAAAAGTTGAATTTGAGGAAAGCTTCAGCGAATCGAAGATTTCAAACATTGGTGTTCCACAGATGATCTTGGTCTAGGCTGATTTGAATCAAGATTTCCATTTATTGCGGATGTGGTTTACTAAACATAAACTTTGCATGAGCAACAAAACTAAAGCAATGTACTTTAACTTAAGAATGCGAGATGCTCCTGATTTGAAAATAGTTTCGGTTTTCTCCTTCCATGGCTATTTAGGTCCTTAAATGTTTTACCTCTCAGGCTTCTTTATTACTACAAAGCATCTAAAATATTTTTTATGGGGGTTGGTTATTTACAAAGCCCAATTTCTAATTTTCGTATTATGCGGATGTATAATGATAGTGGTGTTTAATAATTATTAATTTCTAAATACAAAATGTCACTATAAGTAAAATTGAATTAAATAATAATAATAAACTTGTCAGAAAAAGCAATAACAGAATGCAAAAATGAAACAGTCACCGATTTTCTTGTTCACAACACAAACTAATCATTTTTATTTCAGCACAAAATTAGTTACTATTTTTCTTTTTTTTTACTTTTTTGAACTTTTTTCACCAAACTAATTTTACATTGAGTTCAAAAAATTACGTGCCAAAAAGGCAGAAAACGCAATTTCTCATTGAAAACTAAAAGTTGATCTTTCCTGCCTTGAACTGTAGTAGAACATCTCATTGACGGCTACTATAATAACTAAGCTCTTGTAATCCACAATCATAAATGTAAATTTAATGACTTGATTTTGAATTTAATAAAAGACTTATTTTTGAATATGAGCAATTTGAATTCATTATTCACTCATGAATTTCAGAAAAGAGAAACAAAAAAAAACTGAAAAATATTGGAGTTTTCAAATTATCACATTGAGCTAATTTTCCTCTTTTCAATGCGGTTTTGAAATTTTTGAAGCCTCAATTTAGAACAAAAAATCAAATTTCTTATGAATTTTAAACTTTCCTTCCTCCAAATAGCTTGCAGAAAACGAACTTTTATTACCTACTTTCTATAGTATTCTACTTATGCCATCTTGTTGTAAAGTCGTGTATTATTTCGTCAGTACAGTGTGTAACCCTGACGGCACAATGAGTTTAAGAGATAAAAAACAGTCCGTACGGATTCTGTAGGATCTTTTTAGTTTGTAACAGAGGCTTCAAGGGGAGGTGAACAAAAAAACATCAATAAAAACACAAAAACTATCAATTACAGGTAAATGTGAGTGCGGCTGCAGAATTATAAATGGCTTTCTGGCTACTGTTGATGATAATATTATATATGCCATTTATACCACGGTACGTTCTATAGTTAATGCACAATGAAAAAATTTTATATTTAAAAACTACGCGAAATTACATAAATCTTTATTGAATTCGAAGAATAAAAATCGCCAAACTCAAAAAATATAACCATTTACGAGCATAATCGTTAAACCGATTTTCATGTCTCCAAACGAAACTAAAAGTCGTCAGCTTGACGACAAATTGCCACATCTGACAATCCTGCATATATGACTAAAAGAGAAGAAATAGATTTTTGAAGAAAATATTATTTTTCGTAATATCTATATATATAAAAGAAAGTCGTGTTAGTTACACTATTCATAACTCAAGAACGGCTGACCCGATTTGTCTGAAAATTGGTCGGGAGGGAGCATAGGACCAGGAGACGGACATAGGATACTTTTTATCCCTTTACTCCTATGGGAACGACATCAATGCAATGCGTTAGCTTTCGTTATATACAAAACACTGTTCTTTAAAAAAAAAAAAAAAAAAAATGACTTATTGTGAGAAATATATTTGATTTTTGTATGAAATCAATATTAAATAAATATAGTATAATCTATTAAAAAAAGCCATTGCCTAAATAGGTCACTCCGTCACAAATGAAGATGAAGCCACCAACTATCCAATTGAATTTTTAAACTCCTTGGATGTGCCTGGCTTACCACCAATTTGCGCCTAAAGGTTGGCTAGATACTAATCATGCTTCTAAACATAAATCAACCAAAACTGTGCAACGGTACGCGTTTGGTGGTCAGAAAATTTATGAACAATGTAATTTACGCGACGATACTGAAAGAAAAATTCAAAGGTGAGGAAGTTCTCATTCCGAGGACCCCGATGATCCCAACCGATATGCCGTTTGAATTTAAAAGACTTCGATTTCCGATCCGTCTTGCATTTGTCATGACCATCAACAAATCACTGGCCAATCCTTAAAAGTTTGTGGTTTGAATCTAGAATATCCATGTTTTTCCCATGGTCAATTATATGTGGCATGTACAGGGGTCGGAAAACCATCTGTTTTTGCGCCTTATAATAAAACAAAAAATGTCGTGTATCACATGGTACTTAAGTGAAGGGCAACCTATGTACTAAAATACAGAAACAGTAATGAATGATTAAAGTAGGTAATTAATTTTGGAACGAAGTTCCTTATCGCGCGTTGTGAAAGGGGGCTAGACGGAAAAAATTCTTACGAAAAGTTGTCACCACACTTTTTGCTATAGTAAGCTATTGTAAGCTGTGCGGCGTCGCATGTTTCTCTGTCTGTCTGTCTGTCTCTCTCTCTCTCTCTCTCTCTCTCTCTCTCTCTCTCTCTCTCTCTCTCTCTCTCTCTCTCTCTCTCTCTCTCTCTCTCTCTCTCTCTCTCTCTCTCTCTCTCTCTCTCTCTCTCTCTCTCTCTCTCTCTCTCTCTCTCTCTCTCTCTCTCTTATAGAAAGCAAGCCAGATATTTTCATTTCTATTTCGCATTGAACAGTATGGTGTCGCGACGATTATTTTTGTTAAGTGTGTACAGGTTTTTTGTAAATAATAAATAATAAAAAAATTTATCGAAGGGAACTTCGTTCCATTCGGGTGTCCCTTGACACCTCTCAAGTTTTATTTTTTTTTTTGTATTTTTCTAATAAAAAAAACTCAATAAATTCAAAAATCTGCTTATTTATTGCTTTTAAGGCGGAACAGAGATTTCAAAATACTTTCAGCATTAGCGGTGCTACATTATCTTCCTCCATCAGTAACTTAGACTATATTTTATATAACAGAAACGGGAACGAGAACGGGAACATTAAAGTTACTTGAAAGATTTCAAAAATTCTTTCAACTGAAGGATGTTACATTATCTCTCAGTGACATAGACTTATATTTCATTCACATATTTCCAAGGGAACGGAAAGCAAAGTCCTAAGCAAATTTTATGAAATATTGAGAACATTTGTTAATTAAATGAAGGGCAATAGCATACTTTAAAAAGCCCACACATTTTCCTCTTTGTTTTTTAGTTATGGACGATTTTATGCAAAACCCTGACAGGGGACTGTTGTAACTATTCAGGGGAATGTTTTAAGGACAAAAACGAGTATTTTGGATTATTAAAGTAATCAAAGTCTTTATTTTTCTTTATCGTTTTTAAAGTATGTAATTTTTTGGAATAAATCAACAGTGTTAAAACAAGTTTTACTTATTATAGTGAATTTTCTTAGAGCTCTTAACATTTGTGTTAAACTTAACAAAATCAACTTCTTAGTTCACCGGTTTTTTAAAACTAATTGTATAACACTAAAGTCAGTCTTAATAATAATAATGAAAAACTAAAATATAAACAAAGAAAAATTACTACAACTAATCATTTATCACAACCCTGCTATAAAATGACAGGGGACTGTTGGCCAGGGGACTGCCATTTTTTCATAAATATTTAATAAAACAAAATCATTTAAACATATCTGACTAACGAAACAGCTGATGCTCCCATACTAGATAATTAATTATTTTAAACAAGTTGTCGTTATTAAAAAAAATTAAAAAAAAGGCTTACCATAGGACTGTTTCTTTCTCTAACGGTAAAGAAGCGTGGATCGCTAGCAGATGCAGTCGTCACACTAAAAAAAATGGCAGCTGCTCGCTTAGCTCCACAACCGAACAAACCTCACACCGATTGCGCTTCGTTTCACGATCTTAATGTCTCGCGCCAAAACAAAATTTGACTTCAGCGCGGTTTTCAAATTTTAACAGCGGACTGTTTCAAAAATTTGAGGACAGCATTCGCACATAGATATTTTGAGTAAATTATATTGTAAAAAATATAATTGTAAAGTATAAAGATACTTAATATTATTTTTATGTATTTGGATATTTTTTATTCAGTTATCAACGTCAAAAAAATTAATATTGGTAACAAGACTTGTAATTCTGGAAAAGGGACGTAACAGGGAACTGTGTTTTGGGATGCTTGGGGTTTATTTATTCAAATATAACATTATTTAATTACTAAATAAGCTGTGACGAGCCAAGAATACATAATACTATGTCATTATTGATACAAAAAGTTGAGAATTTAAATCTATTACATAAAATTAGCAGCGATTTGCCATTAAGTGGAGAAATACCCAAATAACAAACTCGCTGTGTTTTGTATTTTGTATTTTACCCATGCTTACTTTTGGACATTGTTAAGGCAAAACAATTTTAAACTTTCACCGCATTATATATAGTCCGCTCATAAATTAGTTTAAAGGAGCCCGCAGTAAAAAGACATGAATGAGCTATGTCTACACTTTAGAAAAATTTTTAGGTATTACGACAAGGTGATCACATATTCAACAACACATTTTTATATATTTAACTTGAGAATGAGCGGTTGAAATAAGCGATTCCTAAATTCACTTCAAAATAGTAATAAAACTCAGCGTCCCGATACGAAGAAAGACAAACTGTAAGACGATATTTTGTAACATATTAGTTTTTATGGTGTAAAGTTCCTTAATCGAATGGTTGGGCAAGTTTTGCAATCGTGCAGGAAAAAAATTGAGAAAACAATTGAACATGACATTACGATGATAGTGAATACGAAAAAATCGGGTCCTGCAATTCTGACTGTCCGTCTGTCCGTATATGGATCTAGAGCCTGAAATAACGGTAGCTGCCATACAACCTATATGATAGTACCAACTTATTTATTTTTCTTTAAAATGTTTCTAACGATTTCTATAAAATTTTCTGTGAGAGATCATTTCTTCGTCGCTTTTCTTATGATGTAAAAGAAAAATTTAGGATAAGTCGAAAAACGTTACACCCCATAGTACCGTTTTATTTTGTTCTTAAACAGACTGTCTTGTTTACGGCTAACACGATTTGGACGAAATTCTTTATTTCAAAAGTCCTAGTTTCTTACGAAGTGCTGCGAATCAACATATACATACTTACTTAGTTGTGCATTACAGTTCGGGGTGAACCTGGGCCTCAACCAACATCCTTCTGTATAACGACTTCGATTTCGGGCGCTTGCACTCTTTTTCGGTTGCGGTCTTCATCCACTTGATAGCGCAACCTAAGACGAGGTCTTCCCTTTCCGCGATTTCCCTGCAATGTGCTTTCGAAAACCCCTCGAGCCGGAGTGTTTGGGTCCATCCGCTATAAATGGCCCAACCATCGTAGCCTCGCGAATCGCGATGCGTAATTATCTGACTATGCACATGTCGTGGTACAGCTCATACAGCTCGTGGTTGTATCTTCTTCTCCACGCATTTTTCTCGCATACGGGACCAAAGATCATTCGGAGAATTTTTCTTTCGAAACGACCAAGAGCTTTCTCATCCGCTTTCGATAAGGTCCATGCTTCCGCCCCGTAAAGCAGGACTGGAATGATTAAGGTCTTACACAGGGTTACCTTGGTTTTTCTGGAGAGGGTTTTGTTTCTCAATTGCCTTCTTAACCCAAAGAAGCAACGGTTGGCAAGAGTTATTCTCCGTTTGATCTCCGCACTAATGTTGTTGTCCGTGTCTACAGCGGATCCTAGGTAGGCGAAGTCCTGTAATATTTCGAAGTTGTGTCTGTTTATTGTGACGTTTTGTCCAATTCGTCGATGTTCTGTGTCCTTGTTTGATGACAACAAATACTTCGTTTTGCCCCGATTAACCATCAAACCAATTTTTGCCGCTTTTCAATACTCGCAAAAGCTATGACACCACGCTTTTTTCTTCCCATTACGTCTAAACTAGACATGGCTCTGTACAGCTCGTCTCTGTAAATACTGTCATACGCGGCCTTGATATCGACAAATAAATGGAGTATATCGGTATTATATTCTCGGGTTTTTCCCAGATCTGCCGTAATGTGAAAATTTGGTCTATTGTCGACTTCTCTGGCCTAAAACTACATTGAAAATTACCTATCAAGTTGGTGACGTGGGGTTTCAGACTTCACATATTACAGCAGACAAGATCTTATAAGCGACGGACGTTAAGGAGGCTTATCCCTCTACAATTGGCGCAATTGCGGCTTTCTTCGGACCATATCATGCAGATCAGCTGGTGCATGCTACCTTGGAAAGTTCGGCATCAAGGCCACCTGCAGTCTTATTTGATTTAAGTCTAGCTTAACTTCTTCTAGGTCGGGAGAACGGCATTCTTGATCATCGAGCAAACTTAATGGGGCATTCTGCCTGACAGCGGGATTTGTGTCCTCATCGCCGTTAAGCAGTCTGTAGAAGTGATCTTTCTAGATCCTCAGTAGCGACTGTGACTTCACAACTATGTTTCTCTGCTGGTCTTTACAGGCTTTTGTTCGGGGCTTGCCACCCTGGCAGGATCTTTTTACCTTTTGGTACCTTTTTTTTATCTTTTGGTAAGACTTGCGAATCTCATTCCTGTCATGGCATCTCTCAATTTCCTCAAACGAGCGCTTCTAATGCTGCTTCTTTTTCTTTTTGAGAACTCGGTGTTCTTCCCTTCTTTTCTCCTTGTAAATCTCGTTATACTGATCGGTAGCAGCCCTCGTTCGTTTTTGCATCAGCATTTGTTGTGCTTTTTGTTTTGCTGCATTTGCCTGTCTGTCATAGTTAGTTGGCTTTCCTGCACCATCAAATATATTACTAAAAACTAATACTCAAACTTTTTACTCAGCTTTAAGATTTCGATACTGTTCTTACCACACAGTTGCAAGCTCGTGCGTCCCAGTTGTGTACATTTTTTGAAAAACAAGATAATTTAGTGTCAGCGCCGTAAGAGAAGATGTAGAAGATTAGTAGAGGACTAAAACTTGTAGCTCGGGAAAAAACTTCAAGTGCTGTTTTTTCATCAGGAGGCAATACTTTTTATCTAAATTGAAACATGCTTCGGTACTCCAACGTTGAGATTAACTGAGCTGGTGATTTGAAGCCATTTACCTATTTGTATCTTCATACCGAAGGTCCCAGGAGTCACCTCATTTTTTGGACTTCGTTTCAATTCGCAAAATTATCAAACTTATATTAAAACCTGAATTCCGTAACTTTTTAAATGATTATCGTCCTAATACTAGGCACTATAAAACTTGTTTGCAAATCAGAAAAGCTACCAAAACGATAGACGATAGTAGCTATCCTAGAATCGGTGAAAGCGTAATTACATGAAACAATCTTACGACGCGACGATAGACGATTGGATGATGATCCTATAAAAAGTTAAGAATTCACTTTAAAGTTTTACCAAGGAATGAAACAAAACCACCACCAACAACATCGCAGCCTTTATAAAAACTAACTAAAGAAGACAGATAAATAAATCAAAAATTATGCTAATCAAGGCGTTTAAAAGTGGTACCGGCAGTTTATCACTGAACTGTATTTAAAGTTGACAACAAAACCCGTTGTTTGTAATGTAATCATGAAGATATCCAAAAATATTTACACATTGAATTTTATATCGGTAATGTTGTAGATGGGTATATTTTTACCGGGGCTGTCTTCAAAGTATAAATTTTCGAAAAAAATTTACATCGTGGGCTCATCATCATTTCATTAATAATATTTTTGTATAAATTATTCAGTTAGCATAACTAGTAGAGCATCAGTTAGTAACTCAGATACTCAAATACTTTGAAAAAAACAATCAAAAAAAGGAAACTCATCGTAATGAATTCTTGCTTCATAGAGTAGGAGTCAAAACGTGCTTAGATTGTAGTCTTAATCAAATCAGAGTTTAGGAAGAAGGCCAAATAACTTAATTTAAATATGAATTTTTGTAACTTCATATCATAATTTCATAATTGTTTATGCTAGTGTTTTCATCTTAACCTTTTTCAGATTTCTGTGCATCCATAAACTGATGCTACAAGCTAAAATTACCAGATGAAGGACTTTTCGTCGCCATCAGTTGGTAAAATCCAGTAAATGGCGAAGGCAGCTTAGCTTATGAATATGGGTCGTTATGCTTCATTCAACTTTGTTTTAAAATAAAAAATCAGCGGATGTTATAACGGATCCATAAATATCATAAAAAAAAAAAAATATATTGTCCGCTACTATCTTCCTATTTCTTATTCTCTTATTACATATAACATAACTTTTTGAGTGTGACAAAAGACTGAACGGAACTAAACTCAGTTACCAAATTTATCTACTTGGAGAATTTATTTATTTGTTTATTTTGTTAACACTCAATTAACCTGTTTTTAAACACGGTTTCGGCATAGATACAGCGTAACTAACTAAGAGATAGAATTGCCTGAGACGATTCGCTGATGTTAAATTCGTGTGTGTTGCTAAGGACTTATGTTGAGAAAATGCTTCGGAAGTCTACTGGAGGCAATTGCTTATGTAAAAATTGCTGTTGACAGTTGGTAGAAAATTGAGAATTGAATTTTATTATCGTGGCAGCGTAGGAAGGTGATATTAGTAATGATGTGTTCAGAGAACACACTTTTTGATTTCCCTATGCAGATGAGATTATTTTTCCCAACAAGCTATCGTTTGAGAATTGAAGCCAGATATTCTCAGTTTTAGCATTTGTGGTTAGTGCCCGTGGCGTAATGGCCAGCGTGACTTCCTATTTTTAAGGATGTTCGTACCGCAGAAACGTTTAGGGAAAAAATTTATTTTAAAAATTTACCCACGGTAATTAATTGCTTACTTTTCCTATAGTAATTTAATGCCATGAAAAGCGCTTCCTAAGTTAGTCGTTCGGAATCGGCACAAAACTGTAGGTCCCTTCCATTCCTTCACTAGGTATGGTTGGAAGAAATACGTTAGGATCCAGGGCTCCTTGCTCTGGTGCCCCGCCCTACTTATTTTTTTTTTTCTTAGCAATTGGCTCGTCAGGGGGCAAGAAGAACTTGAAAACGGCATCAAATATTCTAGAACTTTAATTTTGAAAAGATTAGGTCACAGCCATCTCTCTGAGTATTCCACCGCAAATGGTTACTACATTGTTCAATTTCATCAAAAGCATGAAATGGGTGATTTTTCGTTATTTTTTTGATTTGACTGTTCACGCACGCTTCGTGTTTTGTGTCACTGTCAAATGTTTTATATTCGGTTTATAATTAGACCACGCATCGCCAAACAAACGAATAACATGTGCGCGAGTTTTTGAATTTTATTATCAAATTGCGTGCTCAGTTATGAAAGTTCATCGCTCGCCTCTCACATTTTATGGCCGGCATAATCGACAAACTGTGGCGGCTATTAGCGCTACTGTGACTAAATTTCTAATCAAATTTACATACCTACATTTGTGAACATTGAACCACCGACACTCTAACCCAGAGTAAGATGTGGTTTCAGCAAGACGATTCTATACCCCACACAACACACTTAGCATGGGCCTATTGAGAAGCTAATTCGACGATCAGTTTCATTCACATTTTGGGCCGGCCAGTTACCAATAATAGGTTAGGGTTTAAATGGCTGTCAAGATAGCGACTGATACACTCAGATCAGTATTACGTCAATTGTGATACCATAAGAAGTGTGTGAGGGAGTACCTCACTTTATTAAACCATTTGGAGCTTTTGATAAAGCTAAAGAGGTGAAGGGTGTCGGTGTTCGCCAGATCACTTGGATCATCACGGAAATATTCTCATAGATGCAGTTTTCTTTTGAGGGAGAGCGCAGGACATGAACAAAGGAGGTGTGGGATCGTTCTTTTTCCTCTTCGTCTGCAGAAGTCGTTTAATAGAACGCCGACTGCTTTAGCGTGTCGACATATCAGGCAATGTCCGGTAATGACATTGAATACGGAGTCAATGTGCAATCTAGTTATGGATAGCAAGTTTTTTGTGCGTTTCATATCTAGCTTAGGCCACATATATTTGTTGCCACACAAGTAGTGGTGTTGCTCCACCTGCGGTTCGATTTATCTATTGCATCTTCCCTTAGCATGAGTTTGAATGTAGCGATTGGTATGCCAATGTTCCACCTGCTGATTCGGTAACCGGTTACGGCGAGTCCATTAGTTTTGCAGTTACCTATAGGATATTCTTGTGCCCCGGCACAGATTGAAGTCTTGTTTAACGTGGACACCTGACAATTAAGTCTTAAGTTCCACGCCGAGCCTACTCACATATGGGAGTTAAATTGAGTGCCAACCACCACCCTGTCGCCTGTTGCAATAGTGAACTTGTTGAGGCAAGTCCACCCCCTTGCTGAGGAGCGAAGCCGACCTACACATTTTGCATTCAATGAAGAATGCCAATCGTTTCCGCATTTGGATAACCACAGCCACCACAAAACTCCCACAAAGGGGGCCTACCTTATAGATAGTCCAAGACAACGCCCCGCACCTTTAAGCGCAGAACGTCATCCAGGAGGGCCTATCTCCCGTGGTACGAGAGCTCAACTTCTGGTGAAGCCTCGCAACCCGAAGGTTATTTCCAGATGAGTACCCCAATACTCGAGGCCTGGCAACCTTAATGTACGCAGCCAGCCACTAGAAAAGGCAGAAACCTGCAACCCGCCACGCACACCTTGTGCTTTCATAGTTTATTTGACTCAAGGCCAAACGGAAGCTACGGAAGCACTATCGAATTCGCATTTAGTGTATTTTTTTACTTTAATTACTTCATAATTCAACAGACTCAAAAGCGATTGACTTTTGGTAAAAATAAAAATAAATAAATAAAATTAAGCCTGTATGGAAAGTGCCTAAGTTCAAATTGTGTCCGTGACATCATACGGCAACCAAGTCTGTCTGCTACGTATGAGTTCAGGGTTTGAATACCAGACACATCATATCGACTTAAGTGATGAGTTGACAAGTTCTCTGATTAAATTAACACTGACATGAAAAACGCCTTTTCATTCTATATCGTTTGAATTCGCAATAAAAAATGTAGGCCATCTCCAGTCCTCTCAAGTTGAGAGAAACTTCATACCTAGACGAGCTTTTTCAGCACACCTATTCATGCACTTTACTACTTTTTAGGAGTTCATTTTAATCCTGCAGGCTAAGTTTATTTATTAAAATGAAATAAAAAGCGAAACATCCGACTAAAAGCATGGAAATAAAACCTTGTATACGTGTATTCCATTAAAAATCTAACTTTAATGAGGACTTATTCCGGGATTGAAATCTAAACCCGAACGGCATTGAAACCACTTCAATTCTGAAAAAAAGTTAATGGAATCAATTTGCATCTGACAAAAGGATTCAATTCACATAATTGAGCAAACAAAAGATTTCCTCACCGGAATGCACTCTGACGCTTTCCGAGAAAAGGTACAAAAGAAAAATTTACACCATCACCAACGACGACGCCGCGTTGATGTGATATAATGGCTCATTTCATATCCATCTACCGATTGCATTGGTGTTGATACTCATGCTTATATGTTAGGTTCGGATAGGATGTGAAGGTATTTACGTACGAACCTATGAATTGGTAAATAGCAATGAAATCATTTTCATCCTTAATATTTTATCGTTTTGATGGTATGCTAATATGACAGGCTCTTCAAATCAGAGCAATCCTATGCTATAACCCTGATTGATCAAAAGTTTGCACACTCTTTTCTAATGCCTGTGTTATACTCAACGTCCTTCTTTTACAATCGATAATTCGTGCTAGTTATTCCATCGAAAGCATTCCATAAGGATGGCATACCAAATCACACGGATTTCTTTTATTCTTTTCATAGTCATCGTCCCTTCTGTCATTTTTTGTTCTTTGTCGTTGTCGTCATTGCCGCCATCCTGTATCGTGTGCTACCAAGAAATTGACAGCGAATTCAAATATGTATTTCGGATTTCATTACACTAGCACTGTAGTATAGTCTTGTTTTTGAATTCTAGACCACTTCGACGAGTGTATAAGGCTATCCAATTAATTTCACAAGCACTGTAGTTTTGAATTTTGAAACGTCCTTTATAAAGTGAAAGAACCATTATTGTTTTTGGGAAAAGCTTTGACTTGCCGAAATGGTTAAGCGGATTAACGTGAAGGGATTTATCTGGCAGATGACAACTTATACAGGGTACGCCAGAGAAACTTACTTATTTGAAAAAATTCCCGCGCGGTGAGTTGGGTGGATAGAGGGGCAAGAGGGGGCGCATCTGGAGGGGGAAGTTCCCAAGTTTGTTTCTCCTTCCAGTCAGTTGCCATCATGCTCTGGTCTAGAGAGCAGCGGGCCTTCACAGTTGAGAGCTTCTTTTCTAACGGTCGCTGACTTGTTGCTACGCAACGTGCCTTCCGCGCTCGCTTTGAAATTCCTCCTCACAGACTCGTTCCTGGCGTGGTGTAAGTCCGCGTGAGCTTTACCAGAAGCCACTTAATTGTGAGCGAGTTACTGTCTGGTGTGCGATGTCAGTAATGGGAATAATTGGTTCTTATTTTTTTGAAGAAAACGAACGCGCAGTTACCGTGAATGGAGCTCGTTACAGGAACATGATCGAGGATTTTTTTTTTCCAAGACTCGAAGAAATGAACGTTAGGAACGTGTGGTTTCAGCAAGATGGAGCCACAGCACACACAGCACGAGACTCAATGAATTTGTTGCGACAACATTTCCCCGACCGCCTCATCTCTCTCAGAGGCGATCTCCAATGGCCGGCACGCTCTCCAGATTTGATTCCATGCGATTTCTTTTTAAGGGGTTATTTGAAATCCCTGGTTTATGTCGATCGACCACGGATCATAGCACACCTCAAGAACAATATTCGCGACGCCATTGCCAACATACCGATTGATATGCTGCGAAGAGTGGATACGAATTTCAAAAATCGACTTCATTAGTGTATGCGCAACTGCATAAAAAAAAAATTGGGATATTGTATTCTCAAATAAAAAAGAATTTAAATCAATAACTGAAGTACTTTTTTTTATTGACCTTTCAAGTAAGTAAGATTCTCTGGCGCACCCTGTACTTATCGAAATGACGCAGATGTGATTCTATAGAATAGTCGGATAACACCGCTTTATTGAACTTGTATTTACATAGAAATGGCAATAGCAGGTAGGTATTAAGAAAATTGCCGCATGATCTCAGTACATCTGAATTTCTGTACGTTGATTTTAATTGATGAGCTAGTTTTTTTCTTTTATCGTCTTTATGGTACTAAATAATTAAATAAATAGGTCACCGCAGCACAGTGGCGAGCCTTTAGGACCTAGCGCATTTCTCTCAACCATTTAGGAAATGGAAGGGACCTACAATTTTTTATGGTTCTGAGCATAAAATTTGCCAATTCGTCAGGAAAGGCGAACAATTTTTTATTTTTCCTTGATGTTTCTAAGATTTGAACATCGACATCGAGCCTCTTACGTAAAAGGCGTTACAATAGCGCTAGTGCCTTATGGCTAGATGGTTGAGATCTTGGAGTGGTTGATTGGTCAATGGCTGCTTTATATCTTCGAGTCGGAGCCCAATTTGATGTATCATGCTTTTACGTTGAATTAACTATCAAACTCACCACATTTTGCATTAAAGTGTTATAACGATCTGTGCTCCCTCTTAAGACCGATCATTTTATCTATGAGCCTTGGCGACGCCACTAGTTTCAAATAATTCTTGAATCATTTTAAGTTGATGTTAACTCAACCTAACCTAACCTAGAGTCTCTTTAAATAAGATGCTAAGCTAAGCTGGAATAAACCTCATTTTGTTGCACTTATTCTCGACGAGTTATTACAAGTCCACGACTTGTACTGTGGAATCGTAATTAGTTAATTCATCACCACGACTAATTAATTAACTATTAAGAGAAAAACAAACAAAAAAAAAAAATTTGCATTGATGAATAATGATGATGACGAAATTATCTTTAGGAAGCACTGTCAAATGACTGTTGTATAGATTTAGGTACAAAAAATGCAACGTACGGCAAAGCAAGAGATGTGCTACCTATGCTCTCTGCTCAGCAAGCAGTGGTTCGAAGTAAAAAGACTGTTTTAAAAAAGAAGTAGGTGGAAGAAACGGCCAGAAAACAATGTAAATAAATAACGCAAAGGACGTAGGAGGGTTTTTCGCAGGTTAAAATGGAAAGCGAAAAACTGTTCACAATAAACACACGACTTCTTTTAGGATTTTCCCGAAATCAACAAATAAAGAATTAAATCTGGAGGAGAAACAGAGTGGGAGCCCAAAGGCTTATCACATTTCCATCAACCACATCTTGTGAAGGTATGAAAGAAACCTATAAATTTTTGACGATGCTGAACGACTACTGACTAAATAGCCAAAAGCAAAGCAAACGCACAGATAGGACTTTTCGCACTGTCTAATCTTTTATTAGTTCGAGATTCTAGTGTCGAATCCTGTCCTGAAGTTTTCTTGGCCGTAATAGCATTAACTACCCCTAAGTTTTCCTGCCTGTTTGGAGCATTCCAGAACGCTATTAAATCGTTGAGTTAGACCTTTCTATCGGAAAACCATTTTCATTAGTACAACTACCTGCTGTTTTTCTTCTACAGAACTTATTCGGATCACGAAAATTTCTTAGCTTTAGGTTCTATGTCATACAAAAGTATAACCAAAAAGCGCCATTTTCGTTTCGTTTATCAGGATTCAGAATATTCCATTCAACATTGGCCAATCAGAGTAGAGGAGTTTCGTCACGGGTAGAGTTAATACTGGGACTTATTTCAGTCAAAAGAGACTTGTTTGTTTAACATTACTTAGGGACTCATTTCATTTCAATTTGGCTCATGTTTCCAACCGACACTAAGTCTATTTTGAAACATAATCAAATCTTACTAAAATCTAATTGATTTGTCTAACAAAAAGGGACCACACTTTGTATGATATGTGTTTTTAAATATTAAAAAAAAAAAAATTAAAAAAAGTACACTTTGATACATTTTAACCGATCTATTTTTGTTGGACTCATTTATTTTAAAAATGATTTTTTCAATTTAGCCTGCGGTAACACTAGTCACAGACTGCCTTGAAGCACTCTCGCCACATTCACTGAAATCTGCGCCGGCCGGAGCGAAGATGAAACTCAGCCCTAGGCGTTTTCTAAACAATTTTGTTTCTGAATCAGTCAATTGTTGAAAACTCGCAACAATTCGGCTTGATGAACGCATCCAGAACTGTTCCATTTCGTCATTCAATTCCAGAAGAATAAATTGAAAGATTACACCGTTCAACAAAAAAATTTTTTTTGCTCATGTGTTCTACCTAATATATTTTGATTATATCTATAAGCAAATCTATATAAAAAATTGCGATTACAGAACGTAAATATTTTCATTTTAAAAAGTTAAGGGGGGAGGGGGGGAGGGTTAGGTTTTCGAGGTAAATAAATAGACTCTTTTTTACAAATTTTTTTTTTTTAAATATGGACTGATTAATTTTATTCGGACTTTTCGTACATTATTGAGCATACTTTCGACAATATAAGGTAATTTTTTCATGAAGAAATATTGAAACGTAAGCCGGTAACAGAGCTTCCCCTAGAACGTCTTGAGAAATAGAACAATTTGCGGTGTTCACCGTAACTCGGCTGGAAATTACTTGAAAATAAGAGACCAAAAAAAATTTGTCAAATTGTGATCAAAGGAGGAGTTGATGTGACAGACGCTGGCGATTATTAATATAAACTCCGGCTCAATCGCTCACGATGCCAAGTGATATAATTAGTCACTGCGTACGGGAATAGACTAGCTATAATGAGCCTTTTTGCAGATGTCGTGTTCGCTTGAGGAGCGAATACTGCCATTAGTCAGGGTCATTTCTTGTTTATTCGCTACTTCGTCTCAGTGTGCATTAGCTGTTGGCCACTGTTTATGCGGAATGGTATTGACATGGATTGTTACTTGTCAGTAGGCATTGTAAATTATGAACTAACTGCAGTTATTCCGAGAGTAATTACACTGCCATGAATAGCGTTTTCTCATTTAGCATTTTGGAATCTAAAAAAATTGCAAGTCCCCTGCATACTCCACTAGGTATGGTTGTGAGAAATGCACATGGCTTCGGGGTTCCCCGAGCTGTCCAATGGTACACTTCTCTACGATACATTTTGGTGAAATTCACAAACATTCGTCGTGTTGGATTGAATTGAACCTAACTTATACCTACAAGGAGAATATAGAAATTGCAAAATAAATTTTTTGTATGTATTTGCATATCATTTTTATTCAAATCCTAAGACATACATTCTTATGTCTCCATACAAATAATCATTGCAATGGAAAAGGAAAGGACCGTCATCGTGTGCCTTTGAGTGGGAACATTCCAAAGGTTAAAGGATATCACCTTCCACCGGGTCCCTCACAGATGCTAATAAAATCCCACACTCACATAAAAATCCACTCAAAGAATACTCCATTATTTTCTGAAAAGCTTTCTTCTCTTTTTTTTTTTTTGATGAGGGCCAAAGGGATACTGTATAAATGACAATGATGATAGCGAAAACGACACGATGACAGTGTCAGGTGTCGAGAAGACGCGCGTTCTTTATGCAGAGTGCAGGACGTAAATAACCTTAGGATGTAAAATATTTCAGTTATTTGATTGTGAGAATATAAATGATGAATGCGGGATGAATAGGATGGATTTGTATCAAAATTACAGAACAATTCGTGGATCGTGTGGCATGGGTGTCGTCGTCGTCGTCGTCGTTTGTATCATCAGCCGTGGGGTAGACTCTTCACCGATGGCGTCGTCGCCAAAACGGTGAGCATTTGCGATGAAAATGACATTTTTTTTATGTTTTCCCACTTCCCACACTATGCTTCCGTGATTGCAAGCATTTTGTCATTTTACAAGACAAATGCGTTTGTCGTAACTTTGGAAGAAGGTGGATGAAAAGTGACAGCACATTATCATTCTGACGGGTGGAAAAATCATCATGTCGGTAGAAAAGTACACGTGAGTCAAATTTGAACATGAAAATTGAAGGGTGTGTTCCATGACACACTCGTACCTTTTGGATCACACAGAGCAGCCGAAGTGGTTTTTACTATCGTAGGTATATCCTCTTGCGGTGCTTTGGGGATACTTTTTTTCGTTTTTTATTTTGAAGGTTATATGAGTATGTGAATAAAGAATCGACAGCACCATCGATGATATATGCATGATTCACCTGTAGCAAATTTTATTTACATTCCATAGACAGCAAATATATTTTTTCCGACAGCTCGGGATGAATTGTGCTTATTTGATTGATGGACGAGCTAAAGAGTAGGTAGTAGTATCCATGTTTGTGATCAAGGGAATTAAATACATCTCATGTGAACAATGTGACGCTTCAGGGGTTTTCTTTCTGCTTGATTAAACGTAAAAATGGAATATAATTTAAATAGGGACATAGGAGATGTACTGTGTGGTGTGTTTCAAATCAGAATTGTGTCTTACAAGTTTAGTAAACAGATATGGGTAAATGCTTTCCTGGGAATGGTTATTCAAATTTGGATATGATATGTGTATTGTTGACATTGAACGCTTGCAAATGGTATTTTTTGTATTTGATACTTGCTGAGTTCGACATATAAAAGGCTCTTTTTTGGTTGTTTACTTCTTATTAGATTTCGTGTCAGATGTACTCGATGTCTCAATCAAAATTATTATTATGATGATAGAAGAGATGATCAAAAGCAGCGACATATTTCAGTTCTGCCCGTGGCGTAATGGTTAACGCCTGACAAGTGGAACTTCGACGCTGGAATCTAAGAAGCATCCAACCCCTTCCCCAAGGATGTGTCCTCTCGCGCGGAGTTTTAACCCCAATATTTTATTGGGGTGATATTAAAATTTTATTAACTTTTAAATATTTAAATCATTAATTTATGAATAATTGATCCAAATATATTGATTAAAAAACAAGGAAAGCGATATTCCTCTTACTCGTTCGGAATTTGAAGGAAATTGTTGGTCCTTTAAATGCGCTATAGGTCTCGATGTTCCCAGAAAATGCTGCGAAATCCTATTTTTGATCTGTTTTGTGGTACCCGCGTGGTGTGATGGTTAGCATGTCCACCTGCTAACCCAGAGGTTCGAGGTTCGAAACCCAGCAGAGACAAAAATGTTTTTTTACGGGTATCGCCCTTCGCGAGGAATTGGCAAGTCCTCCGTTAGTAAATTCATGCCTTGAAAAGCGCTTTCTCAATTAGCCGTTCGGAACCGGCATACTCATTTCATTTAGATTTAGATTTAGATTTATTCATTGATTGCATACGCAGTAAGAAAAATATCTTATAAGATAGTGTTATGCTAAAGAGAATACATTATAAAAAAAAAACAGTGAGAAGGCTACATCTTAGAAAAATTATTTACAAACATTTCTTCCAAATAAATAGTCGTTAAATATAAACAAAACTGTACATTACTTTAAGCATTTCAGTTCCTTATTTTAAATAGATTTAATTCTTATACATACATCTCATCTAATGTTAAGTGCTTTAGTTTTTAAGAGCCAATGCATTTTGTATTAATTTATTTTAGTCCCTTTGAAAATAGTTGCAAAGTTCAATGCTAAACTTAGCTTGGCCACGTTTCATTTTCAAGTTTCTTGGAAGAAGATTCCACAGACCGATAGCGTTGACGAAGAATTGTTGTTCTGAGGTCCGACAAGAATACCGAGGGTGTATTAACATTAAGGATCTGTTTGAGGAGCTGAAACGTACCCTATTGAATAAACTGCAGGGTTGTTGTGTGAGAATGATATTGCAGAGTAGTAGTAAAGTTCTGTACCGAAAGAGATGGTCAAGGGACATATTATAAATTTGATTCGAGAAACTAGATATCCGATCAAACCGACGTAGACCAAATATGTAACGAGCTGTGTTATTAAAAGCAGCGTTCAGTTTTCTCCTACTACTAGCGTCACAATCACAAAAGACCTCGCAACCATAAGTTAAAATAGGAATTACTACAGTTTTGGCTAGCATCATCCGAATATTCAAAGGTGTGAATTGTTGCGAAGACCATAGCATTCTAAGAACTCCATAGACCTTTCCCACCGCCGCATTTATATGACTGTCCCAGGTTAGCGTCCTATTAAATAACATACCTAGGTTTTTCGCACTAGATGTACAATATTTGATTGGTGTACCATTCAAGGAGATGCTTGGAAAGTAATCTAGGTCTAGCACTGTCCTACTGATTACAATACATTTGGTCTTGAGTGGATTTAGAAAGAGTCCATTCTCCAACTAAATATTTGCGCAAGATCATTGTTAATTGTGTGCGCACAATCTTCGATAAGCCCGAGGGTACAGCTTCTAAACAATTGCACATCAACAGCATACATTTGAATATGGCACCCAGAGATCTTTGATGGAAGTTCGTTTATGTACAGGGAAAAAAGGAGGGGTCCCAGCTCCCAGAATAGAACCCTGGGGAACTCCTCTAACTGTGGGAAGAAAGCGAGAAGTTTTATTATCAACTGAGACCGCTTGAAGTCTATCTTGCAATTATTTTTTTATCAAACGAACCGCCAGAGATGATAAACCAAACTTACCATAGAGTTTATCACATAAGTTATGATGGTCTACCGTATCGAAGGCTTTTGAAAAATCTAGTAATACTAAGAAAGTTACTAGATCATCATCTAATACCAGTCTTATATCCTCAACTACATTTAATATAGCTGTCGTACAGCTATGTTTTTTGCGGAAACCAAATTGCTTGGATGACAATAAGTTTTGCGCCCTTGGATACACATTAAGTTGTTTTTGAAGAATTTTCTCAAGTACTTTGGACAAATACGGTAATATGGAAATAGGTCTGTATTCATTCTTGTTTCGATCCTTTAGAACTGGAAGAACTTTTGCTTGTTTCCAGACGCTTGGAAAAACGCCACTCATAATTATTGTATTGAATAAATGTGTTAAGTGAGGTAGAATATATGGCAAAATTGCCTTCACTGGGTGGATACCATCAATGCCAACAGTATTTGATTTTATACCAACAAGTAGGCTTTCTACAACTTCTGTACTTTCTACACAAATAAAGTAAAATGCCGTGTCCGAATGGGAAACATTAGATGGTTCATGAACATCAGATGAAGAATGAGAAAGATGTGGAAAAGGAAGCGAAACAAAGTTATGGTTTAGTACATCCACATCGATATTCTCCTTACATTCCATGCTTTTCTTACCTATCCCTACTTCCCTCAGATTATTCCATAATTGACGTTTGTTAGCTGTTCCTAGCTTTGCTCGATACATTTCTATTTTTGCGGATCTAATTTTACTGGTTGCTTGGTTGCGAAGAGTACGGTATATCTGATGGTGAATCTCCAGTCTATATCTTTACATACAATTGTAGGTGCTCACCATTCCCTCACAACACAAGGCATGGTTGTGAGAAATGTGATAGGCCCAAGGGCTCCTCGCTCTGTTGCGCCACCCTATTTATTTTTATATTTATTTGTATGCGTACGCATTGGCTGAAGTAGTCGTCACAGAAATTAAAAAAAAACGAAAATAAGGGTCCTGTGTTATGGTCGCATGTTAGATATGTAAAACTCTCTGTGTAATGGAAAGGCCACTACCCACATAGGGACCGTGAGATGATACGTGAGAAATTATACGTTGATGATAGTCATAGTGAGATCTTGCTCAACGATTGGTGCGTTAGCTCCTCGATGACAACCGACATCTGATCTATAGCGATATGCTGAAATGCTAATTTTACTTGACTTCGCTACCACTCTTCTCCGATCTTCCTTTAAAGTTTTTTTTTATTAAAAACTTGATGAATCCACCCGAGCGTTGGTTTTTCTCTACATGCCCTAGGCATCATAATCTGTTCATCTATACCGCGTTCTAGAGTACTATAAACAAAATACCAAAGAGAGTGGCGAAATCGAGCGGGGATCCCCGGGGCCTAGCGCATTTCTCACAAACTTATCTTGCGAGGAATGGAAAGGCCTACAATATTTTTTTACTGATTCCGAACGGCTAATGGAAAAGCACAAAAAATGTGGTACAAAAAATTTGTTCCAAAATATAAGGTTTATTGTCGCTTTCCATTGGCCAAAAAGTCCGTTCAGGAGCGTCTAGGAGCATTGCCAAACCGTTTTTCAGTAGTGCAAAAAGATCGCTACTCATGGTTCTGAGGGGTGACAGCCACTTCTCGATTTGAAGTGAGAATCCACTCAAGAAGCACTAACACATGTTACTCAAATATCAAAAAGAAAATTTTCTTCAAGGAATCTCTTAGAACCATAGGTGTTTCACTTAAAACAAGGGCAATTACGTTAAACTGAACAGAAACAATTTTGGGTGTTCCATTGGTTCTCAAAATGAGTGCTTCCCCGAGTGAAACCAATGGTAAGCACCATAAGAGTCAAGATGAACTTGGCAGTTTTTGGTTTATGTTGGGATTACATATGTCTGATCCCGATATCGCAAGAAAAAAGAAGATAAAGAAGACTTTTTTTATCGATTTATAAAATATAGGTAAGCATCATTATAGAGAAATCCATAATCCAGAACATAATGAGCAAATCTAGGTAAGGATTACAACAAAGGAGCCCAAGAAAGGGTTTTGGAACTTACTCCATCACTGTAGATAATCATTTGACTAGGACATAATGTTGAACATTTAATATGAAGGTCCAAAACGCACGAAGGTTTCTAGATGGTTATTTTTTTTTACATTTTCAGAATTCACTCGAGCAGGCGTTACTTGCAGATTGTCAGTCTAAGAAATTGGAACATCTGTATCCACACCACTACTGTATTATTATGTAGACTTTTCATGGCAATGAAATTGCTTTAGAAGGGCTTGCTAGTTCAGTGCAAGTCACAGAAAAACATTTTCATTCGTATTTATAAAATTTGCTTAGAACATCCTTAGACAGCTGTTCAGCTAGACGATGTCTAAGGAGTTGGACAATCCAACAGTTGTCTAAATAAGCCCTCAAATACTCACAACCGTACCTGGATTCTGTCACCTTTGAATGTAAAACTAAATGGTGGCGTTCATGATGTATCCGTGCTGTACCATTTTTTGTGTTTTGATGTGAGTACAACAACTAAAAGGGTTTGCAAGAGTATGGCGTAAGACTTGCTCTCATAAAATGATCAAATTTGTGCAATTTATAAATTAAATTATTGAAAGTAATTTTTTTGTTATTGTTTGTTTCATAAAGTTAAACATTTTATTTATTTTTTTTTTGTATAAATAAATAAATTCAAATAAATAAATACTAAAATAAATAATTTTGTTTGTTGGCGCAACCGAGATGATATTGCGCTTCATTATGATTTTTCGCCCAAAGTCGCTGTACAATCTCAGCTGCTCAAAGGCTAAATTGCGGGGCTATAACGAAGCGAATAGTCGTGTGTCTTCAGTTGCTGAGCTAATTAGATTTCGTAAGCGAATAATCTGCGTTCATTTTTTGCATCTCAAAGGCTTAAGTGGTATTCAGCTTAGAGCAAGCTCATATGTACGCACTTATCTACGCTTTTCATCATTAATGCTAGTGTAAGTGATAAGTAAAAAACGCCAACACAACGACAATAGAACATAATATCTTAAATAAATGAAATAAAATCTTTGAAATTAGAAAATATAGTATACTAGCTGTGCCCGCGACTTTGTCCGCGTGGAATAGTGACTTTCCGCAGCATTTTTAACTTTTTAGGAAATAAAACTTCTAGCCTTAAAAATGGCGGTATTTCCAAAAAAAAACATTCAACCCCTACTTCAACACCTTGTAGCCCTGTTAAAAATACTTTTGAGACCGTAGTTTTTGAATTCCCATTTCCGTTCCCGTGGGAATATAAGGATAGATATGTAGAGCCTTTATCCTTCCGCATGTTCTAGACCATCTTTGTAGCTAATTTAATAAAATCTGTTTAGCAGTTTGAACGGGAGACATACGAAAAACATACCGACATAGCTACATTCGCATTTTCAATATTAGTAAAGACTCCCGTTCCCGTGGGAATATGGTGACCGTTTTCGTGGGAATATGTGGATAAGTTAAAGTTAATGTTACTCCGGGATTATGGAGCATTCCAACGGTGGAAGAATTTTTGAAATCGGTGCGGTAAAAAAGTTCCCGTATACGTTCCTGCTCCCGTGGGAATATAGGGAAAAAATATATAGTCTATGTCTTTCCTCAGGTTTTTAACAATCTTTGTTTAAAATTTCATTTAAATCGGTTTATTAGTTTGGGCGGGAGATGGTAACATAGAACGACGGACAGACAGAGCTCCTTTCACACTCATTATATTAGTAAGGACTCCCGTTCCCGTAGGAATATGTGGATGAATTAAAGTTAATGTTGCACAGGGATAGTGTAGCATTCTAACGGTGGAATAATTTTTGAAATCGGTGTTGTATATAGGGAGCCGTAAGAATATGGGGATGAATTAGTTTTTATGTTACTCGGGGATAGTGTAGCATTCTAACGGTGAAAGAATTTTTGAAATCGGTGCTGTAGTGTCAAAGCTCCCGTATACGTTCCTGCTCCCGTGGGAATAAAGGGAACCGTAGGAATATGGGAATGAATTAGTTTTTATGTTACTCGGGGATAGTGTAGCATTCTAACGGTGAAAGAATTTTTGAAATCGGTGCTGTAGTGTCAAAGTTCCCGTATACGTTCCTGCTATCGTGGGAATAAAGGGAACCGTAGGAATATGGGGATGAATTAGTTTTTATGTTACTCGGGGATAGTGTAGGATTCTAACGGTGAAAGAATTTTTGAAATCGTTGCTGTAGTGTCAAAGTTCCCGTATACGTTCCTGCTCCCTTGGGAATATAGGGAACCGTAGGAATATGGGGATGAATTAGTTTTTATGTTACTCGGGGATAATGAAACATTCTAACAGTGGAAACATTTTTGAAATCGGTGTTGTAGTTTCTAAATTCCCGTATACGTTCCCGTTCCCGTGGGAATTTGGGGATAAATTGTAGCCTATGTGTTATTCTGATGTATAAGCTATATTATTGGAAAGTTTAAGTAAAATCCATTCAGTAGTTTTTGCGTGAAAGAGTAACAAACATACATCCACACATACAAACTTTCACGTTTATAATATTAGTAGGATTATTATGTAGACTTTTGGACTGGTGGAGAACCTATTCCCAAACCTGCTTCGCTTAGTTTGTGAATTTATCTATAAGTACTTTCTATGAATAAATACGTTGAACAGTCCCATCACAAGATTCCTTACAAAAGGAAGAGAAATAAAAATAACCTCAAGGTAACAGACCCTACCTTACAACCCATAGTGGCTTTTGCATTGAATTCCGCCATCATTATACAGAATAAAGGAAAGTGACACACTTCCTAGTCACATGTATTCTCCATAGCCTTGACGACGAGTTAGCGGGTATGGGTAGTCCCTGATCCAATTGCAGGATTGTATTTTTCCTACTTTAACCCAAAGCTCCTTCCACAGCTAAATATTACCAAGTCCCACAAAAGGTTTCTCCCCACCTCCGTCCGTTCCGAAGAACATATACACATTTCTTTGTTGCAGTTCATTCGTTTTTACAGATATCCTCTTTTGTGCATAAATTGGTTTATTACAACTTGAAGAGCGTAAAATGACGTCCTTTTAAATAATTTTCCTGTCAATTCCCTTTGCTGTTCATCCGGTTCTTCAAATCTATAATATACATATAGAAAGTAATATATTATTTCCTCTTTTCATACCGTTTTAAAACTAGCTCCAAGTGAACAGTTGGGTAGCTCCTTGTCCCCATTGCAATGAAAAGCCAAAGCAGGTCACATGCACGAAGAAAACTATCAGGGTACTCTTCTATACATTCTCGAGCCCTGTGATTTATTTCGATAAGCTTCTCATGTTCGCTTGAAAAAGTACATCTTCCTCTGGTCCGAAGTAAAATACTCCTTCTTGTTGATTTCTTCGTTGAAGTTTGTATATGTTGTAGGTAATGCACAATACAAATGAATTTTTCTCTCCCTACCTACACATATACAATATACTCATATACAGAAACGGGACACACGTCCAATTGTCCAATATGATTTCCTATTTGCCTATTTTGTATGTTGTAATTTGTTTGGATATCTATTGAACATGGAATAGGAAGGAACTTTTTCCAGTTTTCCAACATAATGACAGTTGGATTAGTGTTGCGCTGCAATAAGAAAAGATGGTGGCTTTCGGTCCATGGTCTGTTAAACTATGCCAATTTATTAGGGTAGAAGAAGTAGGTTTGTATCAGTAATGATGTCATTGATTTGGAACATTGGCAAAAAGGTTCAGTTCATTCAATTCAAGAAATATTTCTATTGAAATGAACTTTTGGTGTATTTGGTTTTTTTTCAAAGTACAGTGAAAATTGTAAGATTCTGTAGATTCTTTTAGTGGAGCTGCCAATGATGTTATTATAACAAAAAAAAGTAGTTTCTTTTGAAATTGTAATTGCAACCAAACAAAATCTTGACTCAAGCTGAGTTGATCATTGCAAAGGCTCCAGCGCAGCGTCCAGTCCAAACTGACATTTATTTTGTAACGTTGAAATCTCCGAAACGAAAAGTCAAAATTTTAGAAATTTTTTCAGTTTTACTTTTGATTGCAGAATAATCAAGTTTTTAAACAAGATGATTAAAAAAACTGAAAAGATTAAAACACCACAAGAAGAAAATATTGGCAGCAATATTCTGGAATAGAAAAGAAAGAAGACATCTAAAAATAATTAACCAGGGTTGTACAATAGGGCTCAGGGAAAACCGGGCTTAACAGATTTCTCTGTCAACGATTTTTTAGGACAGAGGACAGAGAAAAGAGGACAGGAGGATAGAGGACAGTGGACAAAGGACAGAGGACAGAGGACAGACGAAAGACGACCGTTGACAAGTGACAGGTAACAGCAGAGCCGAATTTAGGGGAGGGCAACCAGGGCAACTACCCCAGGCCTCCACAAATGAGAGGCCCCCACAATAGAGACATCGGAAAATTTTTTTTCAAATTTGGACTAGTAAACATTAGTAAACAACTTTTCCTCTCATATTTTTTTTCGCGTTGCACCTTTACCTACAGTTGTACAAACATGATTACATTCAATATTAACAGAAATCATCGATCTATATTTGTTCACTTTAATCAGGCAGTCAGTAAAATATCAAAATCACAAATGGCTCTGATAAGCACTCGCAATTTTCGATGACACGCTTGCACGTGGGTCGCGCGACGGATAAAACTATATCAGCTCTCTGTATTGCGTACATAAAGTTTTTTTAGTCTACTTACCCTTTGAAGCGGATGGAGGGATGCAAGCACTTATTTTGGAGAAAAATCATTTATCGGCGTTTGTACCGTGTTGTGGTCATTCTCTCAAATTTATTTGAAAAGGCAGCTGCCAACTCTTGTTCATCAGCTGTTCAATTCTTTGATTTCGTTCAGAATTTATACACGTTTTTCACAGCAAGTACAGAACGATATGGAATTCTGATCAAGAAATTATCGAAAAAAAAACGGAAAGTTTAACGTCTTGAAAAAGCTTTGTGACACTCGTTGGTCTTGCCAAGCTGAAGCTACGAAAGCCATAGTTGACGGCCATTCGGAAATCGAAGAAGCAATAACCAGCATATCTTCCGATAAAGAGCAAAAAGACATCGCGAAGAATGGAGCAGAGCATCTTCTAAAGAAAATGCGTGGTCTCTAAACTGCTTTAATTGCAATCTTTTGGAAGGACATCTTGGAGCGATTTAACGCTACACGCAATGTGTACAAAAATGATTTTTGAATCGGCAATCCGTGCATTAGAATCATTGAAATCATTCGTGGAATCCAAAAGAAACTATTTATCTTCCAGGAAGCTGCCAAAAAAATATCTCTGACTGACGAATACGTACAATCACGTACCAGAACTAGAAATGTGAGGCTGTATCCGCTCGATTACGGGAAAGCACAAGACGTAAATCTGTCACCGAAGGAAAAATACAAAGTATCCGCCTTTATACCAGTGGTCGACCAGTTATGTGTTTCTCTAACCAAAATACTGTATGCCTATGAAGCTGTACGTTCGAGATTAGGATTTCTTATTAACGTCGAGAAGTTGGATGCTGCAAATTTGTACGCGGCAGCAGAGGCATTGGTGAAAGTTTATCAGGATGATTTAGAACCTAGTTTTGGTATGAGTTGGTTCAATTTGTATCTTTGATTGACTCATATATAAAAGACTATGGAAAAGACCAATGTCCGGAACGATTTTACTACCAAATTCTCAAAGATCAAAATTTCAGAGCTGCAATCCCAAACCTTGAAATAGCATTGAGAATGTATTTGGTTTTGAAGGTATCAAATTGCACTGGAGAGCGCCCATTTTCAAATATGAAAATTATAAAAAACAGGCTTCGCACCACGATGGGGGGCAAAACCGTCTATCAAAGCTTTCTCTCCTGAGCATTGAAAGTGATTTTCTTCGGGAACTGGAGTTCAGCGAAATCATCAACGATTTTTCGGCGAAAAAAGCTCGGAAAGATCCGTTCATTAACGCAAAAATTTTATTTTTGATAATTCTTGTTTCCGATTTTATTTAGGCGTTCGTTAAATAACGAAATAATCTATACTTGGTCTCACAATAAATTCTTTATTGGAAAACTAGATTGAAAAAAATTGTTCATTTTATTTGGAAGATAATTTTAGGCCAAGGGGCCTCCACTCCTTTGTTGCCCCGAGGCCTCCACACCTTTAAGTCCGGCCCTGGGTAATAGGTGATAGGTGACAGGTAACATTTGATGGGTGACATTTAATGGGAGACATTTAATGGGTAACAGGTGACTGGTGACATGCGACAGGTGACTTTTGACGGATGACAAATGACGACAAATAGCAGATATTAGAGACCAATTTTTGTTTCAATTTTATTTTATTTTAACACAGAGATATATGTTTGTAAGTCCTCAAGGATTCTCTGACTAAAAAGTCTCTGACGTTAAATTTGACACGATCATCTTCCTTTTCATGTTCTTCATGAAGCAAATATCCTACTATTTCGTTTAGACAGCTGATTTCGCTTATGTTAAGAGCCCGACCCATAGAACGCGTTGCGTGCGGTAGAAGCGGCGCGGCAACTGATGTGGTGTGTTTTGCCGCGCGCAACTGATAGGGGTGACCCATAGAATCCGTTGCGGTGTTTTGACAGATAAATTTAGTCAAAATGGGGGCGTTCAAGAATCGCATCCGGATAGCTTGTTGTTGTTGTTTACGTGTGGGAAATCGAAAAAAATAAGTTATAATCGTCTAGCAATGATATTTTGAATGTTTTTCTGTTTTCAAAAGTCGAATTTTAATATTTCACAGCTTTTGTCTGTTGTCGATCGTTCAAAAAGGTATCTAGACACGGCTATCCGAGATAGGCTATCCGATAGGTTCTTGAACGCGCCCATTGTCACTTTTTCCATATAAGAGAAAACTTCAAATTGGTTGTGACTGCGCATGTCTCTCTTCTGTCACCGCGTGAGAGCCGCGGCAAAGTAGACAGTTGGGCTACTCGGCGCGTTCGGCGCGTTGCTCGCGGTGCTTATGGGTCACCTCTCATAAGAACGTGTGTATTTAATCGGGCTGTCAGTTGGAAGCGGTGCCGCACGCGCGCACCGCGTTCTATGGGCCGGGGCCTTTAGTTTTAAGTCCCAAATGTCCAAGTATGAAGATTATCCGAGTAAATAACCGCATTTCGGTTTTCTCTATGGTCAGCTTCACTACATCTTTGGTGGTGACCGCTTGTGACGGATAACAACAACCTCCTCTTTCTCCCGATTATCATGACTACAAGTGGTGTCAGTGCACAAAGGTATTATATGATTCTGGTGCTTAAGCGCTTCTGCTTTATATTCTCGAAATGTTTAAGTTGTGAAAATCTAAAATGTGTACATCTGTACATGTGGACATACATTAGGGTGGCACATTTTTAGGTTTTTCTTAGCTGCTGCTTTGACTCTATTTCATCTGAAAATATTAGTTATTACTAAAAAACTGAATTTGAGATTACTTAAAGAAACCCTTAAACTGTTAGAAATAGCACTGATTTTCGTTCGAAATGTGCAAAGTTAACTCTTACTGACAAAAAATGTTCAAAAATATTTTTCGAAACGTAGTCGGCACGGGTTGCCGTCATCGTAGCAAAGCGAAATTTGGTATACAAGTAGCGGATGGAATTTTTTATGAGATGAAAGAGTATGCGTTTCATTACCATAGATTGTATATGGAGTACAAGAAACCTCTGAGATACTGTTGCAATGCTAGTACTCTCTAAGTGTCTGATCACTCAAATTATATTCACTTTTTTCTTAGTATTTCCCCAATATTCGTTTGACAAAATGCACCACTAGAAGACTCTAGTAGGAAATAAAACGTCCGGTCCTTCGTGTGCTGAAAAGCGTCTGTCATTTGATTAGTATAATGATGTCACTTTATAAAATGAGCAGTATTAGCACATTAGCAGCCATCATTATTTTATTTTTATTGCACTCACGTGAAGAAAGCGCTTTGATTACAAACGACTTGCCATTTGCCAATGTTTTACTTGATTGATTCGTTTGTTTTTGTTTTAAATATTCAAAACAAAGCTTTGGAATCTCCCATGGTAAAAGGCTATAGATTCAATGACTTCATACGCAAATAAGAAACCACATCTCATACAGTGTGTTTCGATAAGAATTGATTAACTACAACTGTGATGCAAGCCTGGCCCTTGATCTAATTATGATGATAACGAATGAGAGAGTGATTCGAATAATAATGAAATTTCAAATTGTTCGATTGACTTGAGTTTTTAGTTCATTATTTTTATTGATTTATTAAACAAATATATTTTCACATATGTATGTACACAAAAAAAAATTGTTGACTTAAACAAAGCCGTAATAAAATAACTAAGCTTAAAGTAATTTTTAGACAATGTTTTGGCTTTTACTTTCCGTAGCCATAGCTTCCACTTTTGGCAGAAGCTGACGAAGAAGCGGAAGCTCCTGCAAAAGCTCCTCCATAGCCACCTCCGCCCCCACTTCCTCCTGGACCACCGCCTCTACCTCCTCCATTACCTCCACCGCAACCTCCTCCACCACATCCACCTTGTCGTCCTCCACCTCCACCATGCTGTACACCGCCACCACCACCTCCACAGCCTGCACCACCACCACATCCACCACCACCGCCTCCCTGACCACCATGACCACCACCTTGACCTCCAGGACTGCCTCCATAGCCTCCTCCTCCTCCACCTCCTCCAAGACTACCAGCAAAGCTTGAACTGTGTGCATTTGCGCTACTAAAAGAATTTGCAGATCCTCCGCTGAAGCCTCCGCTACCGGGACCACCTCCATTACCACCATTAGTTGGTTTGCTTCCCCATATAGGTCCTCCTCCAGGCGATCCACCACCATGAGACCCACCACCTGGTGAACCGCCACAATTACCACTTGAGCAGCCACCTCCACCACCTCCACCTCCTCCTCCACATGATCCTCCACGACATCCAGAACCTCCACCAGGTTGACCGCCGCCGCATCCACCTCCACCACAACCAGGTGACGGGCCACCACTTGGGAATCCACCTCCATGAGGCCCACTATGCGGGAAACCACCTCCTCCATGTTTTCCTGGTCGTCCACTTGGGAAACTCGATCCGCTAATGGCATTAGCTTGTGCAGATGAGGAGGCATCAGCATGTGCCCCCGAAAAACCATTGCCCGATCCAAATGAGGGGGAACCGCCACCCGTATTGCCATTTGCATTGCATCCACCTGGCTTACCACAGTTTCCACCTGATCCGCCTCCGGGAGCACCATTAACTTGTAGGAAAGGATTTTTCGTCAAAGCCAAGCCACCAGTCAAACCTAGGCCAAGTCCTAGTCCTGCACCACCTGCACCTCCAACGCCTCCACTTAATCCTCCGTGACCACTTCCACCGGCACCTCCAGCACCACCACCGGCTCCACCAGCACCAGCACCACCTCCATAACCGCCAATGCTTCCAGCAGCCCCACCATAACCTCCATGTCCACCCGCTGCCCCACCAGCTCCACCGGCTCCACCACCAGCTCCACCGGCTCCACCAGCACCACCTCCATATCCACCATTGGCCCCAGCAGATCCACCGTGACCTCCGTGTCCACCCGCTGCACCACCAGCTCCACCGGCTCCACCACCAGCTCCACCGGCTCCACCAGCACCACCTCCATATCCACCATTGGCCCCAGCAGATCCACCATGACCTCCGTGTCCACCTGCTGCACCACCAGCTCCACCGGCTCCACCAGCACCACCTCCATATCCGCCATTGCCCCCAGCAGATCCACCATGACCTCCATGAGCACCTGCTGCACCACCAGCTCCACCGGCTCCACCACCAGCTCCACCTGCACCAGCTCCTCCTACTCCACCACCATATCCTCCATGGCCGCCATAACCACCACCGTTTCCAGCGCCTCCGGCACCACCAGCCCCTCCAGCACCTCCACCACCACCTCCACCGCCTCCTCCACCGGCACCACCACCGAAACCACCATATCCTCCTTTTCCACCAGCACCAGCATTACCACTGGAACCACCAGCACCACCGGCACCACCAGCACCACCACCGGCACCACCTCCGTATCCTCCATTACTTCCAGAACCTCCTCCATAACCACCATGACCACCTGCTGCACCACCAGCACCACCAGCACCACCACCGAAACCTCCATGGCCACCACCAGCACCACCAGCACCTCCAGCTCCAGCACCTCCACCACATCCGGCGCCATGTCCACCACACCCGCCATTTGATCCGGAGCCACCTCCTTTCAGTAAACCTGTTCCAAGCAAGCCACCGTTGTTAAGCAAGCCTGTTCCCAGAAGACCCCCTCCACCACCTAAAAGTCCACCACCAGATCCACTTCCAAAGAGGCCTCCTTTCCCACCGGCTCCAATACTAAGTTCTTTGTGTATTCCGAAAGACACTCCTCCGCCTCCACCTCCACCAGGAAGAAAAGGATTTCCACCACCAGAACCACCTCCGCCACCAGAGCTTCCTCCTCCGCATCCACTTCCACCACCACAACCACTTGCTCCATCACCACCTGCACCTCCATATCCACCTCCACCGCCTGATGAAAAGCTACCAGCCGAAGCAGATGAGCTCGCACTCGCACTTGCGCCTGCTCCAGCTCCAGCACCACCTCCTCCATAACCATAAGGACCAGCGTCCACTATAAATTTATTTATTGATAAAAATTCCAAAGGCAGCTTTTTTTCAAATCTTACCAAATCCACTAGACACCACCAAGGCTATAGCTAGCACCGTCCTCTTGATCATTATTCTTCCCATTGAAAAACACTTTTGTGCTGCACTTCTCACAGAACTTTGATTTTATACCTCAAATCGATCTTACGTCAAAACAAGTCTTGGAAAATCCATGACGTCAGGATATGCGCTATGAAAAATCTTCATCATCAAGAGAGCTACAACAAAGAGAGTGAGATAATTTAATTGATAGTTGATGCAGAGCGTTAGATTTGAACATCGAAAGCTTCATGTAAGTAGCGACAATAGAAATGCATGAACGGGGCTGTATCAGTTCAAAAGGAGCCTATGGAACAATAGACCTAACCTGCAAATAAGTTAAGCTGGATTCGGGTTCTCACTTTGGAAGATTTTTTTTCTAATCTTAATGCTTAAAATTTCAAGACTATGTTCCTAAAATTTAAAACCGATCTGAGCTAAATACTCGAAGTTATTGTGTTACTAATCTCCGGCAAACCAAATCAATCAGCTGTTCGCGCTAAACGGTAAACGAGTTTCTGTTAGAGCTACTAATTAAAGTTGGAGTTGACTACCATTTAAAAACTACTTGATCGAATTGTTTCAAACTTTTCATACATACTACACATACCCCCGCCCTCCTATTCGTAAAAAGCAAAAAAAAAAAAAAATTATCGGGTTGAAGATCTAAATTCTAAAGGTTTTCTCATTTCCGATAATTTCCGGCCAAGTTACAGTAAACAGTTTTTTTCCAAAGGCGTTCTGGGCAAAGTTCTGTTCGGGTTTATGCTTCAATATTTCATGATCAAATTATACAACAAAGTATTGTACTGCAACCTTCCTCCAAGGTATATTTAGTTAACTTCTGATATTCAACTTAACCTAAAATAACTGTAACATAGATGTAGAAACACTACATGTTATCAAAGGATAGAAAAAAATTAAAGCAAACAAAAGTTGCATCTGATTGCGCCTTATGCAAATCCGGCCTTTCGTTCAAAAGCCTAGAATATTTACAAACACCCAATAATAAGAAACTCTATAATGGTGATAAAGATCTTGGTATTGCTTGTTGCCCATTTGCGTTGAATTAACTTGCAATGCATTTTAAAGGGTTTAAAAAATGCAATTCGAATAGCGATAACAACAAACAATTAAAAGTATGAATATAAAGTTATTCCATACTTGTCTGGTTATATGTGCTTGGGTGTGTAAGTGCTGTCCGTTACGTTTATGCAATACCCCTCTTGATTACCCTCTCTGCTAACAATTCATTTCTGGTGATGTTTTTTTAACCAAGCTGGATTCATATTATGCATCTATATAGGATATAGTTTTTGGAAATTCTATAAAAATATCATGATTGGTAGTGGGATTTACAATTAGAGTTTTAATCGATTGCATCTTTTTGGTAATGGTTCAGTAGGTATCAGGGGTTCCCCGTGGAAAGTCAAAGGAGTAATTAAAATAAAATTACATTTTGTTGGTTAATGAAGAACTTTTGATCTCATTTTTGTTTAGCTGTTGGTTGCAAAGTAGTAAAACTGGTTTTCATTTTTTCCCATGAATCCGGAACCTCTCAGAAGTGCTTTTTGAATGACTCTTGCGAAACTCCGACATCTATTCAATTTGTTTAGATTTTGATATCAGAATGTCTTCTTCACTCTAGTAGAAGTGCGTTTGTACTGTAGGTATTTGGGAGCTTGCTTTTGGGGGTTTTGGGGGTCAGAGCCTAAAATGGCTTTGTATTAAATGAAGTGAATAAGTCATGGCCTTTATTATATTTCATCAAACCAACCATTTAAGGGAAGTCGGAAGTGCTTAGCAGTATCAAGAAGTTGGATCACATGGTTCATTATTGCGATTTATTCGAGATGAGACAACTGGACTGAGAACAACAGTGGTAATGTCTTACTGCTCTTACTACTGAGGGCGGTTTGAAGTACCAATCCCTAGGAATCGCAAAATCATAAATAGAAGTTTCATTGCCATGAAAAGCGCTTTCTCGATTAGCCTTTCGGAATTGGAAACAATTTGTAGGCCCCTCCATTTCTTAAAAAACCTGAGCGTTCAGGAAAGCCGTGTTGATGGAATGGAAAAAGAGATTTACCAGCACATTTCCTTTTTTATAAATGCAACTGCGAAATTGTAGATAACAACGTTTGTTGAAGTAAGATTAATATAAAAAACACCCAAATTTTGTTACGAAAACGATTGTAATTGTAAATTTGTAATTTAATGAAATAGGCCTCTGGTCACTTGCGTATTGTGAAACCCAAAACAAATGATAATGTCAATATTTTCTATGCAAATCTACGTTCTTCGCAATCACAATCGAGGGATGTCAATAAGTATATCCCAAAAAGTTGGTCACAGCCTTCACTTACTTGACGAATCATACAAACGTTGGTATACAAAACTTAATTTAATTTCTCTCCCTTCCCTACCAATTACAAAAGTTGACGTTTCAGTTCTTACGTTGGTCCCGATCGAGACTTAAAATTTCTTACGCGTTTTATTTTGTAGTGAGTGATGAAAATAAGAGTCAACCAGTGGCGGCTGCGCGTTGGAGTTTATAAAAATAAATAAATAGGGTGGCGCAACAAGAGCATTTCTCACAACCATGCCTTGTAAGGGAATGGAGGGGACCTACAATTTTCTGCCGGTTCCAAACGGCTAATTGAGAAAGCGCTTTTCATGACAGTGAATTTACTAAAGGAGGACTTGCCAAGGCGATACCCGTGGATAAACATTTCTGCCTCTGCTGGGATTCGAACCTTGAACCTCTGGGTTAGCAGGTGGACATAACCATCACGCCACGGGTACCACGCGTTGGAGTTTGAGAACTGGAATTAAAGTGCTTGTCTTCCTTAAGGGTTACTGTTACTGGTATTAAGATACCAAACGGATTTGACGCCGCATTACGCAACAACTAATTGAAAATAAAATTTCCTGCTTGTCAAAGTGGTTTCCAAATTGTACTTTACTCAAGTAAGTGTCTGCCTCTTCTCAAGCCGAGTGCAGTTATCGATAATAATAATCATTTAAATTAAGTTTATTCGGCATTGAACACAATTATTTTGACTATTCAAGTGGTGGCATACCTTTGCCATATTAATGCTCCACACCAGCAATGCTTCTTTTTCAATTTCTACAATCGCAAGACTTTTACAAAAATTATTGTTGCATAAATAAGAAGGCTTCAGTTATACTCTAAAAATTCCTAAATATATAAAACCTCATTCAACTTGTTCACGCATCTCATTCTGATTTTTTTTAATGAGTTTCCGTTTGCATGATATTTCCACATTTTCTGTACCTGACTTAATACCTACTTTTATGCAAAACAGAATCAAGTACAATGATCAATGACGCTCATTGCTCATGAGCGCCAGCCACAATAGCCACAGACAGCCGAAAGTAATGTATTCGAGTCGTTGTACACGATGTATATTTTAATAACTTATTGGTAAATCTTTTCCATTATAATCATCGGTTTGCCTCTTTATCGTGACATTTAATGAATCAATTAAAAATTAACGAGATAATAAATATATTTTTATATTCTATGTTTACGTATAGCAAAATAAAAAGGAAAAAAAATATAAAAAAAAGTATTTCAGCTCGGCAAAGGTATTGTGATTCTGAAGTCGTTCGCACGAACATTCGTGGAATTGCTGACACCTGGCCGATATAAACAGACAAATGGGATTTCCAAACTAAAAGAGTAGCGCTTTATCAAGTAGCAAGGTGTGAATAAGAAACATTTGTAAAAATAATGTTATTGCCTAGGAAGTTGCTGTTGTTAACTTGCATCAGACAATTTTGTAATTAGTGAAGAGATGTGATTGTTATTTTTAAAACATGTTTTTCAGCTTTCAAGTTAAGGGGAGTTGTATTGCTGTAATGATAGTGTGTGAGAGTTATCGAATAAAAGGAGTACATTTTGGACTTGTTTCAATGTTCTTACGTCTATATAACAAACGATTCATAAAAAAAGTATTTTTGACAAAAACGCACTTAATGTTAGCCGTTAAGGCCGCGTTTCCATTTGCAAGTTAACTCGCGGAAGTCTTGCAGAAGTTTCTTGCAGTAGCGTAGCGGATTACTCGCTTCAAGGTCCTATTAGACAACATTCTTGGGTGAAAATAGTGTATACACTGCTATATATGAATTCCTGTAATTACTTCTGCAAAAAATGTCTTGCAAGAAGCTCGCGCATCAACTGTCGCAATTTATTGCAGAGATATCTACAACTGGAGAGTCGTTAATGTTGCAAGAAATTTGGTTATTTATTTAAAATTGTGAAGTGTTAAAGATCGGCACATAGACAGGCCAGATGAGGTCGGTGGTGGTGTTTTGATTTCGGTCAGGAACACATATATGTCGTCTCGTATACTCTTTCCGTTTGAACTGTCTATTGATGTTGTTTGTGTGAAAGTCTGTACACTGTCTAAAAATATTTTTATCGTTAACGTTTACATTGTTCCAAAAAGTTCAGCCTCTGCTTATGCTGAGCTGTCGCTAATTTTGGATCATATTTTTGAATTGTCGGACCTAGAAAGCCAAATTCTGTTACTAGGTGACTTTAATTTACCATATGTCCAATGGTTACCCTCTGACGATGGATCATTCCAAAAACCCTCTCTAACTTCACCGCAGCGTGAGCTTTCTTGTAAAGATAATGTTATATCTACTGACTTACAGCAAGTAAGCTGTATTAGAAATTTCCAAAATCGTATGTTAGACCTTGTTTTCTCTTCCGAAGCTATTAACACGGTTGTTCTTCAATCTAATTCAGGCATTACTAGAATTGATGATCTCCATCCCCCCTTAGATATTTTTGTTGAACTAAGCAACGCATCTCACGTTATTAATAATTCAAATGACTGTTTATATACTTTTGACTTTCGAAAGGCGAATTTCGATTTGCTTTCGAATGAATTAAGCAGGGCTGGTATTGAAAATATATCAACCCTTACAAATATTGACGAAGCAGTCGCTTGCTTTTACTCCATTTTAAAAAATTGCATGAAAAAAACCATTCCCCAAAAGACGCTCAGAAATGCTAATTTTTGTCAACCGTGGTTTACCAAGGAACTAAAGGCTCTGAGGAATAAACGAAACAAGGCTTGGAAGACCTATTTAATTACTCTTTCTCCAACTGACCACCAAATATTTATAAGTTTTTTTGAAGACTTCAAAATGCTTTCTCAGAATCTGTACTCTAGCTACGTCACCCAAATGGGCTGTTCTCTGAAAAACGATCCAAAAAGCTTTTGGTCCTTTGTAAATTCTAAAAAAAAATCAGACGGCTATCCAGCCAACTTTATTTATAATGTCATTTCTTTAAAAAATACTCCCGACATTTGCAATGCCTTTGCGGACCATTTTAATGGCTCTTTTTGTAATGCAAATCTAGAAATTGATGAAAAATATTTTGAATATTTAACTCACTGCTCGCAAGTGAATTTTAATAATATCCCTATTCAAAGAGACAGAATTACTTACTACCTCTCTTCTCTCAATGATGACGTTTCTTCTGGTCCGGACATGATTCCGCCAATCGTTTTAAAGAAGTGTTCCTCACGTTTATGCTATAAACTCGAACATCTTTTCAAGCTTTCATTAAAATCTGGAATATTCCCCACTCTTTGGAAAAAATCTTTTATCACACCTGTTTTCAAAAAGGGTGTAAAAACCGATATAAAAAACTACAGACCTATTTCAAATACTTCCAAGTGCCAAAGTATGACCTTTTCCCGTAAAAGATCTCCTAGCATTGGAGAATATTCAATATCGCAACAATCCCTATTACAAGTTTCTAGATTCCGGGACCTCGGTGTTCTTTTTAGTACCAACCTCGAATTTAATGAACACATCAACCTCATTATTAACAAAGCAAATTCAATGCTTGTGGTACCCGTGGTGTGATGGATAGCATGTCCGCCTGTTAATCCAGAGGTTCGAGTTCGAATCCCAACAGAGGCAAAAATGTTTTTTCCACGGGTATTGCCTTTCGCGAGGAATTGGCAAGTCCTCCGTTAGTATTCATTGCCATGAAAAGCGCTTTCTTGATTAGCCGTTCGGAACCGGCAGAAAATTGTAGGTCCCCTCCATTCCCTCACAAGGCATGATGGTGAGAAATGCGCTAGGCTCAGGGGCTTCTCGCTCTGTTGTGCCACCCTATTTATTTTTTTATAAATTCAATGCTTGGCTTTATTAAGCGATGGGCTAAGGAATTTAATGACCCTTATGTTACCCTCTCTTTATACAACTGTTACGTAATTTAGAGTTTATACATCGCTCCCACCACCGAACTAACTATGGCATGCATGAGCCATTAGCTCGCATGAGTAGGTTATTAGACTCCAATCCTTTTATTGCCGATTTCAACATCAGTAAAAATTGTTTAAAATTAATATTAAGAACCAGTTTACCATCAGCATGATTCATGTTTAGTATTTTTTTATTACAGTAGTTTAATTTAATTTTTTATTTATAAACCTTGTTTTGTTTAGTATTGTTTCATTAGTTTAGTTTGTTCTATTAATGTTAATTTTAATATAATCTATGTTTTACTTTGTAAATGTTGTAATATTTTTTTTTTTATTTTTCCTCGTATACGTTCCCTTTGTGCTTGTGTTGGCGTTATTTACTAACCACTAACACTTGCATTAATGATGAAGAGCGTAGATAAGTGTGTACAAATGAGCTTGCTCTAAGTTCAGTGCCACTTAAGTCTCTGAGATGCAAAAAAAGTAATGGCGACAATACCTCAATTGCAATTACAATTTTATGGATAAAAAAGAAAAAGCGATCAGCTTGGATGTGCGACTGGATTTTAAGAAGACGGGAAGCTGGTGCCTTCTTTAATTTACTAAACGAACTTAATATAGAAGACCCCCAACAATATTTCAATCTCACTTGGATGACTCCATAGTTTATTTGGAAGTTTTGTTATTATAAGTGGGCCGTATTTCAAAAAGTAGGACACTCGATTCCGTGATTCAATATAAACGAAGGATCGACTCCTCTTGACGCTGAGATTTTTAACATCCATAAACAATCAATAAATACGGATTAGGTACACTCGTAACGTTCAATTGACCGCATTATTCCTTCGCGAGACAATTCACGTACTCTCTGTTGGGGAACCAGCCGCGAGCGCGATATATACGAAACTATTTCGGTAAGCTGCAAGAAGTGTCGCGAGTCAATGGAAAAGTGTTTCAACCTGCAATTTATTGCACTTGCACTTTGCACTCGCAAGAAGTTATGCAAGGACTGTCGTTATCGAACTTACGTCTCAGTTTCCACTTGCAAGTCACTGTCGGACAGACTAGCAGACATTTCTTGCAGAAGTTTTGTTGCAAATGAAAACGCGGCATTAGACGCTAATTTGAGCAATGAGCTGTTTGAATACAAAAAAAAAAAGAATGACAAATGTGAAATTTTCAAAGAACTGGATTTTTTGAAGTGAAAACTTCTTTAGGCGCGTTTGTCACTTTTGCGATGGGGGTAAAGCATTGAATTCGCGACCGACACCATTTCTTGGCTCATCGTATTTCGTATGTAAAGTCGTCATAGCCCAGCGTCTCAGGTTCGATTCCCAGCCATGGCTTCCATTTTTTTATTTATTTAAAATGAAAACATAAATAAAAATTGTGGCCATGGCTGGGATTCGGACCTGAGACGCTGGGCTATGACGACTTTACATACGCCAAGAAACACCTTAATATTCAGGCTCAAATGACTTAAAAGAATGTAATAGCAACGTTACATAGTAATATTACTTACCGACTCGGAGAAATACAGAGAAGAAAGAAATGAATTGAAGAACAGAGAAAAATTTATGCAACGCAGAAAAAATAAAAAGCACCAAATATTTTACTACATTACAATGAAGTGGATGAGTGAAGCTGGAAATTTCATTATGGCAGAGTAGGAGACGCACTGGTCGATGATTCGAACTTGACAACAAATTAAAAGAGATCAACAACTCATCGCGATGATTCATAGATGGATTTGAAATGGTTGCTTGAAAACCATTACTCAAATATTAAATAATTTCGTTTCTAAACTTAATGCATTGTCCTTTTTTCATTTTATTGTCAAAGTTTCAAAGATCTGTAGACATTATCGTTAAAAAATTTAATGTATTGATTTTAACAGAATTTCACAAGGGTGACGAAGAAATATAGATATTATGATATTCCAGATTTCAATTTAGTTGCAAGTTTCAGTAGGCATGATCGTCCAGCAGCAGGAGATAGCTATCTGTAAAAGGATGTCTGATACAACTGCCATAGCTATTTTGCTCAAATCATATGGATTTGCATACGAGGTACACTAGTATGTTTAGTACAAATGTTTTTAATATCGGCGATTTGTGTGTTTGTCGTTGCCACTCTGGACAGCATGTTATAACAGTAGGCGTTTATAATTCACCGAATACGTCTTCAAGTCCACTATTCCACGGCGCATTTCTCTCGTGCATGAAATAATTGCAAGCGAGAAAAAAATCGAGATAGAAATACAGCTGCCCGGACATGCACGGGTAGCATTTGTCGTGCATTTTTTTATGTTTCTCTTTATCTCTATTCGTTGTTTTTCGTAGTTGCTTTATTCTTGATTTGAACTTAGTTGGGAAACCACTTTGTATTATGGCGGAAGAATTCAAGTGGTCAAAGGAATTGGCTTGTGAGTTAATAGTTCACTACGAATTAAATTCAATATTACGAGTATACGATCCCTGCCACCCCGACTATGTATATAAATCGGGTTGAGAAAGCAGATGCTTTTCAAGTTAATTTAGTTTCATTGAAATTGTATGACCCAGATTAATATAAATTTGATAAAAACACATTTTGCGAACTCAGTTTTTTAAAGAGTTTCGTGAAATGGAAAAATTGAAAAAAGTGGAGCTGGTGCGAAACTCTGGTGCTTTGAGCAGTTAATGTTTTTAAGAAACTACTGCAAGACCAGGTGTCCATGTTCAACATATCATTAATTTCTTCTATATTCATTTTTACAACAGCTCAACAACTGTTTCAATGGAAATTTAAAACTGCAAGACTGAGCGCAGAAATCAATATGAAAGAAAATTGGCAAAAACATGCGCAACTCGAAAAATGCAGCGTGTAATAATGAGAGCATTACCGAATACAAGTTCAAAACGAAAAAAGCGATTAATGCGCATTAAAAACATTCGCCTTGTAATAGCCGACCTAGTGTAATACGACAGTTTTTATATAAAAATTTATTTATTTAGTCTGAAGACGCTTCTGCATACCTTGAATGTAAATTGGGGAGAGATTTGATGATTTGCATATGATTTTGAGTGGTGATTTTAACATCAACTTCGCCGATGCTACAAATTTGCCACTTTTTAAATTTTTAAAAGAAGAATACTATTTTACAATGACGAATGACCGCAGCCTTAGTACAACGAAATATAAAGCGTTTTGCAGTCTTTGCGATATATTTAAATAGATTCGAGACAAAATTGTTCGTTTCCTATTTAAGTTACCATAGACCTATTATTTCAGTATTAGAATACGATGATTGTAGAGATGATAAAAGAAGAGATGAAATTGTGAATGAAAACTCATAAGTTTCATTGATGTTCTTCTATATGTACATCTACATATATTATAAAAGATTTTTCTGTACATTTACTGAAAATTCAATTCTGTTTTCACTTCTGTCGGCACTCCCGGAGTGCTTCTTTTTTTTTTTTTTTTGATAATCTGAAAAAACAGTATGTTGAAAATGAACTGTCGAGAGGAAAAAAAAATTGCAATATTGAAGAAGTGTTGGCGAATTTAGTGGAGCGAGACGGAACGCATATTGTAAAGTAATGAGCGAAGTCACTTCCAATACAACTGGAAACCAATACAACTGGAAACCTTTCTTTTGTACTATAACTGGAAATACTTATCGTAACTAATACTATACTAATGTGAAAGTAACTCCACTTTCTACGTTACTGTGGCCCGTCCAAAACTACTGAAATGAATAAAGTGAAATTTTGTACAGAGATAAGCCAGAACTACATCGAAACACAAAGTAAAAAGTTTCCTAAAAAAGTCAAATGATATTCTCAATCTCAACTCCTCTATCAAAAACAAATTTGTATCTCTTCCTCTCAGTTTTAAAAAGTGTATATGAAAAAAGCTCGCACATATCGAAGCTTTCACATTAGGCAATTTTTTGAAAACAAACACAATCAAATAATTTTGTTTATTTTTCTTGAAAGGTAGCGCTTTCATCACTAGAATCCTGTAGTTTTTATAACGAAAGCTCTTTCAAAGTTTCAAACCTGTTTTGAAAATTATAAAATTGAAGTAAATGTCAACTTTGTTTTCAAATTTTAAAGTTAATTGAGGCGTATTCAATTAAAATTATTAAACATTAACCATAGCCAGCTTCCAAAAACAGAAATTTTTCTTTTATGACAAGTTGTTTATTGTTTTGTTTTGAAATATTTAACCGTCAAAAAGCTCTTCGGAGTTTTTCTAATGTTGCCAACAGGTGTCACGCAGTAATATGTGTGTATTTTAAAAGCTTTTACTTTATTTAATTTTTTACTTTTTTCACTTTGTGTTTCGATGTAGTTCAGGCTATAGTCTAGAACCTGAGGAAGGACTTAGGCTATGTTTTACCCTATATTCCCGCACGGGAACGGGAAAGTATACGAAAACCTAGAAACAACAGCACAAATTTCAAAAATTCTTCCACCTTTAGAATGCTACGCTATTCCCGAGTAACATAAGATTTAAGTCCCTCATAATCCTACGGGAATGGAAGTCCTTACGAATATTACAAGTCTGAAATGAAATCTGTCTCTCCGTGTCTCTTTGTAACCAACTCTCGCCCAAACCACTGATCCGATTTAAATTAAATTTTGTTCAGAGATAGCCTAGAACCTGAGGAAGAACATGAGCTTTATATGGTAATCCTTTTTTTTCTACTTGAAAGGCATTGTAAACGGGAACCTTGAAACTACTGGATCGATTCCTAAAGTTTTTTCACCGTGAGGTAATTTCTGTCAAACTGTCGACAACATAGTTGACCTGAGAAGAAATGCTTATCTCGATCTTCAAATAAATATTAGCAATCGGGAATGGATGTGTGAAAGGTCGATTTCGGCCCCAACTAATGAGATAGTTGACAATATAATTTAGTATATTATGTCAGGCCTGGTGGGGGATGTTGTCGAATTTCGATCAGTATAGACAATATTATGGACACTGAGCAAGTCACATCGTATTGATTTGTCACTTCAGTTTAAAAGAGTGCAGTTTCCCCTGAAACCAGTACTTGATATTAGTATAAACTAAGATCAGACGCTTAAAGTTGCAGATCTTCGCTAAGAAAAATAGTCACATGGCAACTCTATGTGGCACGCTCAAGTATATCACACCCGCAAAACCTTTTTATTTGGCAAAAAATGAATACAGTAAAAACCCTGACTAAGAAAAGCAAAAGCATAGTTTTTTTAGATAGTTTAGTAAATTTTTTATAAAATTCCCCCAATAAAAACACTACAGTTTGACAGCTTTATATTTATTTATTTATTAGCTAATCCGCCCGCCGCGGCGGAGCTCAGGCACTACGCAGATCGAACTGAATAAATTAAATTAAGTTTTGTTTTCACGTTTCCATTCCAGTGAGAAAATGGGGAAGATATAAGTTTGTGCTGCTTTCCAGGCTAACGTTAGTCACCATTCCTGTTTCCATTCCCTAGGAAATATGGATGAGCTAGAATATGCGCTAAGACTGTCCAAAAACAAACGCAATTACCTTTTTCACCAGAAAAAGTGACAGAGTGACTTCGTTTTAAACGAACCTACACGAATGCCATGACCGGTTTTTCCCCTTCTAATAAATCAAAAAGGGTGTTAAGCGAATGCATCGGAACTACACGTCCATTTTGTACTTTTTTGATTCGTGTAATCTCGTGTATAAGAACATGCCAGAATTTTGTGAAATGTATTAAAACTATTTTGGAATTCTCGGTTGTATTCTGAGATCAACAAATTAACTTTAGATACTGAGCTTCAGGGACTGCTTCCTCTCACCACACTTTGAAAACCAATTCGTACATAATCATTAACACGTCATCGTCATCTACTGACGTAATCAGCTTTACATTTTGCCAGAAAACCTTCCCAAGCGACTTTATTCAGCTAAAGTTTCAAATTTCTTCTCTTTGATTATGTGTTGGAAACGGATTTGTATATTATCATAGGCTACGTGGAATGATGTTATGATGCCGGTATTTTTCTCAGTGTCATCATTTCAAAACCTTTCGCGGTATTATTAAAATTTAATTAAAAATCTACACGTATGTTCTGCTCGTTGGGGACAGACTCTTATCAGTCCCCAAAAGCAAAATACACTAGCACCGATTTTCTTTGCTTGCTGCCTTTCATCTCAAGAAAAAAAAATTTGTTCCATGTGTTTTCTTCAACTCCTCCTTTTACATTTCGAAAGTCAGGCTGAAAGTACGAAAGAACTTCTGTCTGACAAATCGAGTTCAAAGACATCATGCTTTTATTTTGATAGTGTGTCAATGATCTCGAATTCTCACAGAATTTACGCCTTCAACGTTAAGTACAGAAATTTGAATTCATATCTTGCTGAAGCTCAATGAACTGCATTTTATTTGTAGATTTGTCATTCTGAATCAATAACAGCAAAATAATTTCATCGCTGGCCTTTGACATTCACAGAATCAAGAAAAAATCAAGCTATTTAAGTCATGACATGATTTTTTTCATAACAATTTCTCAAGATGAGCATGATGGGGTTGCTTGGAATTGCTTTGGTGTGTAAGTATTGAGAATTCGATCATTTATCTAAGAACTTATTATTTTTTGCTTTCAGGCTACGTTTTAGCAGAAATATGTGCAACTAGTGTTATAGCCCTACCGTTGGAGATTCCTCTATATGATGCTGGGAAGGAGGACTTCAAAAATTCACTTAATCATCAGGCCCAAAGAAACCTTGAAGCAAATCTACGACCGGATCAAAAAAGGCAACTGGAGTACATAAGAAACTATGGTAACACCTACACTCCTGATAATACAGAGAATCAAAGCAACAGATTTGATAACAATAATTTAACCGTTAAAGCATCAGAGGCGAAAACCTTACGAGATTTAAATGTGCAAACAAGTATTGATTTTGAGAAGTCACTAAGGCTTGACAAGGACTTTGATGAGATAAGCAAAGGCTTGTTTCGACCTCGTACTTCAAACAAACATAAAAGCATTGCCAGTTTTGGATACTCGAAGCCGGAGGTTCCACCCAGCCAAGGACTCAATGTGGAAGCGAGTTCTACAGCTGTTCCTCTTTTAAGCTCTGAATATTTATTTGTTGACAATAGAGACTGGGCTAATAGGCTGCCGTCTAGCAAAATAGTTATCTCTTTAGATGCAAATGGTCAAAACTCTAAAAGTGTGGATCCATCCGCAACGAATTTGAATGAAAGAATACAACAGCCAGACAGTAAATACCACATAACAAACGGGAAAAGTAGAGAAGAGCTTTTGTATCCTGCTGTTCAAGTGGGAAGCCAAGTTGCATTAGGTTCCCAAACGTCAGTTTCTACTCCTGCTGTTGATAGAATTTTGATTCAAGGAAGTGCACTCCCAGTGGATGTTAAAGACCTTGCTTCAAATGTTTATGCAATTTTCGGTAGTGCGCAAATGCGACCAGGAAGTGATGTAGATGGCAGATCACCTGGCAGAACTGGTGTGTATAAATTTGATGGGCCAACGAACTATCCGTCAAATGATGTAAGACCGTACTCTCATAGTTTCGAGGTGAGTAGTGGAAGCCAGCAACCTCTGTTACCAAGAGTTGAACTGAACCGAAACATTGGCACGTCTTTCAATGCAGATGTTTCGACTGTTGGTGGTGGCACAAGTTTTCCAAGAGTGAGCCTTGATCGCTCAGCAAGCCTAGGAAATATTTTAACTTTAATACCTTCGGTTGATTTGAAATCTTCAATTGGCGGTGATCTTTCCCTCTACAAAAACCAAGCTGCCCCAAGAAATGGGGAACTGAATCATGGATTGCAGTTAAAATTGAGTAACGGTATATCCCAGCTTGAGGCCCAAAACAGTTATCCACCTGAATATTTTAGATCATACTTGGGTGGTGTTGGAACTAATAATGGCCCAAGATTTGATAGTTACCAGCCTTCCGTACTAGGAGTTGGAGGAAACACTGGCAGTTCAATGAATGGTGATGTTTCAGCAGTAGTTGGTGGAATAAATCTTCCAAGAGTACAGCTTGATCGTTCACATAGTCTTGGCGGTATCTTAGGCCAAGTAGAGGGTAACTTAGGTTCAAACGCTGGAACTCTTTCTATCAATAATAATCAAAGGAGTAATTTTGGAACTGATAGGCAAATCCTTGGATCAAAAGGGGCTTTAATTCCAAGATCGTATGAAAGTGCAAATAATGGAGGATTTCAGGTTGATTCACACAACGGCTATCCATTTGATTATGTGAGGCCATACGTAACTGGTGTCGATACTATAAACCGCACTCCAATAATTGTAATGCACAAGCCGCCTTTAGTTAATACCGCTGGCGATTCTGTCAATGCAGACGTTTCAGCAGGAGTGGGTGGTGGTATTCTTCCGAAACTTGATCTCTCGTCTACTGTTGGAGGTCTGTTAGGTGGGGTTGGGTCACTATTAAAAGGGCTGGGTCTCGGTGGTGGTGGACAGTCCCAAAATGGGTTACTAGGTCTAGGATCTTCACTCGGACTAGGAAATGGAAATGGTGGTGCTTATGATGGAAGAGTATACAGCAATATTCAAAAAACTGGACTAGGAGACTGCACTGATGAAAACCAATATGGCCAATCTTCTTATGGAAGGCGTAGCCAGCAAGGAGGAGGTTTGGGCTTAGATCTCGGAAGTAGCTTAGGCCTTAACCTTGGTTGAATTTCAAATAAAATATTATATCAACTCGATAGATTAAAACGGTTGAAACCCTTTAACAGGATCTCAACGCAATGGATTTACGTAAATTATATTTTATTGCAAAGTTAATGTGTAAAGCAAATGCACAATCTAATTTTTGTAGCTGTCTACAGCTCTGTCTACAAATTATCAACTTTTAAATGTACCCATGAATGTTTGAGGTCGAATTTAAGACGACATCAGAGTTTGAATGAATAAAAGCCTAAATTTTGATTACATCCATCTGGCGTTTGGCTTTGTAAGAGCGAAAAAATACGACGGAAAAAGACAACAGACATTTTTTACTAAAACTTCCACCATATTTTTGTATAAAACATTTTTTCTGTCGTAGACCACCACGGTCTTTCTTCAAAGGCATTAACTCGTACTTGAACTACATAAATGTCAATGTCGTAATACGAAAGAGGAGGGATTTACTGAGAAGCTGCCAATTCCCCTAATATCTCTACGAATGCGCTGTAATTGAAACGCAGCTATGAAAATGCCATTCTAAACATGACAAGGAAGGCAATAAAATGTAAATTTAAGAGTCTCCTTAAAACGGTTCACGAGCCATTCGGAGTTGAATGGAACGTTCTTTAACGTGGAACTTTATCAAATTTGGAACGACAATAAAACAAAAAAACCTGCATTCTTCTGATGAATGTCCTACGTCCTAATAAAAAACAATAACCTACTGAATTGAGGTTTATGCTTTCCATGATAAACAGAGGAGAACAACCAATGAGAAAATGAGAACTTTATCTTGGCAACGGATTTATTCGATTTTAATGGTCAACTTTAATGACATTTGTTTCGAAAAGTTCGTTCTTAAACTTTTAGCTGAGTTATTTATATAATAGAGGCTGAGGTTATCTTTGTGTTCCTGTAAGGAACGGTTTTCTGTTTCCGAAAGTTTTCCAGTGGTTTTTTTTCCTGCCTCATTTCGCAGTGTTGTGAGGCTATGGTGTGTGGTGGCTGGTGGATAGCTATTGTTCTGCCAAGATTTTCTGTGGTTTTTTAATAATTTTTTTATTTGGAGGTTTTGAGACAACGATTTATTTTGTTTTATTATTTCATGTGTGGCCTTAGTTATTTATTGTAGCATCTGTAAAAAGATGGAGAAAGTTTGAATAATGGACTCAAAGAACATAAAGCATATCGTTATGCTGTGGGATGATGGCTTTTGGATTTTTTTTTTTTTTTTGTGGCAAGTTATACCGCATGCGGATGTCCGGAATGTCAAAACATAGTTTGTGGTCAAAAGTCATGCAGAGGCAATAAAATATGTGGGGTTGATAAAAAGAAGTGCTTCAAAATGTTAGCAAATTTCGACAGGGCAAAGGGCCATAGCAAAAATAATGCTAAGTATTGTTTTGGAATTGCGTCATGTGACTATAGGTACTTGAAATGCCAGTAAGGAAAGCAGCTGGCTGAGCGATATGGTTAAACATGAATGCCGTCGGCTTGTGGAGGCATCAGCGTACTGTTCGCTTGCAACCGGAAGTGACTTGACCAAAAGTTTAAGTATTGGGCATGGAGAAATCCCAACATCTGTAAAAGCTCTGCGAATAATGATTGCCTGTCCGAGTTTCAGTGGTCTACCATAGTCTATGAGAGATGTCACAGTGGCCAGGGTTCCGAAAAACAGTTGATGGCAGGCGCCGCACAGTGGTGCTGTTTGTATGGGAGAGCGGAAAAAAATCCGTAAAGTCTGAACCATGAAGTGGAATCGAATGAAATTTTGCAGACTTGCTTGGAAGTGGCGAACACACATTTTGACAAATTTTGGTTGAAAAAGAATCATTAAAAGAAAAGTTATTGACATTTTTCGGATTTGCAGCGTTTATTGACATGATCGAAATTTTTTCAATTATGATAATATTAACGTAATATTAATGTTAATAAGTTTTTTAGTTAATTCAGCGGCGTCTTCACTCAAAAAAAATGTTTTTTCCTTGGTTCAGGTATTAATTGAGTTATATATGGATCGGATGATATCAGGATCATATGCAATATATCCTAATTCGTCGATAACCGGGAGAACTTCCTTGAGTAATGGGTCCTATAGTACTTGTAGTCCTTGTTCCTGCATTTTTGAGCACTGATCCAACTGGCAAGGATGCAATTTCTATTATTTCCGTTCAGTGTAGTAAAATTTTTTGAACAGTTGCGGGCATGTGATACCAAGGGTATAACGATATCGCGAGATTAGCTGTCTCTTCAGTATAGATCTTAAATTTTTAGGTATCGATTGAAAAATTGCTGCAAATAACTTCTAATATAGAATAATTTTGGTTGAGGCCCAGGTTCACCCCGAACTGTAATGCCCACCTAAGTAAGTAGGCAGCTTCCAATATGACTGCGAGTCTGGTTATCAGTCTTTTGTCTACTTTTGTAATATATGCAGCTACACTTGGATTTCCAAATAATCTTCTCGAACTATTCCCATCGTTTGTTGTTACAGTTCCTTGTTTCACAACGTCTACTCTTATTCGAACCTTTGAGAGGAATTCCACTTGAATTCTTTTTTTTTCCTCTTCTTTGATAGCACGAGTAGTCTCATTGACTCTCCACGCTTTATAAAGCTGAAGTTATTTCCCAGGTGCAATATGTACTCCATAAATCAAATTCGTGCATGCAATAATGACATTCCTACAACAAGAGTTTCTTCATTCAGGATCTTAGATTGCCATTTGGATAAGTCATTCGATTAAATAATCTGTAATAGATTAACATAGACCAACTATTTAGCATTTGGGCTCGTAGATCAGACATTTGTCAAAGGATTAATCATATCTTATATTTTAATGAAAAATATAAATTTTTGTCAAAAACAAAGTCCTGGTGCCAATCTTTCCAACGATTACTGTCTACGAAATTGCATCTTTTGCAACATGATCAAAGTCAAAATCGTGATTCATAAATTAGATTCAGTGAAACAAATTTGTACACTACGTTCAAGATCGGATCAGGACGGATACGAATCTTTCGAAAAAAGTTAGTAGAATATTGTAGCTTTCCAAAAATAGTAGCCACTAGACGTAGCTTAGTGTAGCTAAAACTGTAGCTCTAGGGAAAGAACATTAAAATATTTATTCGAGAGCACTCAGTCTAAACCTTGACTTAGGTAGCGTTTGCGTTGATACTTTGTTTTTTTATGTTTGTGATTTGTAATGCTGGGTAAGTTTACGGTCGATTTTAGCAACATTAGGGGGTTGCGATCGAATTTCTTTGCTGTGTACGCACACACTGCAAAATGCAGGCCAGCTGTTTTGGCACTAAGTGAAACACAGGTGGGTGTTGATTCTGATCCCTCAGAGTTCAACCTGCCTGGATATAGCTTAGTGCCTTTATTCTTTTCTTCCCATGGCCTCGCCGTTTATGTTCGGAATGATATTGCTTACCAACTTCTACCACAATACGGCCTCTGTTCTAATACGAACTTTAATTTCATGTGGTTAAAATTCACCGTCCGTAAGCATATCATTCACTATTGTTTTATTTACAGAAGCCCCAACTTAGATAGCAATTCAACCTCTAACGAGTTTGATGCGCTATCTGAATCCATAATAAGAATTGTTTCCCTTTATCCTCACACTGAAATCGCAATTGCGGGCGATTTCAATGCACACAATTCAGGTTGGCTTCGACATTCTGGCCAGACAACACCCGAAGGAAAATATGTTGAGATCTTCGCTGAGTTTAACGAATTAACTCAACTTGTTGATGAGCCCACTCGGGCTCCAGATATTGAAGGCCATGCGGCCAACACTCTTGACTTATTTCTCACTTCTCATCCCGAAAAATATAGGGTTATAGTATCATCTCCTTTAGGCACATCGGATCATTGTGTCATATCGGTAGATTTTTCGTCTTCCGTCACGGTAAAAAAAGATAAAGTCCCCAAAAGAACTGTGTGGCAATACGAGAAAGCCAATTGGGACGGACTGAATAGTTTCTTTCGAAATTTTAATTGGTCATTGTGCTTTCTCGACGGAAACGTTGATGCATCAGCTGATATGATATCTAACGTAATTCTCAACGGCATGAGAAATTTTGTTCCTCACAGAGCAAAAAGTATCATCCCCAAAGAGAATTCGTGGTTCGATTTAAGCTGTAAAGAGGCGATTAGGGATCGAGAAAGTAGTTTTCGAAAATTTAAAGATAACCCTACTGTAGAAAACCGAAATTTGTTCAAACGGGCCAGAAATAGCTGTAATGCTCAGATACAAAGGGCTAAGTTTTTACATGACCAAAAAGTAAGGCAAAAAATACTATTGTGTCCAAAAGGAAGTAAAAACTTTTGGTCTTTTGTGAAGAATCATCGGTCCCAACGCTCGTCTTCAATGACTCTCCGTATGTCAGCTCCATCGACAAAGCCAATTTGCTGGCAGCTCAATTTGAGCAGCCAATGCTACTCTTCATTAAAAAGAAGTAAATGCAAGAAATTACATACTTTTCAAAAACTAAAGATAGGAGAACTTTAGAGCGCTGTATCTCCCATATTCCTTGATATAAATGTCCCAAATTTTGGAAAAAGATACAACGGTTATATGTCTATGAAAATATAAATCAAACAAATCCGTACTCCAAATTTCATTTTTTGCATTTATTTCCGCAGAAGCACCACTGTGCGCCGTGACCTAGCGCATTTCTAACAACCACGTCTGGTGAGGGAATTGAGGGGACCTATAATTTTCTGCCGGTTCCGAACGGGTAATCAAGAAAGAAATAGCAATAAATTTGCTAACCAATTATTCGCGAAAGGTGATACCTGTGGAAAAACATTTTTGCCTCTGTTGGGATTCAAACCTCGAACCTCCCGCGTAACAAGCAGATATGCTACCAATTACAGCACGGGTACCACGTCTAAGTTTATTTGACTTAGTAAAATAACCCAAGATCTCAGAGCCGAAGAAGTTATTCAGGCAGCAATGAGACTTAGATGGCTCATAGCTTTCATCTCATGCTTATATGTGATTATAGGAGGTGATAGTCTTTCTATGCAATGGTGAGAAATGAGCCTTTTAACAATATACAAAAGGAAGAATGAGTTTGAGTGTAATGCTGCTTGGCTTAGTAAAAGCATTCGATCGGAAACCATTGAATCTATAACATGGGTGGCCCTCAGCAAAAGAGAAGCTCCATGTCTTGTGAGGGAATAGAAGGGACCTACATTTTCCTGCAGATTCTGAATGGCTAGTGAAAAAAGTGCCTTTCATGACAGTAAGGACTTGCCGATTCCTCGAGAAAGACAATACCCGCGAAAAACACTTTTGCTGTTATGAGATTCGAACCACGAACTTCTCTGTTATGAGGCTGACATGTTAACCATCACGCGGTACCACACTGGGCGTATAAAAAAACGTTGTAGAAAGGCGTGGGCCAGAGTACTTAAGCTGTCCGTGTTCTGATCGAAACATTTATTTCAATTAAAATTGTCAAATGCTTTCTCGATATCGAGAAGGCATGCAACAGTGACTTGATGGCAGTTCAAGGAAGAGGCAATGCCGTGCTGTAATTTAACAAGAGAATGTAGGGTGGAGTGTTTTTCACGGAACCGTGTGTCTGGTATGATGTTATTGCTGCTGCAGATGGATCTCAGCCGTGTCAGTAGAAGCTCCTCTAGTATTTTGCTGATGTTGCTAAAAAAGAGAAATGGGTCGGTATCCAGAGATGTCTTTGTTGTTGGATTTTTTGGGGATTGCAACAATCTTCGCTATTTTCCATTTGTTGGGGAAATAGCAGTTGTTGATGCAATTATTCAGGATAATTGCCAGGAATATCGTCACTGATTGGGGTAGACTTTTGAGGGTGAATGTGGATATTTTGCCCGGTCCTGTTGACTTTTTTGGGCGGCTTCTGTGTAGGAACTGTTGAATTTCTTCGGGAGCGATGAGCTCAAGGTTGTCTGTGGGATCGCTGGACGGATTTTCATCGCTGAATTGGATGGTCTATTGGGGGGCTTGTGCGATTTGAACTGAGGAGTTGACTTCTTCCAAAAATGCAGGGCCCAAGGGTGGATTTGGTTTGAAGTGTCAGCAAATCATTTGGCCTTATCCTCGTCGATTGAAGCTTCGCCATGGGCTGTAGTTATGGCTTCCGGCATTGAGTTTTTTCTTTTCTATAATCCTGTTGATTTTTTGGAAGCTGTCAGGTCCTGGCTTTATGGATTGGAGCCTATTTTGGAGAAGAATATCGTTGTGGTAGTTGATTGCGTTCTTGAACATGATGTTTACTTCACCCTTCTTATATTTTTTAGGGTGGCTGATAAAATTATCTTAACCTAGTGCGTGTGAGTTCTATGACATGAGTGAAAAATATCATGCAGCAACATAAGTATGCGTATTTGATGGCGGTAGGATTTGTATTTGTAATTTCGTTACATTCATAATGAGGACATCAAACATTCAGGAAGCGTAAGGTATAGATAGATAAAGTGGTCGGAAAACTCTGTCATCTTCTATGATTAAAAAACACACCTAAACTGAAGCGCAGACTGTACTTCGCGGTTGTGCTTATAACAATCGGACACGGTTCACAATGTTGGACAATGTCCTAGAAGTGTAGCCAACGCGACGCTTACTGAGGTCAACACATTGCGTATCATTAGTGTGAAGCAGATGTGGAGTCTGTAACACAAAACAACAAGTATGTACATACTTGTAATAAAAGTGAATTATGAAAAGCGCAAAAAACTTCTGTAACACAAGGTTACTAGTTTGTTTACTTTTCTACATGAGTGTAATGGACATCATCCAACAAGGGGATTGTAGACTTGTAGCTTTGTGTTACAGGCCCGTGGTCTTTCAAGATCACGATGCTCCTGACGCCATTAAGCAAAATAAATAAAGACTCTATTCAACTTAGGTTATGTTACAAACTTCGTCCCTCGAGTAAAAGTTAAGTTAAGAGCTCCGCATCCGAATATAAAACAGAAACAAGCGTATTTATAATCCCCACATTCGAGGTTCGGATAACCCCCACGTTATTGTGGAGAGACCAACACATCCAGAAAAAGAGAAAACTTGACCCAGATTGAGGATTAATAGATGGCATCAGAAGAATAGGATCTTCGAAAATGAGGCTGGGATCCAAGCTTCGGTCTAAGATTTACTTTTCTGAGTCATTATAACCGATTTTTTGTGCTGAAATCTCTTGTCATCGATTTGAACAACTTCCAGTTCATGCAGGACGGCCTGATATGCCAGTCGATCTTTTCACACCAAATTTCCAAATTGTGTTATCAGATTTCAATTGGGCGCTTTGGAGTTGAGATTTCACTCCTTTTCTCTTTTCCGTGAAGGATTGATATTATGCCAACGATCCGGAAAAGATTCAAGAACTTAAAGTCAAAATCATCCAAGCTATCCGTGAGCTAGAGCCCGAAACTAAAAAGCTGAAAGGTCTAGCTCTAGGAAAATTGCAATCACAGAATGCGCTACTGCGAAGCCAGCCGAGACAGCCCCTTGGCAATCTTTGATCCTGAATAAAAAGGCGCTATTGAAAAATATAACTTTTAATTTCATTGGATTTTCAAAAAGAAACTTGTGCTTCGCCTACTCTTTATAAGCGCTACTTGAAAAGGCTTACGACCGAATCGTTCCTATCCTTTTTCAAATCTAGAATCTGCTTAAAATCAAAGAGCGGCCCTCACTTCACAGAACTGAGATAAGCGATCTTTTCGCACCAGTTGTGCAAATGTTTTTGAACGTTCATTGATTCCTCCTTTTCGTAAAATGAAAAGGGGCAAGAGGGAGTTATAACAAGCTTCCACCATCTGGACAAAATTTTTCCATCGAAATTGCGATAAAAGTATCGTGGCTATGGTGTCGAAGTGGTGTTGTTTCAATTATGACTTTTCTGCGGCAGCAACAAATCAACCCATGATGGAACTTAACAACATATAGCGCATTGGGCTTGCAGTTTTCAACAAATCTGCGCCTCAATGACTTCATGTGCAGAACGGAAGAAAAGCTGAATTGCGATGGTGCGGCTATACAAATATGTGCCTTGATGACGTACGTACGCATAACGAGAGAAAAACTAAAACGCGACGCCTCTATCTTGTTTAGTTGAATCATAAAACCAAACCATTCGCAAGAGACTGCGATCACTACAAATCTCTCACGCGAGAAATCAGGCATGGTCGCTATTGCACCACATTCGTACAGACGCTATAACATCGAATTGGTTCCGATTAAGCTATTCTTCGATTAAGACAGTTCTGTAGGTTTTCAAGTACGAAATCTTTATATTGAGTTAACATTTTTAAATTTGAAAAAAGGATTGAAGCAAAAATTCAATTGATAAAAATTTATTGAAGAAAAAAACGCGGGCAAGCCACCGAAACACCCTCCCGTTCATATCTACTTTTCCATATCAACTGTCAATCTCAAAAGAAATTGCTTCTTCTTCAATCACTTTACTTTATTAAAAATCGATTAGTTTGTATATTAACATCAAAAAATATATATTTTTGTCCAAGAAACTCCTCAGTGTTCGCCAAGTGGAAGTAATCCAAATAAATGTTCCTTTGGTTGGCATAGATCTAAAAATTCCGAAAAGGCATCAATGACAAATGATTCACAGCTAAAACCCATTAACCATCGCGCGGTTTTCCAATAACATTAGACTAAGTGGTCGTGTGGGAGCACCGTAGCTAGTCATATCGCTGTGTAGTGATATAACCACCGAAAAAAAAGTGAAAAATTGAAAGCTGATTCTAATATATTGTTGCAGCGTCGCCATAAATAACCATTGGCATTCCACGTCCTAAATAATTCATAAAACACAACCGAACCGAAACCAACAACTTGGCCTAATGTATGTAAAGCTAATACCGAAATTAATACTAAGTATGTGTACATATTTTCAAAAAAAAACGAGATGTTGAACTATGGTTTTTTTCTGACTATTTTATATGGAATTGGTTTTGATATCATGTTTCATGTGTTTTTGTTTATGCAATTAATAAAGTTTCTGTGAAAGAAATAAAAAACTTCGTACCTAACTTGGGTAGAATCAATATTCAGCAAAAAACATTAGAAACTTACTTATGACGATACCCAAGGCGTGCGTGTAAAGAATTGTTTTTGATATTTTACTGAATTTATAATGAATATCTTTTATCTAACCAGTGAAGTTTTAAGCCTGGTAACATCCGCCATCATTATAAACAACGTCGCACATCGACAACTATAAGTTCAAACTCGTACCAGACCAGCTACCAGCTGGTAAACTTTATGCGATACATATGGTATGTTTATACTTAGGTATGTCTATACTAACTGTCTCTAATTTCAACGCGACGCAACGTAGTACAACTCATCATCACTAGAGTATTCATCGAATACTCTGAGTTGAATGAGAAAAAGCTTCCAGAGATGTTTTCAGACAAGCCAATATAATTATATAGTGAACCACGAGGTTGTTGTCGCAATTGAAGACCTTACAACAGCCGTCGCGAATACTTTAGAGTTTAGAGTGCCAAAAGTAGCCAGAAAGAATCTCAATTGACTGATACCAGCATCTACCCATCTGTTTACATGCAGCTCTGGAAGATATCAAAGCTCATCAAGCCCAGTCTAGACAGTATAGGTAAGAAATCAGGTTTAGAACGATATTGCTCCTGCTTGCAACAAGAATGATGAGATCAACGGATACCTTCAGTGTATGGGGGGTGCAAACCGTAGTAGAATCGAGTCAGTAGGCGCACTCAATAAACGGTGCCGTGAAATAAGGTAGATTCGATGTTATTTCTCAAAAAAACGGAAATAAAGACGAACAACCGGCTTTTTTCCAGTCGACTTTATTACCAACAAAAATGGTAACAACGTCGACCCCCATTTCGGCATTATTACCGAAAAAGTGTCCAAAGAATAACTTTCGACTTTATTTTTCTCAAAAAAAAAAAAACATGGTATTCGTCATTATTACCAATTAAAAGCTTTTTTATTTATGAAAGGAACATAACATATACTTTTGAAATTATTAGTTTAAGGTTACATTGTATGTGTAGTTGTGTAGGTGCGTGGTTTTTTTGTCATTTGTGTTTACAGTCCTTTGCGGCATGACTAAAGGGATTATTGGCTTAATGACATCTAAGAAACTCCCACGCTTATCATTCATAGTGTGAAGGTCAGATGTATTCAAATGTTTTGTTTTTGAGCATAAGATAAAGTAATAGTAAGAAATCGCCTGTGTGTGTAAAAGATGTGTTTTTACTTAGTTCAATTTTAAGATATAGGTAAGTGGTGAACTTAAAAAAAAATCTGCAGCCGCTGCCTTAACTACAGAAAAGGAAGCTAAAAGGGAAGCGGAAAAAAAATTTGGCAAGGGGAGTATGGGTTTGTGTTCTGAAAATTAAAAATTCGTGCGAATTTTTAATTTTCAGAACACAAACCCATACTCCCCTTGCCAAATTTTTTTTTCCGCTTCGCTTTTAGCTTCCTTTTCATAGCACACATAATACTTTAAACTTCCCGAAACTTTATTAAGTCTATATATTTGGCAGGTTTCAGGCACACAAAGAAGTTTGCGGTTTTTACGCATTCCAGCAATTATTTCGTAACTTAATACAACACTAACCATTATTTAAAAAAAAGTAGCAAAACTCTCTTTTTTTTGCAAACTGCCAAAAAAATCATATATAAAAGAAGTAAGGGGTCGTTCAAGTATTACGTAAGCAGATTTATTACAATTTTTTACCCCCCCCACCCCCTTGTCAGCAAAAGTAAGCAAAGCACATACCCCCTCCCCCATGCTTACGTAAACATTTTTCAATTAATGTATTTTTTTTAATATTATATTTTGCACAAATGTTTACGTGCTTTGCTATGCTTACAATACGTCTACTCGCTATAGTATCCAAACAAGACAGTATACTGGAAGAGCAAATTTAGACTTGTGAATAGATCGCGGGAATTCCCCTACTCGGCTCTTAAGCGAGCGCTCAGAGGAGAAAATAAATAGAGGGCAAACTTGTGCAATGTTCATACGTCAACCGAAATTTAACTCTAGTACTTTAGGTACAGCTTTCACCATTGCCCTTACACAAAATCACACTACTACAATTCCCACCACTGACTTTATACAAAATTCACCTTAATGGCACGTTTGGCTGACTTTTTGGATTTTGAAAGCGATTTACAGTCTTGAATAAAAAAAATTCCCGATGACGTAATCATCATCTAAACCCCCCTACGCCCCATGTCATCCAAAATAAGCAAAGCAAAGACCCCCCCACCCCCCTGTAGTGCTTACGTAATACTTGAACGGTCCCTAAGTGGAATAAAAGTTTTTCGAGTGCACCGTTATGTTGGTCGCACTATACAGCAAAATTTCGGCATTATTACCATTTGGGCAAAAACATTTCTCTATCTTATTTCCCTTTGCTTCTATGTTATTACCACGCCCGATTTGCAAACTAAACAACAAATTCTGGTTGCTTTTATTGCCAATTGATGTCTTCGGCATAGTTTCCCACTTTTTGTAATATAATGTCGAAAACATGAAATCGGTCATATTTCCAGTAGGAAAGAAATAATGTCGAATTAGGCTGATTCGACCTAATTACCATCTACCTTATTTCACTGCACCCAATAAACAAAAGGGGAGACTCCTTTCAAAACTCAAACTTCTTCACTTGCGGTTTTCTGATCGAAGTAATGTAATGGTCCGAACTAAATGAAAGACTGGGCGATGTTACTCTTTTAAACGCTTTATTGCAACTGACCTCTTTTGATATCTTAGTGTATAATGTAACATTGAGTAGTTTATATAAAGAACAAGAACTGTGCCATCGTGCGATCGATGGATTAGAGAATGTACATATGTACATAAAATACATTCAGTTATTTCTTTTAAAATAGATAAACGAATACAGGTGTACGGATCTAGGAGGTTGACGGATAAGTCACTTTACATATTAATGAAAGGATATTATGTTCCTTACAGATCGACCATCCTTTAAATAAATCGTCCTCGATTTATCGCATACACTTGTATTTGCTTATTTGACATTTCATTTGATTTGATTCATTTAACATTTCACTTGATATGATAATGGTTACTATTGTTTATACATTTCAAAATTTAGCATGATCGCAAAATTTAACGAATCGTAAATGGTAATACGAAATAAAATACATTTAACATTAATAACAATGAAATTCAATTGAATACATTTGATACAAAACATGAAATAGGTGAAAATAAAACATCGATATGTGTGTATCTTTACTACATTAAAAAGTCTTATACGGTTTCATATTTTCGGGAGAAGCTACCCCTTCGTAAGGTATCCTTGCGACTTGAAGATTTTCTAAATCCCTGATAAGGTATCTTTCGTTTCCCAAACATTTAATAATTCGATATGGACCTTTATATTTCGCTAAAAGCTTTTTATTTACACCGGGAGTATTCAACACATTTCTTATCATGACATAATCACCTTGATTATAAATGTGTGGAGCCTTATGTCGGTTGTCAAAGTGTTTTTTATTGGCATTCTGACTACGAATAATTTTTTCTTGTGCTTCCTCTCTAACTGCTTCTAGATTTCTAGGATCCTGAACGATTATCTGCTCCTCCAAATATTCTCTAACTCTATCAGAAACTACACCCTTCTGACTTACACCAAACAGCAATACGCTAGGACTAAACCCTGTACTTTTCTGCTCTACGTTGTTTAAGGCAAATTCAACTTTACTAAGGTATTTTGTCCATTCACCTGGTTCCATCTCACTTTCTTTTGCTAGCATTGGAGTAAGAGTTCTATTTATTCGCTCTACTTGTCCATTAGACTGAGGAGAATTGGTGGCTATTTTTACATGGCATACATTATGTTCACTACAAAAAGTTGAAAAATCTTCAGACGTAAAACAGCTTCCCCTGTCTGAAACTATTCTAGTAGGTCTGCTGTAATTTGCAAAATAAGATTCTAAGCACTTCAAAACTTCATTGGTACTGGTGGTCCTAACAGCATACAGCTTCGTAAACTTCGTAAACCCGTCAACTACTAAGAACACATATTTTTTTAAATTTCGTATTGCGGAAGGTAGAGGACCGTAATGATCGATGTGAACAGTTTCAAATGGCTTGTCACCTTTGGGAATATTATGCAATACGCCCTCCTTCTTGCCAGTATGTGGTGAGAAATGTATACACCGTAGGCAACTGCTAATATAATTCTTAATTTTGGCCTTCATCAACGGGAACCAATAGGTTTTCTTTAAGAAGTCATAGCACTTCTCCACACCCATATGGCACAAGGCATCATGGTGAGTCTGTATGACATTCACCTCCATTTTACTTGGAACATAAAACAAAACTTTATTGTTCAGCTTTCGATAAACGAGGCCATTTATAAGCTCATAGCAAGAACTTTCTCTCTCTTCCAGCATGTTAGCAATTCGCCTAATATTCTCATCCCTTTGTTGCGAAGCTGAAAGTGCAAACTCAAATGACTCAGGTTCGACTATAAAGATGTTGTAACACCTACTGAGCGCATCTACATGGCCCATTCTTTTTCCATCCCTATGCTCAATGGTATACTCGAATTCTTGGAGCTCCAAGGCCCACCTTGAAATCCTAGGGTTCAAAAGCTTTTTACTTAGCGTGAGTGTTAATGACTTACAGTCAGTTATGATTTTAAACTTAATACCAGCTAAATAAATCTTAAATCTTCTGAGCGCATACACTATTGCAAGTGTCTCAAGTTCGTAAGAATGATACTTTGATTCTTGGGATGAAGCTCGCTTGGAAAAGAAAAAGATTGGATGTAACAATTTGTCCTGTTGACGCTGTAATAATACTGCTCCAAATCCTAAACTGCTAGCATCGCAATGCATCTCTGTTTCAGCATGTGGATTGTATATGCTTAGCAAGGGTGCGTCTAAAAGCACTTCTTTAAGCATTTCAAAAGTGGATAAGCATTCCTCATTGAGTAAAAATTTCGCTTCATTCTTTAAAAGATCGTAAAGAGGCTTGGAAATGATGGAAAAGTTCTTAATGAATTTGCGAAAATAAGAGCATAAGCCCAAAAATGAATGAAGACTCTTAGTGTTTGTCGGGGTTGGAAAATCTCTTACTGCCTTCAAACCATCTGTATTCGGACCAATTCCTTTTGCTGATACCTCATACCCCAAATAAGTAATTTTCTCTAACATAAACAAGCACTTGTCTAAGCGTAATTGCAAACTATGCATCCCTGCCACTTTCATTACCTCTTTTAGGACTTGAATATGTTCCTCTTTTGTTTCGGAAGCAATAAAAAGATCATCGATGTAAATCAACAATTTTCCAGATTTAATAAGGTCTTTAAAGATTAAGTTAATGTACCTTTGAAAAACTGCCGAAGCATTTTTGAGGCCAAAGGGCACACGCAAAAACTCAAATTGACCTAGTGGAGTGACAAATGACGTATACTTCACTGATTCAGGTGACATCTTCACATGGTGAAATGCACTTTTTAAATCGAGGAGCGAGAAATACTTCTTATCACGCAACGTGTCTAAAAGGTCTTCAATTATTGGAAGCGGAAAATTGTCTTTCAAGGTAATCTTATTCAATTCCCTATAATCGATACATAACCTTAATTCCCCAGATTTCTTCCTCACTAAAACAATAGGCGACGCGAATGGAGAATCACTTTCACGAATTACTTTATTTTGAAGCAAATCGTCTAAAATCGTCTGTAGTTCTTGCTTATGCGCGTATGGTAGCCGTCTGGGAGCACAATTAAAAAATTTATTCACATTTGTTAGCCTTATTTTCATTGCATAATTATCACTACCGCTTAATAAAACATTATTTGCATATTGTTCATTTCGAATATTATCGTTAGAAAAACTTCCAGTCACTATATCTGTTATTTGTACTTTATCTTCATAGCTCAAGTTCTCATTAATCTGCAAATCAATATAATCACGGTCACCACACGTATCAATGCTTAGAATTTCACTAATTTCTGACTCTATATCTTCTAACACATTATCATTTTCTTTTGTAAAACTAGGCTTATCATTTTCAATAGTTAATCTTATATTGCTTTTTTGCAAAAAATCCCTTCCCAAAATTGCTACATTTTTCATTGTATCGTTTTTCACAACGTAAAGAAATAAATTCACATGCATGTTATTAAATTTAATTTTAGAAAATACTTTACCAAACATAACTACTTTGCTGTTGTTGATGCCACTGAATTCTTGATGAGAATGATCTAAAGCTGTCATCAAATAAGCTGGAATGTATTTCTCCTGTATGATGCTTATGGGACTGCCAGTGTCTATTATCGTCATCGCTGTCATTGTCAAACTAGCTGCTTTACAATACTTGTTTACGAATGTGAACTCAAAGATACCATGAAAATCTTTGAGGAACGATGATTGTGTGACTTTGATACGCACGTTTTGTTGTAGCACGTGTACTGATTGTGATTGTGGACATTCTTTGATAAGATGACCCGTTTTTCCGCACCGAAAGCAAGTCCCCCTCTCTCTACGCGGCTTGGGGCAATTGGTGACGATATGCCCAACGTCATTGCAGTTGAAGCACTTGATTATGGGTTTGCTTCGCACTTGTTGAGATGATTTTACCATGTATGTTGATTTGGTATGGTCTGTTGTAGGTTGAAACTCCGATTTCATATTTTCATATTTTCTGAGAGCGACTTTCAACTCACATAAAGTATTTGCTGTAAGAAGAAGTTGTTTATTAGTCATAGAATCGGGGATACCTTTGATGACGTAGTTGATGAGATCTTGTTCTTCTAGATCTGCTGCGCTGGCGATCTCCTGCATCTTAAGTACATATTGTTGGTAGTTCTCTTCTTTTTGTTTTTTTCGGTTCCTTAACGCATTATGTACGTCAGAAGCTGTCGAATGATGATGAAATTCTTTTAATAGGGCTGATTTTAACTCGTTCCATGATTGGCATTGTGTTGACCTCAGGAAAAGTTTTGCTGTGCCTCGAAGCAATCGCTGGGCGTAAATTAAGCATTTTGATTCTTCAAACTTATAAATGTGTTTGGAGTCTTCAAATGCTTTAATCCAACGCTTGATGTGAAAATTATCATCACCGGAAAATGTTGGTAATGAATCTTCTACTTCCCTAAAGCTCACACTTTCGGTCCTAGGTGTCAATTCACGTGGACTGTTTAGCTCAGCAAGTCTTTGCTGTAGTTGAAAAATCTCCTCTTTCCTCTTCACAACTTCTCGTAAAGTCTCAAGTTGCTGTGAGACTAGTCTGTTCTCTGTTTCAAGCTCTGATGAGCCATCGTCGTCGGTACTAATATCGTCAAGAACGCTGGCGGGGAAATAGTTCTCAACCTGGGCATCTGTGAGTTGCTCGATTGCCTGTTCCAATCGAATTTTGAGCGCTGTTTTCAATCCATTTGTTTGCAAATTTAACTCGCCAAGTTTGTCTTTCAATTGAGGTACGGTAGCCATCTGCAAAAACCTCGTTGCACGTTCAGTCATCTTGTTCGTCTTTGCGGTTGATTTTCCTTCGTTTCTTATTTTTTTTTTTCTTAATTTATCTTTAGCTTTGCGTACAACATGCAAGCACTTAAAAACACATAACATAAAATTCAGGATCAATTACTTAAACTTGCATTGACTTTACATAAAAAAAAGACTTCTTGTAGGTACAGTAATCCCACTTCTGATAGTTGTAATGGTCCGAACTAAATGAAAGACTGGGCGATGTTACTCTTTTAAACGCTTTATTGCAACTGACCTCTTTTGATATCTTAGTGTATAATGTAACATTGAGTAGTTTATATAAAGAACAAGAACTGTGCCATCGTGCGATCGATGGATTAGAGAATGTACATATGTACATAAAATACATTCAGTTATTTCTTTTAAAATAGATAAACGAATACAGGTGTACGGATCTAGGAGGTTGACGGATAAGTCACTTTACATATTAATGAAAGGATATTATGTTCCTTACAGTAACTTGGAGATTAGAACTCTAAGTCATTAAATTTAAAATCTCCTACATTCAAAAAAAAATAAAAAACTGAAAGCAATCACATTTGGGAGACAAGGAAATAAATAAAAAGATATGAGGACACTTTTGTGGAACGAAGTTCTATTTTTTACGTCTAATATCTATGTATGTAGATTAATTTTTAAAAAGCCTGAAATTACATATATCTTCTCAGCGTTAACAACACGTCAAGATCCTTATAACTGTTTCCTTCCCTAAGAACAAAATTAGGTTTTCAGAAGCCCTTAATTCAAGTTTAGGTGTAAGTTTCTCGATTTTCAATCAAAATCAACCATTTTCCACATGAATCGAAATTGAATTTAAAAATTTAAATTTAATTAATTTAAACATTATTTTATTACATTAAAATGTGTATTGTGTTATTTTCGTTCATTCCTAGATTCGGAATTGTGCTAATGACATTTCACTTGAATTGACTTAAGCACCTTTTTAGTTCTAAGTTATTATTATTATTATTATTATTTTAGTCGTAAGTTAAGTAAAGTTCTTTCTATCATTAGTTTTAAGAAAACCTTTACAAACTGTAAAATCTGTAAATGTCCTTGAGCAACACTTAAAAACTTTTTCTTTTTCTCATCTGATATATTAATTTGTTTTAAGTATTAATTTAAATAATTATTCTGTAAATCAAAACCATTATATTAAAGCTAGACCAATTCAAAGTCAGCCACTTCATAAGAACACTGTATATTTTACTCATATAAAATTGTAGCTATAAAAAAAAAGTCTCAATAAAAACTCAATTATCAATTATCACATGAGTCGAAATCACAATATTAATTTTGTTTTTATGAAATTGCTGTCAAGTGTTTGATTGAAATTAGAAATTTTTATGCATATTCATACATATGTACATACCATTTAAGATTTACATACATAACTAAAAAAGTTTTAGAATAGAACCGGGATAAGATGCCTAAATATTGAATCCAATAGAAGTAATGACAATTGGGAGAAATAAGAGGATGTTATTAACTGTCAAAACATACAAGTCGTCATCTAAAAAGATGGTACCGACCATAGAGAAAGCCGAACTGAACTGCCGAATGTACTCGGGACACACTCGTATATCTGGGGCCTGTAACACAAAATAGCAAGTACTTACAATACAAGTCAATTATGATTCCAGTGGCGTAATGGTAAGCATAAGCATGTCTGCTTGTTAACCCAGAGGTTCGTGGCTGGAATCCCAACAGACAGCTTATAAACAACACGTCAAGATCCGGATTATTTTTCATAAACCCTTAGTTCTAGTTTAAGTGTTATTTTCTTGATTTTCAATCAAAATCAACTTTTTCCCATTAATCGAAATCAAAATATTGATTTTATTTTTGTGAAGTTGCGTGCAAATGTTTGAGTGAAAAATTTTGATGCATATTCATAAACACATACATATAAGATTTACATTACTAGAAAATTTTGAGAATAGAAAGCAGAAGCGCAAAAGCACCAGGATCAATAATTGAATACACTACCAGTCATGTCAATCGGGAGAAAGAAGAGGGTGTTGTTATCCGTCAAAACTCACTAACCGTCATCTCCAAAAATGGTACCGAGCATAGAGAAAAGAACTGCGATCTTTGCAATGAAAAACAGAAAGTTCTCGGAAAACCTACACACACGTACATCTGGATGTTGTAACACAAAACTACAAGTACTTGCAATACAAGTGAATTATGGCAAGTGTATGAAATTCCTGTAATACAAAGCTACGAGTCTGCTAATATCCTACAAGTATAATGGTTATAGTCCTGCAAGTGACTCTTTACTTGTAGACTCGTCTGTCGTGTGTCGTCTATCGTCTGTCGACTGTACTCCGCCATCTGGTGTATTTTTTATTGTTTGTTGATGTTTAGCAGCTAAATAAATTAAGTCGAGAAATTTTGTATCGCAGAATTTTTGTTTTGTTTTTGTTTGTAAAGGAATTTTATTTTTGATTGTACAGACATAAATTTTTATTTTGTTCTTTAAAAATATAATATGCCATAGAGAACTTCGTTCCAAAATTTTCAGGAGGTAAGAACTGAAAGAATGGCGCCATTTCGAATGATGGCCCAAGAAGCTAAAGAGAACACGACGGCAATGAGGTAAATGAAAGCATTCACTTTCATTACAGCCTCAAAAAAGGAGCCTCTTTCGGAACTTCTCGGGCCGAACTGCAGCATCAGTGATCGAGTAAATGACAATTTTTCGAATTTGCTCTTAACTACACAGAATCACAGTCTCGTTTTACTCGCTAGCGTGTGCGATAATTTGGCCAATTGGCTAGATTTCTTAACGATAGACTTGTAAATACAGTCACCATCATCGCAGAACGAAGGGATAATGCCTTGTTCATTTCGAAAATGAAAGACGAAAGCAGATTCCTTACAGTTGGGAAAATGATATCAACAGGAGCTGATAGCATATCCGACTGTGTGCTGCGATATCTTTCATCGGGTGCGGTTGACAATTATATGACACCCCGCTGTTTAAAAATGCTCTGAATCATGCATTTTATCGTGTGCGTTGAACGACGGCAGTGGTCCTTTCTTTCCTGAGAAAAGAATACGTGGCTGTAAATCTAGTCAATTGGGCTGCTTTCGAATATCAGCATATTATTCGAAAATTTTCTTAATACGATGGTCATTTAACAAGTACTTAGCCTCACCGCCCGACGGCACTGTTGTCCTACTGTCGAAGTTTCAGCCAGTTCCCTTCATTATTTTTGTCTTTATAGCTTTTGGTAACACGTCGGTCGGTTGTACAAAAAAAATGCTGATAGCTTTCGACAACGCACCGACTCACGGAGGCTAATTTTGCAGCCTTCGAGAAAACATATTTTTTGGTCCTGTTGAAAAAGTTGGAGTTGGATTATATGGAAAAATTTTCGTTTTTCTTTTGAAGGCTAAGGACTTGCATAACGACACTCGTAAAACACTGTCCGCGTGTGCTGAAGGGAAAAATATAATTCGAGTTGGGAACGAAACCATACCTACATGACCCGTTTAGACTAGCAGTAGATATAGTTAAAAAAAAAACAAGCTAAGAGGCAGTGAACCGTTGAATGTCTGGGTTGACCTACAGCAGATATTCGATATCTGAATAAAATAAAAATACATAGGGTGGCGCAACAGAGCGAGGAGCCCCTGAGCCTAGCGCATTTCTCACAACCATGCCTTGTGAGGGAATTTAGGGGACCTACAATTTTCTGCCGGTTCCGAACGGCTAATTGAGAAAGCGCTTTTCATGGCAATGATTTTACTATCGGAGGACTTGCCAATTCCACGCGAAAAGCGATACCCGTGAAAAAACATTTTTGCCTCTGCTGGGATTCGAACCTCGAATCTCGAACCTCTGGGTTAGCAGGTGGAAATGCTATAACCATCACGCCACGGGTACCACTGCTGAATACTTATATTTAATTACATGATTCATAATGAAACGGCTACTTTCAAAAGTGTCAACAAGACAACAACACTTCTATACCACATTTTTCAAGACTCAAAATCCTCTTCCACAGTGAGCGGTGAGCTCCCCAATGCCCAATCCTATTGCACTTGCAGTGACGATATATTTGATTGCCTTCACTATGCTGAAGCGAACTCCGGGGACTTTATTGCGTCCAACGATCGAAGTCAACAGAATTCATTTGCAGCGTAGCTTCGATGAGATTTCTTCCACTTGTTTCATATCGCCTAATTGATAAAAGCATTTAGTGTTCGTGTCACTGACTAACAAAAACTACCTTGTAAAGAAGGCTCAAGGAGGAGGCTTGATCATTCAGAAAGTAGAGGGTGATTGAAATAACGATCATGTTTATGGTTCGCTATTACCGCCAGCAAATTAACTAAAACTTCAACAACAAATTATTTCGAAGTAAAAATGAAGGCGTTTAATAATGTATCTTTCTTAAGTAATAACCACAAACAAATTTACATCTTTAAGAGGGGAGACTTTCAGACACTTATTTCTTATCAAGCCATGAAATTTGGCTGATTTGTCAACAAATAAAGTCTGTACCGACTCGCTAACACCTCAATTTCTTGCTCAGCCAAATCGGTAGGTAACACAATATTCAAAAGAATGTATTTTATTCCCCAAACGAGATTGGTACTTGCCAGCATTATCCTTATAAATCAGCATTTAATCTTTGACTAAGGAAAAACAATCATACTCGTACAATCCTTGCCATAAAAGGGGGCAAACAAAAGGTCCTTGTGTTTATAGAACCTTAGTATCCATCGATATAATGCGTCAACCGATAATCCATTGAATTCAGTAATTTGCTGAACCACGTTCTTACACATAAGTCTCATAAAATTTATTGACACTCCTATTGCTCCTTCAGAGAGAGAGCTATAACAAAAATAAATTGCGTTTTAAGGACCAGCCATCGTTGTCGTTCTCTTCGCTGCGGACGCCTTCACCAGTTACTTACAAGAGTTTTCTCGCTGCTGCAGGCAAAAGATAGCCATCAAAAGACCACTTCCATAGCAGACACAGCATACATCTCGTTCGCGGAATAGCATCCTGCAGTAGCGCCCTAACAACAACTTTAACCTCTCCATCAGTTAATTTACTTCAAAGACAACTTTATTGTTAAGTTCATAAAAACCGCTTGGCTGGGACATCTCTGCAGGCGATCGCCATGAAGATGATTGCCACCCCCGCACACCACACAGCATCGGCGCAGTCTTTTGTCCTGTTTCAACAATAAAACATTTTTCTATGCCAGGCTGTGCAAAATGCTAGGTATTGGTGGACGACCACTAGGTTTTAATTGCCTCCGTTTACGCGTTGTCAATAAAACATATTTATTGTCGTTCTCGTTACAAAACGAAGTAGTATCACAAAAAAAGGTCCATTTGTCCTGGATTGTGTGTCTGTACACTGCCTGCACTTTCCTAATCGCTCTCATAGCTTGAATTCAATCTATACACACGCATAAACATCCTCACAGCAAGCAAAAACACACTTATAAATAAAGCTCAACTGACATGCTATGAGATATTGCCAGGCAATGATCCTGATGCGTTAGGTTCGATGATTAACGTGTTGCAGGGAACAATATTGCAGTATGCATCGTAAATCGTATAAGATACATGTACGTATTTCTCGGTTCCGTATTCGATGTGACCATTACATATATTTCACACCATTTCATGATAGTACACAACCAGAAGGGATGCACATTTGCACATTGGAAGGAATAGCCTGCGTGTGTGATACCAAAAACACTTACAAGAAACGTCCCATTTGATGTAAGATGATAATTTGTCCAATTAATTTCGATTTTGAACACACTCGGTGACATCGACCATCGGTCTTTGGTTTTTAGGTTTGGGAAATGTGGTTCAAAGTGGAAATACATAACGTCATAGTTACTCAACGACGATGACGACAACGAAAATTGAAAATCAATTGCGAGGATATGGTTTCCCTGTTTTAGAAGAACACAAAATCTGAATCAATTTACCACTACTCAAATGCGATTGAGACTCGTTATGGAAAATTGATAATCAATGGCTTGAGGATAGTTTTTAGGTGAGAAATTATCTGATTGATTTTTTTTTATAAATCCTTTGATTCAAAACTAATTGCCTTTAAAAACTTATATGTAAAACGATTATTAATCAAACTTTGAAACCCAATAAGAGTGCTAGACTTCCTACTATTCGCCTTGCAAACTTTCACATGTCCGGAAATTAAGTGCACTTTAGACTCTGTGATATCACCTGACTATTATGTAACGTGTCACATAAGCTCACGTAATTCAATTCTTTGAAATTAAACTAGCAAAGAGATGATTTTTCCTAACTCGGATCCAAGACATCGGGTGAGGGTCTCATACATCTTAGAGCAAAATAAATTATTTAAATCGAATCTGAAATCGTATCGCAGCATGTACATCAACTGTTTATTTGGAGACCTAAATGCTTCACTTTCTATTCACATATTCCATAATTTTCTCATAAAGTATAATATTTGGAATGTCTGAGTAGTTACACTGATTTCGAGAGCATCAGTTTTCGTTGGGTTAAAGTCAAGTGGCACTCTTCTCTTGTAAAAAAGCCATTGGTGGGCTGGGAAATGGGGTTTCTCCCCCCAAATCACTCATTGGATGTTTACCTCGGTAATAAGACCGATACTCACATACGGTGTGATTGTCTGGTGGACCGCATTAGACAAGATGATCAACTACAGCATGCTGGCCAAAGTTCAAAGAACGGCTAGTCTGTGTATTTGTGGCGCACTGAGGACAACCCCATCGGACGCCCTCAATATACTACTAGATCTCACACCCCTAGATATCTTCAGCAAATAAGTCGCAGCTAGCTAAGCTACTCGACTCAGAGCTACATCACAGTGGACCAATAATCAAATCGGTCACATTACCAATATAGATAATTTTAGAATCCTACCGAAACGATCCGACTACACCACCCCCAAGTTGGTGTTTGAAAATAATTTCCAAGTAACCATACCTTCAAGAGAAGCTTGGGAAAATGGCGCCCTCTTGGAAAATGAAGCAATACACTTCTACACCGATGGTTCAAAAACCAGCGAAGGTGTAGGAAGTGGAATCTACTCAGAAAAACTGAATCTCAGTCTTTTCTTCCGCCTACCCGATCATTGTAGTGTGTTCCAAGCGGAAATTCTGGCGATTAAGGAGGTGCTGTCTTGGCTCAAAGAAAACGTCATATCCTCCACGGATATTCGGATCTTCTCAGATAGCCAAGCTGCCCTTAAATCTCTTGCCTCTGTCTCTACAAAATCCATTACGGTTCAAAATTCTATAATGTCTCTGAGAGAGATGTCAAATCAGTTCAACATTCACCTTTCATGGGTCCCGGGGCACAGGGACATATCAGGCAACTGTATGGCAGACGAACTAGCCAAAAAGGGCACGACCAATTCCCTACCTTCAGAATGGAACAACATAGGTGTACCTATCGCTACATGTAGATAAACTCCTACTTAGAAAAGGCGCTTCAAGGATAACAAGCACTACATGGACTGAGAGTAACAACTGCCTTACAACCAAAAATGTTTGGCCGTGCGTAGACTCAAAACGCTCGAAGAGGAAATAAATAAATAAATAAATAAAAAGAGTTTGTTATCCTTGAACCGCCTATATCTAGGTTCTACCATAAGAGGTGTTCTTACGGGTCACTGTCTAATAGGAAGACACGCCAAAAGACGTGTGTTTTCGTGTGTTTTCCAATGATTTCTGCAGAAGCTGCATGGACGAAGAATAGGAAGAAACCGTTCAACACCTTCTTTGCTCATGCCCTGCACTACTTCGTAGGAGGAAAACTAATCTCGGTGAATTCTTCTTCGACGATACTAACGACTTACTTAGCTTACATTCACCCTAAAAGCCTTTTAAAATACATTAAAAGTTCCGCGTGGTATGACTAGCGGGTGATTAACCGGCGAGTCCAGTAATAAGATAAATGGGTGATCAACTCGTTAATCTTACATCAAGTTTCTGAGATCAGTAGGTGATTAACTTGCTGATCTCTGTGGTATCACAATCGGCCTTTGCGGCCTAAGTGTGTCAGGCAATGTACGTAGGTAATACTCATTGGTTGACAGCCACTTCCACCTAACCTAACCTAACCAAAAGTGAAGTTTATCCGCAAATGCCCACTACTGAATATTATGTACGTTTTCATAAAGTTATATCATAATGGCATCGTGCATACATATGAACGCAAGAATGTTGAACAACAGGTAAGTCATTAATAAACAATGAAAATAACAGTGGGCAAAGAATGGAACCCTGTGGAACTCCACTGTTTATAATAAATAGAGAAGATAACCGAATATCAGTTTTTATTACCTTAGTTCGATTTTTTAAATAACTCTGCAAAAACTTAATTGCAGTCTATGAGAATTTGAATTTTGTATTTAGTTTAATGATAAATAAAGAGAGAGGTGAAGATGCACCGTATGACAGGAGGAGAAGCTAAACTGAATTAGAAGCATAGAGGTCCGTAGAAGCTTGGAAAAAACATGGAAAAAGCAGAGCCCAACCGGCTCAATTTTTTTTTTTTTAATTTTAAATTCATTTCAATTCATTTCCACTTATAACTACTTACATGCTAACGATAATGTATAAATCTAGTTTATATAATATCATAAATAACTTACTGACCCTAAGCGGGTACTCTAAATTAAACATTATCAGAATGTTAATGCCTTTCGGTCTAAGTATAACTTATTAATGACCGCCCTACTGAACCGAAGGAGCTCTTCAACGTCTCCGCCTACTGCGGTGACATGACGTCTCGGTTATAAAGGAGCCATCGTTCTACGGACTTACGGTAGACGTGGTAGATTAGCGGAACCGCAAACCTATCCTGAATCAAACCTTTCATGTCAAAATAGAGGAAAGCCTCCGGTGGGACACTGAAACGTGTTCTCTCCATATATTCTTTGTTGGGGTAGTAAGCCCAAAATATCAGGCCATTGTTCGAAGGCATCGCTCTTGCAGTGTGACCACGAGTCAGTTTTATAATGAACTTGTCGATCCCGAATCTTTCCATTTGAGACGCTGGCTGTAACGTTGAACCTCACAGGGCACAAATTGACAATCATTAGCCTTATGAGGGCCATGTAGCAAATCACCTTCTCTCTGCTATCAAGTTGACTGCTGTGAAACAGTCGCCTCGCCTGAGCTAAAGCTCCTCTAGCCCTGGGCAGAGCCGCATCCATGTTTCTTAAAATATAGATACTGATCTAGCCAGATGCCGAGGTACTTCACTTCAACTTTGCTTGGCAGTGCGTGGCCATGTAGATCAACGATCACCAGCTTTCTTTCTCGTATCCCTGGAGGCCCGAGCCAACGGGGTTCTAAACACAATTGTTTCCGATTTCTGAAAGTTGATTTTCAAATTCCAGCCATCGCAATATTGCTAAATCTTTTCGAAGTCACATTGCAAGAGTTTTCTGATGACTTGGATCCTTGGACCTGTTCTGTACGCAATTAGATCGTCGGCGTACGCCATAGCATGCTAAAGTGAACCAATTAGATCGTCGGTGAAAATGCTAAACAAAATAGGCAAATTCACCACTCCCTGTTGTAGACCGTTCTGTATTTTAAAAGTTCTGGTAGAAGTTATGTTGCAACTTTTGACAACAAACAATCTACAATGAAGCATGTCATTAAGAATATATAGTAGTGGTTTACTCATGCCATACCTGATCAACTTATAGAAAAGACCGTCAAACCGAACGGTAACGAATGTCTTCTCCAAGTCAACCAGACATGCACCCGTACACTGCTTTTCTGCTTTGTTCCATTGAATATCTGATACTAGTTTTGACGCGGCATGTGTTGTATCATGAGTCATGACCCGCATGAAAACCGAACTGATTTTCTGGAACAATATTTTTGTCCTCAGCCCATGTGGATAGTGCTCTATTGAGAGCTTTTTCGAGTACCTAGCTGATACTCGGTATACTACTGGTGGCGCCCGTGGTATAGTATACCAGTATACTACTGGTGGCGCCCGTGGCGTGATGACCGTTAGCATGTCCACCTGCTAACCCAGTGGTTCGAGGTTCGAATCCCAGCAGAGGCAAAAATGTTTTTCCACGGGTATCGCTTTTCGCGTGGAATTGGCATGTCCTCCGTTAGTAAATTCATTGCCATGAAAAGCGCTTTCTCAATTAGCCGTTCGGAACCGTAGATAATTGTTGGTCCCCTCCATTCCCTCACAAGGTATGGTTGTGAGAAATGCGCTAGGCCCAGGGCAGAGCCGGATTCACCATATAGGCGGACTAGGGGCCCCCACAAAATATAGGGCCCCCACAAATTGAAATTTTTTTAGAAAAATTATTTAAAAATATAGAATACTCCAAACCAAAGTACAGTAACCCACGTAGTCCAGCTCGTGAGATTGTTTATAATTATATTTTGCTAGCCAGAGTGCCGTAACTCACGTAGCCCAGCTCGCGAATATTTATTAATAATTAATAAAAACTTGAACTGTAAACTAGAGTGCAGTAAACCACGTAGCCCAGCGTGTAAATGTTTATAAATAAATAATCGGCAAACCAGAGTACAGAAACCCCCGTAGCCAAGAGCTACTAAACTGATTTATCGACCGCCACGTTCTTAAAAACCAGGAAGGTTCAGAACCATACATTCTACCTCGTGAAGATAGGAAGGTGCTCCTACTACTGAAAGGCATCTATCACTCATATTCAACCATCTAAGTACAGGATGAGCTTCAAATAGAATGTATTCCAGCGTCCAAAGTCACGGTCTTCCGTTCAAGGAAAGCCAAGAACAAAACCTTCAACTCGTTTTTGGTTGAAGTAAACAAAACCTGTGTCGCAGCGGATGTATATACAAAAACAAGGATCCTCAACCAAAAGGTACACTGGGAGCGGCTAAAAAACAACGACATCGTTCAGTGCAAAAACTGCCAGAGATTTGGTCATGTGGCCACCAACTGCGGCATGAACTACGTCTGCGTGAAATGCAACGAAAACAACAATCCCGGTGAGTGCAAACGCAAAGATAAGGACCAGAAAGTGCACTGTGCCAACTGCAAGGAGTTTGGTCACCCAGCAAACTACCTCGGATGCAAGGTCCTACTTGCACTGAAGGAAAACAAAAAGAAAGCTGAAGCCGAGAGGAAGCAACAACAGGAGTTCCGGACCCAGTCAATATGCAACCATACGAAGCCAACACTTAGCTTCGCAGCCATGATCAAGCGAGGAGGATCAAGGAGGAAAGCACACTCCCCAAAAAACAACAAGCTATAAGTGCAAAGACACAGCAACCAACGACGACTTGGAAACCATCACCAAAGCAGCAAAATACCCACAAAAAACCAAATTTAGACGAGGAAGTAAAGGAACACTTTGGAACTGATATGGAAACAGCCATCAAAAAAGCCCGCTTTGCCGTTCCATCCAACTACGCCTCACTAAGCAAGGAAAAGAAGTCCGCGGCTCTGGCCGCCTTTATCTTTGATTCGCATAAACCAGCTATTAAAAAGAACGTCATTTCACCTCTTCCTAAAAAAGCACTCACCGGACCTGGCTCTCATCAGCGAAACCAACGTTACAAAAAGGAACAGCATCGACTTCAATGGCTACAACACCTTCAGGACAGACAAGGTTCCAGGAAAAAGAGGCACCGCGCTTTTTGTAAAAAAGAACATAAAAGCCTCCCAAGTCATGATTCCTGCTCTGAGAGCCTTCGAAGCTACAGCTGTAGCCATTGAAGTCGAAAATAGTGACTCATTGGTTGTCTTCAGTATCTACAACAACTGCAGCGCCAACAAGAACGATATTAATCACGATCTCTCTATTTTCAGCACCATCACCGCTCAACACACGTATGGACTCATAGGAGGAGACTTCAATGCCCGACACCCACTATGGTTCGACACTACCTCAACTGATGCTGGAAACACTTTGGTCAAATGGCTCGATGGAGACACCGAAAATCACTCATTCACTGTGGTATCCCAGCCGAAGCCAACCTTCCCCAGAACACCATCCTGGCTGGACTTCTGTTTGGTTACCTCCAACCTAGTAGACATAGTTCCGGAACTACAGAACTTCACCTGCAGAGCATTGTCATCGGATGCAGACCACGAAGCGGTAGAACTTCGAATCAACAGGCCGATCATTTCGATTAGTCCGACGACAGGTGAGGAGTACATCAACTACAGCCGCTTTAATACTGAAGATTTCCAAAGAAGGATCGAGGAAACAATCACTTTGCCGAAAGCAAACAGGAACCTCTCCAACGACGAAATCAATGAGGCTATTAAATCAATGGAGGGCATAATAACAAACGTCTGAGATGAACAGAAGAGACCGAGAACATCCAGAGACAGATACCAGCACCTCCCAGAAGGAATTGTGCTGCTATACGACCACCGCCAAAGGCTGAGGAAGAAACTGCAAAGGATTCAGCAAAGAGATTGGAATACCGTGAGCAACACCTACCAAATGGTGAAGTGTGAGCTCCAATGCACCCACATCATGCTGAGGAACAATCAGAAAATCACAACAACAGCCACTTCCAACAAAGGCTGCAGAACATCAAGCCTGGACCCGACGCATTCAAAACCATCAACAACATCATCGGGAAAAAACCAAAGATGCCAGAAAAAATAAGCACCGGACAAGGAGAAGTCGAGACAACCCAAGAGAAAGCAGATGCGTTTGCCAATTTTTTTAAGGAAAGCTTTGTACCAAAACCACCCTACGATCCAGGGAAGTTGAGGCAACTCTAAGACAACTGCAGCAAACGGACACTCAAGTCATGTTATTCAACAACGATAACCTTGCAAATGACCCGGTACCTGCAGAAATCTTCACAAATCCAGAAGAAGTAGTTGAAATGATTCGCGGTGGACGACCTAAAAAATCTTCCGGACCCGACATGATCTAAAACTACATCATAAGAAGGTTCCCCCAAGTCCTGATGCTATTCCTGGCAATCATATTCCACAACTGCATCAACAACTGCTATTTCCCTAAGAGATGGAAGAAAATGAAATGGTAATTTTTCCGTTCATATGAAAAATTTTCATCTTAAAGGGGCCCCCACGAAAATTCCGCCTATGGGCCCTAAAAAAGTAAATCCGGCACTGGCCCAGGGGCTCCTCGCTTTGTTGCGCCACCCTATTTATTTATTTATTTTTATTTAGCTGATACTCGGGAGAAGACTTATTGACCGGAGATTTGCTGGATTGGAGAGGATGGACCACTGCCGATGCCGTCTTCCAACGCACTGGATAATATGCATTATTCAGAGCATTGTTAAACAACATGGTGTAGATGTCCACCGCTTCCGAAGGAAGGTTACGCAGCGCAACATTCGAGCACGACCGGCTCAATTGGCATTGTCGTGTCCAAAATATCTCTTCAAAGAGGCAATACCATAAAACGTTAAGACTCGATCGCGAAGGAACTTAGAAAAGGCAATTCAATACACTCCTGGCAAAGACAAATGCAACTTCATCTGCATTTGGGTGGCCTCAGACATGGAACAATCCAATACCGAGAGGTTCGGCTACGCGTTCTTTGGCACTTATGGGGAAGAACTGTGATCTCTTGATGATACTCGTAACAAAAGAAATAATAAGGGAAGAAAAAATGAAAATACTTGTTATCAACCGACAGTACACACAACTTTCCTTAAGATCAATGCGCGTACAATTTTTCTTTTGACTATGATCAATGCAGTGGATCGAAATAATGTGCACTGTCAGTAATTGATCAGTTGAATTTCTTGTTCAATGCTTTTCAAACTTCTTCGGTTTATCAATGAGAAGGTTCATAACAAAAAGATTGGGCCTTAGAGAAATGTAAAGAGGTTTTAAGATTTTTTACCGTGCTTGAAAAAATTTAATTCATCGATTTTGCAAGGGTAGAAGAGAACTTCATCAGAATAGCTGCTTCGGCGGTTTTGCGGATATAAAGATTCGTTTTTGGCGACTCTATCTCTTCGATATTTCAATGCAAACGATCATATTTTTACCCTTTTTTAACAATATCAATGAAAAAAACAGTGATTTTCGAACAAAAATATTTTCCAGATTCTAAGAACTCTTCCTTTCACCACAAAGCGGTCTATAAGCTTCTTCGTGTGGAATTAAAAATAAAAATCCTTTTTTTCTCGTACATTGCTAAGAGCGCGACTCTTAAGTGAATACTTCTGTCAAAGGAATATGAAAAGAATATCCAGGTACAATTTATTAAAAGAAGTGTTCTACTAAGAAGAGTCATCTCAGCATCACTCTAACTGTTGTCTGTTCAAAGAATTTGACACTGAGGGACGGATTTCCGTTAAAAGAGAGGACTCTTCATTTTTTCATGCCCATAGAAAAAATATGCACACTTTCTCATTTTTTCATACTAATCCCTTGAACGCCTCGTTAAAGTATTACAAAAAAAAGTAAAAAAAAGAGGAATCAACTTTACGTTGAAATGTAATTCCACATGTAACATTATGTACTCTCTGAACTAACTTCTTCCTCTGCTTTTGCATAGTCAATTACTGACAAAATAGTTCCACTTTCATAGTTTTACTTTGCTAACCGCGTTTTAATGAAATTCCTCATTAGCCTCTCAAGTTTACACACACACACCTCGCTCTACCACCACAAAATAAACGGAAAAAAAAAACTTAGCTTTACTATTTTTTTGCAAAGCAGAAATTTTCATCCCTTGCTTGACAGTGAAATTAGTTTTTAATTTCAGCATGAACATCACAACTGTTCCGGGTCTTGTGACCGCTGGGAGTACGGCTGGGAAAAAAAGTTAATCGCTGGCATTATACTTCGAATGTAATTAAAATTGTGCAGTGTATGCGGTTCATTGTACAATTTCTGCAATGGCTAAATGAATATCTTTTTAATCAAAGTGTTGCAATGTCCGTTCAGGGTTTTTCCTTAATTCTAGTTTACAGACAGCTCTAGTGTTGGTATGATTCTGATTACACGATAATTGCAAAGTAATTGCATAAAGCATAGAAGGCAACTTGAATTTCTTTTCATGGTCTTGAATCGAAGTCAATACGTACTGATTGGAAAGAGCTCTTAAAATTTGTGTGTGTGGTTAAGGGAAAATTCACTTTGCAATGACTTTTTAATAGGTTTTAAGTGATATCCTTTACATGGATGCTGTTGAGCCTCATCTTGAAAAGAAGGCATAAGATCTTAAGGTGCATCCACATTATGCCGGCGACGAATCGGATCCTTTTCTTTCGATTTGAATTCTGGTCGGCTAAGTAAGAAAGGGAACTTATTCGGTATTAACAGACGATAGACTTTGGTCTGAGTGACCAATGTTAGATAATGTAAGCCCTCAGAAGACCGCTTGTTCAACTTTTTGGATGGGTTGCAAACATTTATGAAAATTTTGTTTTCAGAATGAAGTCTGATAAGTTTGAACACAAACTTCATCCAGCCAAGCAACATCCATTTAACGAAGTCTGACAGAACTATTGTGATTCGTATTGAAAAAGAGAGTCTGGTAGAGCATTCTACATACGGTCAGTGCGACTAAAAGATGAATCTCTATAATTGACTGTACGTCCCAACTTAGGCTAAGAACAAAACTGATGGGCATTCCAAGCGAGGCGGGACTTGCGGCTGAATTTTTCAGGGAAGAAACGAAACTGTTTGTAAAAAAAAGCGATAAAAGAGAGTGAGGCAAGTGACACTTCGACGATTTTAAAAAGAATCAACCTATTCTCTGATTGAATTACCACCCATTAATTTTACCGCAGTTTTGTACCCGTAGACGCAAATATATTTGAGTGGCACCTGACCAGACATAATAGGAAGGGATTTTGCGCGTTACGAAGGTAATTTATTCCATCCAGTAATAAAAAATAGAAACATCAAGTAAATTGTTAGGTACTTTAAAATTGTCAGACTAAAAGTACGCCCCCATATAATTGTCACATTATCATCCTGAAGGATGAAGACATCAAGTTGATCACTCTGTATAAAAATTTGACGCGCTCGAGTATTTCAAGGTCACTTGCGTTTTTTACATTTTTAAAAATCAGCCGTGACATATTGTCAGATTATTGAAATACACACTTTTTTGAGTACACATTACATTCACTTTAAAAATCTGACACGTTCGAATAACTTTTTTTTTCTACCTCTCTTTACGCCCATTTGCCCACAGTTAATAGTCAGATTAATATTTTTCGGTTAACAAAGCGCGTATACTCTATGAAAATCTGACTCGCTCGAGTATTTCAATGCGACTGTTTTTTTTTACATTTTTAAAAGCTCATACACTCTCATCGACCCACTAAAATGGAAAACTGCCATACACTTTTTTCGTTTTAGAACGTAAACTTCTCAATCCAATAAGTCCACATAACGCTTTAGTAACTGCAAATTTAGCATCCTGGGCTCCCCTTCTATAAGTACTACACTCTAGTTTTGGACGGATGAAGCCAGATCAGAAGGGGTGAAAAATTTCCTGCAACGTCTTAAGAAATCTAAGCATTTTTGGCGACTTTAAATATGGGGGCTGAATTTAATGAGCTAATCATACGCATACGTAACCGTTTCAACTCCACATCGGAAGAGCAGGGACGTGAGAATCTGAGTGTTGAGTCGTCAGCAAAACAATTGAGAGGATTAGAAGTTTTTGACAAGAGATTGTCTATGAAAATAGGGAAGAGTGTCGGAGACAAAACAGAGCCCTGAGGCACATCAGCATTTATAAAGTGAGAATTAAACCAACCATTACAGCTTGTATTGAGCTGTCGAAAAACTAATTCCTAATCCATCGAAGAAGAGACTCATCGCAAGCACGCTTTTCGATAAGAGAGTCTGATGCCAGACCCTTCAAATGGCGATTGGAAAGGGAAGAAGATTCGTCTTTTTAGGGAAGGGATGAACAAATGCAGTTTTCCATCTGATCGGGAAGATCCCAGAGGAATATGATAGATATAAAAGCTTACTGGCTTTGCCAGCGTAGAAGAACAACTCTTCAGAATAACGGCAGGGATGTCATCGGAACCAGCAGATTTATGTATATAGAGATAGGACTCTCGCAACCGAGCGAGTTCAAAAAAATATCTGCTTCAAATTGGTTTTATCGATGAAGCTGACATACGACGAGTCATTGAAAACGAGCGTTGGGACTGACGAGGTCGTCGAGTTCTAAATGTTCTTTACAAAAGACAAAAAGTTTTCGCTTCCTATTGGACACAACAGTAGCTTTGGCATTACTTTATGGTCACTTTTCATTTTGTATTTGAGCATTACTGTAAGGCTGCCATTTTATATTCGGAAATTTCGTTGCTGACACGTCTACGTTTACGTCGAGAAAATACAACGACCAATTAAAACTTCGAAAGAAATTATTCAAGCCGTCTCAATTAACTTTCTTAACGATTGGATTTGCTAAGAGCACTACCGTAGATGGCATGCCTTCATTGGATGCAGACAGACCAAACGTATGCTCCCCAACGTCAATAAGAAGACTGCGACATTTTTGCTATCTCGGAGCAGAAAAGACTGTAGAAAGCTTATTGGCGTTGCCAGCGAGCACTTCTTTTTTGCCAAGCATTTAAATGTGTTAGGCTTAAGCCTTAAGTGATACCACACTCTGTGAATCTTGTGGAGAAGATGGGGACACCGCAGAGAACCTCCTCTGTGAATGTCCTGCTTTTTCTCGCATGAGGTTACAGATACTCGGCACAGACATGCTGAGAGCTGGTAACTTGGGCTCCTTATCATGGCAGCGTCGTTTGGCTTTCCTCCGAACATCTGGAAAGCTATAACCAATGGAAGGTTGCTAACTAGTAGTACAATGGACCGGTATTTAGGTCTGAGGGCTCCAGCTGGTATTTTAAAAACATTCAACACAAAAAAAAAATTGGCTTTCTCACACACAGTTCTTTTAGGGACTTTATCCTTTTTTACCATGACGGAATACGTAAAATCAACCGATATGACACAAAGGCCCGATTTGCATAGAGGCGATGATACTTTAATCCTACATTTTTCGGTATGAGGAGAAGGGAGAAATTGGTCAAGAGTTTTTGCTTTCAGTACCTCGAACCCTAGTGGCCTCGTCAATTATTTCAGTCAAATGTTTGAACTCAGCGAAAATCTCCACATACCTTCCTTCGGATGTAGTCTAGCCAGAATATCGAATCTAACCAAAATTGTGTACAGTAATTCCCGTTTGTTTTACCTCACCGCCTTCGTGCACAACCCGTTTATTAAAGCTACCTTTTTTCTACGCCTGTTATTTTGTTTGATATTGCTCACAAACTTACCCTGTTAAATGCCTATCGGATATTTACCCAACCCGCTTAACGCCCTCCGTTTATCAACACGTTTATCTAAAAAGCACGCATTTTTTTCAGATAACACAAAATAAAAATCAAACATTCCTTGTTTTGTTTCAAAATCAGCACTGGAGCACAACTGACTTCACAGGAATTGAAATGTCATCAATGTCCAACAAAAAGACAAACAATACTACATACTTCCTCGGTAACGAACGCTTTTAAGGTATTAAAGCGGGTCGTTTTATCAGCAGGCACGTAACCAGGTTTGAATAACTAACTTTCCCGGTTAATTGCACATAAAAGATAGCAAAACCTAAGAAGTACTTATCCGGGAAGCACTGTACATTGAAATCGGGCGCAATTGTGATTTCAGAGATATGATATTGGGATAAGGATCTAGAATTCACTCTTCATAATATATTTAGTGGTGCAGAGTTGCCAACTATACATTAATTTGGAACATTGAATAAATCACATAAAATATTGAAAAAACTAAATTGAATATTCCATAGGTCTTAAGCGAAAATCAAGATAGGACTACTTTTATATAAAATTTCATCAAAATCGTGTAAGAGAAAGTCGGTTTTTAAAAAAAACTATGGGAGGTGTTGTTCTTAGACTTTTTCCGAAAATTGTTTTTACATCATAAGAAAGACAACTTGAAATAAAAAATGCTTCAAGCTAAATTTTATCGAAATCGTTGGAGCCGTTTTCGAGATCGGTTATATGGCAGGAGCCACTATTTAAAGCTCAAGAGACACAATTCCAAGCACCCCTCTGCGGCTACCCCACAGACCTTAACTACTGCAAATTTTGAAGAAAATCGGTCAAGCGGTTTTTTTTTTATAACTAACCCGCACATCAAGGGGTTATGACTACCCTTATAATGATATAAAACACAGTGCGAGCATTTAGGAAAATAGGAGAGAGGTTCAGGCCGTAGATCCACCTACAGACAGACAGAATTGCTGGACCCAATTTTTTCATATTCTCTAATATCGTAATAAAATAGATATTTTTTTAGATAGATATATTCTTTATTTCATCAAAGTGTTTACAAATAGAAAACTTAAGATTAAATTAAATATTAAGGACATGGCAATTTAGCCGTCTGCCTAAAATGACATTTCATGATGACTTAGATAAATTTTTGTGTAAAAAGTATTAGGATTATAAAATAAAAATTTTAATGATTTGAAACATAAACAAGTAAATATAAAAGTAAGAGCTTACAATTCAAAATTTAAGCTTATTAATGATATTATTATAAATTATAATTTGACTTTTTTATCTTCGTAAAAAGTACCAATTTTAAGTGATTTGAGAGAATTAATTAAATTAAATTAAAATGCAATAACTGACTCGTTTAAGGAAAACTATTGCGATAAGAGAGCGCGTGCTAGCAATACTGATAGAGACTTAACCAACAGCGGCCCCATTGAGTACCTACCTCATATAGATGTTGTAACGTGAGAGTATTTTGTTGGAAATACAGTCGTCGAATCTCTTGCAAGATAGTGTATATCGCAATCAAGTGATAGACATTTTCCGGATCCCTTCTATTACATAAGTCGCAGATTTGTGGCAGGTCTTCTCTGTGTGGCATGTAGTTCTCGCTCGGAAAATAACACTGATGACTTCGACGGAAAAATCTCTCCTGAAATAGTTTTCATCACACCTCAACTGGTGATTTAAGTTCTTGTATACGCTTCTAGATAAAGACGAAGCTGCTCTATCCAAACATTGCATATACATTTTTTCATCAACTTTGGCGATCACATCTGCGAGATTATTCTGCCAAACATCCGTATTGTTCTCATTCAACGAAAGAACGGCATCATGCGACAACGCGAGCTCATTCCAATCTTTGAATGGCGTAGCATTTGTATGAAGAAGTCGAATCAAAATAGTCTTGTGAAGACTCTCATCACCTCGGATCATAACTTTAGAAATATGGTCTGCATTTGCTTTGAGGGTTTGAATGTAAACAGGCGGTATTCCTGTCTCGACATATATCGCACAGCTCGGAGTTGAGTTCGGCAATTGAAATAAACGTTTGAAGAAAAGCCTTTGAATCGCCTCAAAAGCATCAAGAGGTGTATATCCGAACACCTGAGCCCCATAGCACAAACATGTATTGACTGTTGCATGAAAAACACGGTACTTTGAGGCCACATCAATATTCCGGTTGGCAAAGAATTTTGGCCACATCATATTTAATGCAAGCTTAGCTTCGTTGCTCTTCTCTCTTTGGGCGTGCTTAGTGCTTAATCATATTGAGGTTGTGAGTAAGCAAAACACCTAGGTATTTAAATTCTCGAACAACTTCAATACGGATGTTGTTTAAAAACCAGCTCTCTTCGGGTCGTCAGTCTTTCTGACGTTGTTCAAAAATAGATGACAAAGAAGAATTTGGACTGTTTGACGCTCCATCGACTGAAATATCGTTGGCAAGTTAAAATGGAAAATACCCCATTTCTTTTAAAAGACAAAGATTCGCTTTCTTGAGACCAAGTTTTTTTCTAAGACAGATTTTGAGTGCTCTAAACGATGATGAATCAATTTGAAAGCTACAACATGTCCTTGCATTGATTTAAAACGTCGAAAAGAACATCAACCGAGCTTAAGTATGTTCGCCAATATTAACTCGTTGCTATTTTACATTCTTTTCAACCATAAACTTCACGATTATTCTCCAACGTTTATGAAGCTAAACACAAACATCAGTAGATTTTCATCTCATAAATTTAAATATTGATGGTTGATGGATGTCCTTTGGAAAGAAAAAAAAATACACTGGATTCTGGATAACATTGTCAAATTCTAGGCGAAACATAACTCAGATTTTACTTATTCGCTGCTCATGCGAAAAGCAAACAGTCCACATAAATTTATTCCTCCCCATACAACAAGAAAAAAAGTAAAAAGTTAAACGAAAAAAAAACACACACACACACAGAACTCCACCAACCGCGCAGCAAAAAACTTGTATAAACAAATCCGATTTTCTCATTCAGCCACTGGAAAAAAGATACATCGACTTCCAATAACCCGCGCAATGGAGTTGGTGGCGAGGTTTTTGTATAAATTGTGTATCTCACTTTATATGTTAGAACGATGGAGTGAGTTATTTATTGTCTTCGCTAAGCGAGAAAGTTTAAACAAACGAATAAAATAAAACAAAAAAAAATCAGCGTAAGCGCGATAGTTTACTTATGAGCTTTGCATCCGTCGCTGCTGCTGTTCTGTTTCTGTTGTTGTACTGTGTGCTGTGTTTGTGTGCTGAAAGGCTTACAATTTATGCCAACGTAATATCCGTTTACAGCCGATAAAATTTATTGGCGTAAATATTCCAACAACAAAACTTAACAGATTATTAAAAGTTAAGAGTTTCCAAACTTGACTAGACCCCCTCCTTTTCAATTCTTCAGAGAGGACTCGTGTTGTGGTGGTAAAGAAAGACGCATTTCAAAAAATAATGGCTAAAGAATAAGTCCTTTGAGCGGGTCGGTGGATCTTGGCCAAAGTCAGTGACTTTTACAGAATTGTTTGGAAAAAGTTTGCCGCCTTCAAGGCTAAGATTTATGTTATTTCGTGTAGAATTAGGTACCTATTTAGACGTCAGGCATTTTGGATGATTGTGACAGTCAGTGGCGCAATGGCTGTTCGGTGTTCGACCAACAAAACAAAAACGAACTTTGTGAAATTCGGAAAATTTGCATAAAGTTTTTATTGTATGGCGATGACATACAAACGCGTTGATAAAAGTGACGTTTGGTCGTTCTTCTGGAATCTTCTTGAATCCCAGAGGCGATTGTTTCTCAATTTTGAGCAAGTAGTGGTAAGAAGCCCATACTTGTCACACTTATTTGGGATAAAGTTTCAATTGGAATGTACAGACTTGTAGTTAACAATGTCTTTTGTAGCTCAGCGGATGGAGAAGGAGACGACGACGACGACGACGCCGATGCCGCCACCGACGGAGACTGTTTTGATTGAGTGCACAAAATGGCTTCGCCTTTGATTTCCTGTCATCAAAAGTTTGATTGCATTTCATAGTTTCATCTCTGTGGTACTTTGCGAGTTAATAAGAAGGAGACAAACATGATTTCCTTTATTCGCCAACCCAAACTTTACCACGAGATAGAGTTTGAAAATTATTATTGTGTTAGAAGTTTTCAAACCAACGAATTTAATAGGGTTTCTTGAGGAAGATGTAGTTTTTAGAATGGGATTTGCAATCTACATACTTTCACATGTGCGGTGAAGCGAGTGAAACACAAGAATTGGTGTGGTGAAAAGTTTGAATTATATAAAGGAAGCGCAAAAAGAGCTAACTTCAACGACGACGCTACGTCGTCGCTGGCATTTAATCTGGGGCTTAAACATTGATACCAAAGATAATGGTGCCACTGGTTCAATAGTCACTGCATAGAACTTTGAGATGTGCTCACAAGAGTACGATTAGATGTCATGTAACGTGACATCAGGCTACAATGTAACATACAAGTTGTGTATTGGGTTTACGTACTGCATTGTCCAAATGCAATTATGTAACTTTTCTTCTGTGTCAAGTGCAAGGGTTGGGGAATAAATTCAAAGGAATTGCCAAATTATTCGTCACGTCAAGGCTTTCTCGGAGTAATACTGCCATCAATGATCTGGCCACAAAAGTTGATTACTAAAAAGGAAATAAGTGTAGGCTTTTTCCTCAGTATTGAAAAAGACTTTAATAGAACTTAGTACGACTACACAAACCGTGGTCTTACATACGTTTACCACACGTAGTCTGTGATTATCCATGCTAAAGAGCGATTTATCCACCAGCAAAATGGAGGTCCGAGCAATAAAAATTAGAGGATATCCACATCAAGGGTGAGTTCTCTCTCCATTTATGTGGTAGATTGTAGAAGGTCTACAAGGATAACTTACAACCCATAGAACATGTACAGTAGACTTCGCAGATGATCTAGCTATTGCAATAAAGTGTAATTATTTGCTATTTTCCTTTTGGCAACACTGGTTTTGACAGCTCAAGCACGTTTCGTATTTTGTGTCACTGTCAAACATCTTCAAATTCGTCTGTAATTTTATATTTTACCATGAATCGTCATACAATCGAACATTGCTTTCAAATTTTTGAATTTGATGATCAAAATGGGTTAAGAAAGCTTATAGCAACCATCTTCCATTTTATTCTTCTTCTTCTTCTTTTCATTTCCGGCGTTACGAGTAGTGATCTTGAAGCGATCACAACTCTCCCACTTTTCTGCTTCACACTAGTGATCCGCCTGTGGGGTACGCCGCGTTGACCTCAGAAAGCGTCGGCAAGCCTCCTGGTTTTGGATTGTTCCATGTCTGAGGCCAACCAAATGCTGCTGTTTTTGCATTTGCTTGTACCAGGAGTGTTTTGGCCTGCCTTTTCTTTTTCGTCGCGAATTCGTTGAAACGTTGTACGATATTGCCTTTTGGACGGGGTTCTGCGGATCTCTCCTTTGAACATGACAATACCAACTGAGCCGGTCGTGCTGAATTTTGTCCAAGATGGTACTTTTGACATGAAGGCTTCCACGGATCTTAGTACTTCTAATTCGATTAAGCTTTGTTACTCCTGCTGTCATCCGAAGCATCTTCATTTTGGCTGCCGTCAATTTGCTCTCATACTTTTTGTACATTGTCCAACATTGTGACCCGTATGTCAGAACTGGACGGACAAGTCTTCCATTTTATGATCAGTTTAATCAACCAACTTGGGCTATTATGACTAAATTTTCACTCAAATTAACATTGTAGGACATAAATCACCAACACAAACACAAGACAAGAAATCGTAGCTGTATCGTGTGTAAGTGTAAGTGATGACCGTGAACTATCGATTCGGCATTGTTACTGTCAATAGTGAGTGCTACACCTATACTGTGCGATGATAACAATTTTTATTTGTGGAAAGATTGACTTGCATGACATGTGGTTTTAACAACACGATGCGGTGGTACATGCCAAATAGGGCTCTAATCAAGAACCTTTTGAGAGGTGAGTTTGCTTTTAGACTACTTTTTGTGTGGCTATGTTGAGGCTCATATCTATAGCGATAAGGCCGTTTAGATTGGCGCATTGGAACCCAACATTGAAGTATTTATTCAGCAGATACCGTCCGAAATGTTAAAAACAGCATACCAGAGTTGGACTTAGTGGATGGATGGGCCATTTGAGGAGCAGCCGAGGCCAACATTTGCAAGAAACTATATTCAAACATTAAAATAAATCGACCATACTATCGTTTCAAGCATTTTTCTGATTGTAATGTGCTTTTTTTCTGTGAGTTTCCGATATCTCTTAAAAAATCACTCGTTACAAGGCTCAACAAAAAGATTACAATGAGGAAGGCTCCAGTTAGTTCTGAACACAGTACAAAACTGAAGCCTCTCTATTAACCGTTTTATCTCTCTATATTAAAGTTTGTATCCCGTTAACATAAAAAACTAAATTGGGGTTCCAATATACAAGAAAGACACAAAAAATCTATGATAGCACTGTATTCGTTTAACAGGATTTTTGGCAAAAACTGGGGACCAAATCCCAAAATCATCCTATGGATGTATACTGCCATTGTTAGACCTATCCTATCTTATGGCAATTTGGTCTGGTGGAAGGCGCTGGAAAAATCCAAGCATTTAAAAACCCTAACCAAAGTACAAAGATCAGCCTGTATTTGCGTAACTGGTGCAATGAGAACTACACCAACCGCGAGCTAGGAAGTAATCCTCAATCTCACACCTCTTGATCTCTATGTTCAAGAAGCGGCAGCAAACAGTGCACTTAGATTAAACCAGTGTAATGTCTGGAAAACCAGCCAAACATGACACGCACAGATTTTATCACGATACGCAGATAACAACATCTGCACGGATTAGGTACATAACTCCATACCTGGACTTTAAAAAATCCTTCACAACCAGCTTCCCCAATAGACAGGATTGGGAGAATGAAACACCTTACCTGAACGAGACGTCTATATCATTCTATACCGACGGTTCAAAAATGGAAGTTGGAACAGGGGCAGGTTTCTTTTCAGAAAGCCTAAACCTAGCCAGTTCATTCAGACTTCCAAATCACAGCAGCGTCTTCCAAGCCGAGATCTTGGCAGTTACAAACGCTGCAAAACAGGTGTCCATGATGGCGCTATCACATGCTGATATCACTTTTTTCATTGATATCCAAGCAACAATAAAAGTGATTTCTGCCACTCTTGTCAAATCAAAGCTTGTTTCTTGCTGTCGCGAAGAGCTAAGGGTTCTTGGCACGCAGCATTAACGTTAGACTCTGCTGGGTTCCTGGTCGTAGTGGTATACCGGGAAACGAAAAAGCGGACGAACTAGCGAGGAAGGGATCAGCACTTGGCCCTTCTCTCATTGATAAATCGATCAGCATTCCACCCTGTGAAATGAAACAGATCATTGGTAACAAAATAATGCGAAAATCCAATGAAAGATGGGAATGCCTAGATTCCTGTGTTACTTCCAGGAAACTATGGCCGAAATATGATAAGAAAGAGTCTGAAAAGCTGCTATCATTGAATAGACCTTCATTGCGAATGCTTCAGTATCATAACTGGACATAACCTACTAGGTTATCACAAAAAGAAAATGGGTCTTTGCACCGATGACCTATGCAGAGGATGCAATGACGAAGATGAACATGAGGATACAACTCACTTCCTTTGTCAATGGAAAAAATTTCTAAGCAGTTACTTTTTCAATGAACTAGAAGAATTATCAGACGCTTCAAAAAGCAGCCTGTTAAACTTCACTAAGGCCACAAAATGGTTAAATACTGACCAGACATAAGCTCATAGGTTTCTAGGACGTTACAATACGCCAGGGTATCAGAATGGATCTACATTGATCTAAGTATGACGGAAATAAGATCAACCGTCAGCACATTCTACCTAACCTAACCTATCTTATCAGACACCCAAACGGCGCGGCGCCAAAAACACCTGACTTAAGATCAAAACTAGCCCAAATATGTTAATACCAGCTGTGCCCGCGACTTCGTCCGCTTGGAATAGTAACTTTCGGCAGCATTTTTAATTTTTTAGGCTACTTATTTTGCAAATAAGACACATTCATGCGTTTTAGTAAACTATTTTTATATTATTTTATTTCAGTACATTTTTGCACACGACGTTCTTACTTTTTCCTTCTTTTGTCAAATAAAAAGGTTTTGCGAGTTTGATACACTCTTTTAAAATAAAATGACAAATCAGTGGGAATTAAAGAAATACGGGGAATCAATAGTTTTCCAATTACGCTGTTCCAGTCATTATTAAAACTTTTATAATGCCACATCCCAGATGTGTAATTTGTAGCTGTGTGCAATTCTAGAATACTCATTATTGGCACTGGAACACCAACTTGCAGCCACTGCTGATAATTGAGGAAATTGGAAGGATGAATTGAGAAATTCTAAAGGGTATGATGTGACTTTCTCAGTGTCCATAATATTGTCTATTGATAGACATTCGACAATATCCCCCAATACGTCAAAACATAATTTATAAGTTTATATGGTTAACTATCTCATTAGTCGGATTAGCCGAAATCGACTTTTCGCACAGTCATTACCTATTGCCAATATTTATTTGAAGATCAAGATAGAAATATCTTCTCAGGCCAACTGGGTAATCGACAATTTGGCAGAAATCACCTCACGGTGAAAGGACTTTTGAAATCGGTCCAGTATCTTCAAGGTTCCCGTTTACGTTGCCGTTCCCATAGGAATGTTGGGAAAACAAATACAGCCTATGTCAAGACTATCTCTGCACCAAAATTCATACAAATAGGTTCAATAGTATGGGCGGTTGATGGTAACAAAGTAAAACAGACAGACGGAGTTGATTTCGGATCTATAATATTAGTAAGTACTTCCGTTCGCATGGGAATATGGGGATAAATCGAAGTTAATGTTACTTTGAGATAGTGTAGCATTCTATCGGGGAAATAATTCTTGAAATCAGTGCTGTAGGTTCCCGTTTACGTTTGCATTCTTGTGCGAATACAGGGATAACATATACTTATAGAATATGTCCATCTTCAGGTTCAAGACTATGACTCTGTACCAAAATTCATTTAATAGTTTGGGCGGTTTTTGATAACAAATAAAATTAGACCGACAGATTTCATTTCAGACTTATGATATTAGTAAAGACTCCCATTCCAGTGGGAATATGGTGACCGTTCCCGTAGGAATATGGGAATGACTTACAGTTGATGTTACTCAGGGATAGTGTAGCATTCTAACGGTGGAAGAATTTTTGAAATCGGTGCTGTATCTTCAAAGTTCCCGTATACGTTCCCATTCCCGTGGGAATATAGGGATAAAATATATAGCCTATGTCCTTCCTCAGGTTCTAAACTACCTTTGTACAAAATTTCATTTAAATCTATTCATTAGTTTGAGCGGTAGATGGTAACATAGAAAGGCGAACAGACAGAGCTACTTTTGCATTTATAATATTAGTGAAGACCGGTTCCCGTGGGAATATTCGAATGAAATGTAACCTATGTCCTTCTTCAGGTTCCAGATTATCTCTGTATAAAATTTCAATTAAATCGGTTCTGTAGCTTGGGCGAGAGATGGTAACATAGAAAGACGAACAGACAGAGCTTCTTTCGCACTTATTATGTTAGTAAATACTCCCGTTCCCGTAGGAATATGGGGATGATTTAATGTTTATGTTACTCGGGAATAGCGTAGCATTCTAACGGTGGAAGAATTTTTGAAATCGGTGCTGTTGCTTTTAAGTTCCCGTATACGTTCCCGTTCCCGTGGGAATTTAGGGATAAAATATATAGCCTATGTCCTTCCTCGGGTTCTAGACTATCTTTGTACAAAATTTCATTTAAATCTGTTCATTAGTTTGGGCGGGAGATGGTAACATAGAAAGGCGAACAGACAGAGCTTCTTTCGCACTTATTATGTTAGTAAGGACTCCCGTTCCCGTAGGAATATGGGGATGAATTAATGTTTATGTTACTCGGGGATAGCATAGCATTCTAACGGTGGAAGAATTTTTGAAATCGGTGCTGTTGCTTTTAAGTTCCCGTATACGTTCCCGCTCCCGTGGGAATTTAGGGATAAAATATATAGCCTATGTCCTTCCTCATGTTCTAGACTATCACTGTACAAAATTTCATATCAACCAGTTTAGTAGTTTGGGCGGGAGACGGTAACATAGAATGTCGGACAGACAGAGTGACTTTCACATTTATAATATTAGTAAGGATGTTACTTTCTTATTTGGCAAGGATTCCTTTTTTCCTTTGCTTGAAGAGTTTTTTTTTATCCCCATTGGATTCCAGCACACAATTGTTAAAATGGATACGAGAATGCAGATATCTTAGCAAAGACGTTGCCTTTAAACAACTCGTTGCACCTGAACCATTCTGTGGTGTAAACAAGAACCAATTTAAATGCGCAACCAATAACTTGCTTTTAGGGGAAATGATAGGAGTTTCGTCAAGCTTTGGTGGCAAAGCTTGACGAAACTCCTATCATTTTTGCAATAGAATATACTAAAAAAAACAACCCAAAAATCCTACTAAACCTCAACAAGAAATCCCTTTAAATTTGAAGCTTTCAATGAAGCGGCAACTCTTCTCCAAAAAAAAAAAAAAAACATCTACACCAAAATGTAAAAATGGGAGTATTTTTTGTACGTTATAGACCCTTAAGCCACCTAACGGATTTTTAATGAAATTTTTAGGGTAAAAAGAGTTTAGTCCGGTGATGGTTTCTGAAACGGAACAGAAGCGAGGTTCTAACGCTATTGATCAGATTTCAAAAAATTTTTAAACATAAGAATACCACATTTTCCCCCTTTTTTAATAGTTGCTCTGATATTCTTGGCGTTAACTATTTCAACGAATCAAATATTATCATGAAAATCAGTCCTCCCGTTTTTGAGTTATAAGTGTGCAAACTAAATCCCGTGTTAATAACCCCATCAATCGAATCAATAACTGAATGTATTCATTTCAAAATAATTCAATTGACTGATACTCCGATCAGTGAGGTATTAGTTTATTTTTCATTATTTTCAAAAGTTTCTATTTTTAATTAGAAAGAACAACACCGCTCGCACCTTCCTCAATAAGATGCTTCCTTCCAAAATAATAGACTTTCTTTTTTGTGTAAACTCTGTGTAGTCAAAAAACATTTTTCTGATTTCTTAGACGGGCAATAGTTAGTTAGTTAGTTATAGAAACTTTATTTGTTTTATTCAATAATTCACAATCATAATACTTATCATTAGTTTAATATGGTTTGGCCTAAGGCCGTCTACCAGAATGACATTACATAATAATACATAATAAATGTTTCGAAAATTCAATTCAATTTAAAAGTCGCCTTCAATTATACGTGATCTATAACTCAGAGCCATCGTTGTGTATCCATACAATTTCTCCCAACCAAGACTTCCATTTAAAATTCTGATAACATCGTTTTTGTCCATTATGTATCTATCAAAAAATCTGACACGAAATTCTCTGAGAATCGGACATCTAGCAATAAAATGGAAAACATCTTCTCTTTCCTTGAGGTTGCATATATCGCACAAAATCGGTAGGTCCGGACGATGTGGAATGTAATTGAGATTGATCATTTCCCCTCTCAATTTAAATATCATACTCATCATTGAAAGCGGCAAACGATTTAGAAAGTACGAGTTACCTTGCAGGTTGTAATTGAGCTGGCCATATAACATCCTATACTGCGAAGATTGAGCTTCCAAAACATAGCCGTTGTAAGCTGATTTAGCTACACCATCAATTAGCTTATCAAAGAAGTTTTTAAGATTAGCGGTTCCAATATTTGCTATACTCTGAGGTCTCTCTATGCAATGCTCCACTCCTAATCGCTCCCATTCTTTTACGAGGTTGCATCTCCGTGCAAGTATTGACTTTAGGATCAAATTGGGCAGCCTTCCTTCTTCCATCTCCAGTACTCTAAGTATATATTCGAAATGTAGTTTAATAGTAGTTATGAATAACGGTGGCATATTAGTTTCTAGATGAACCATGTAATTTGGAGTACAGTTCGGCAACCGAAAAATTCGTTTTAAAAAGTATCTTTGAAACTTTTCAACAGCATCGAACTGCCAGCATCCCCAAACTTGTGCACCATACAGCATGATAGAGGAAGCAGTGGCACGAAAAATCTGTATCTTTGCGCTATGGTCCACAAACCTACTATCAATACAACGTCCCCAAACTGAAGAATTTGCTCTCTTAGCTTCTGCTATTCTGGTTTCAAAATGCTTTCTGAAGTTTAGGTTAGAACAAATCAAGACGCCGAGGTACTTATACTCTCTAACAATTTCCAAATTCTGTCCTTTGTAGCTCCACCTTTCATTTCTCGAGTATCTACCACCACCGTCCCTGAAGATCATCATTTTTGATTTTCCGAGGTTTACAGTCAGGTTCCATTGATCACAGTATCGTTCCAGACGGTTGATCATGCGCTGCATACACTCCACTGATTCCGCCAGAAAAACAATGTCGTCAGCAAAAATGAGGCACGGTATTCGTAAACCTCCGAAATCAATACCCCCTCCAACTTCCTCGACAATATCATTTATAAACAAAATGAAGAGCAAGGTACTTAACACACATCCTTGTCTTAGTCCCATTTGCGTTTCAAACTCATCAGAAATAAATTTTCCGTCCCAAACATAGGAAACATTGTTCTCATACATTGATCTCAGCAGATTCACAACTTTGCTTGAGATTCCCAAAGCATAGAGCTTGTAAAATAATGATTCTCGGGCAATAGAGTCGAAGGCAGCCTGGAAGTCTACGAAGAAAGCATATAACTTCTTTTTCCTGCTTTTAAAGTGATCAGCAATGTTGAACAAGGTGAAAATCTGATCTATAGTGGAGTGGTTTTTCCTAAAACCGGCTTGAAACATGTTGAGTATGTTTTTATCGTTGACCCACTTTGTGAGCCTTTCAAAAATTAATGTGCTGAATAACTTCACTGAAGAATTCAAAAATGAAATGCCCCTGTAGTTTTCGGGGTTATCGTAAGCACCTTTTTTATGCAGCGGATATATTATTGATTTTTTGAAGCTGGTTGGCACATCTGCGGTTTCGAAAATTCTATTGAACTCTTTGGTGAGCGAAAACAGGAACTCGGACGTACAATTAATAAAGAATTCTGAAGGGATTCTGTCATCTCCTGGTGCCTTGCCAGATTTAGTTTTGTCCAATGCATTTCGCACTTCCACTACTGTAAACGGCGGGTCAAGTAAATCGTCTAAGAAAAACGGTGCAGCATAATGGGGATTAGGTGAAAACTGTGCAGTGTTGAATAACCTTTTAAAGTACTCCTGAAGTTCTGCTGCTTGTAGTGAAGATCCAATACGACTAGAGCCTCCATTAATTGCCTTAGCAGCTTTCCAGAAATCGGCGGGAGATATAGCTGAGTTTAAGCGCTGAATGGTTAGTTCATAATTTACTTTACGCTTAGCAAGGCAGATCAGTCTATATTCTTTGTTAGATGTTGCATACATGGTTCTAAAGATATTTGCATTATATTTCCTAAAAAGCTTCAGAAGACTAAATGTTCTTTTCCTTGCTTTAAAGCATTCCAAATCAAACCATTTCTATTTAAACTTCGTCTTCTGTTTCCAAGGATTGGTTACTCGATACGCGATTTTTACTATCTCCGTAAGCCTGGTTATATTCAAACTATTGTATTGCATGTTTTGCTTTCTTAGTTCTTCATCCAAGTTAGTTTGGTAATTCCGTAAAAAACATAAACTATTACTCCAATGTCACTTTGGAAGGAGCTCAAGCGGCTTAGATAATTCATCCGTCAGGCCAAATTTGCACGTGATTTCTAATGGCATATGATCCGAAGAAGTTTGCTGTCCCACTCTGAAATTGCTCACAAAAGAATTCCATCTTCCCGATACTAGACCATAGTCGATGACTGAACCCGCTGTTCCACGAATAAATGTGAATTCGCCCTGCAGATCTCCTTCGCAACTTCCATTAAGAACTCTAGCATCAAATGCATCAGCAAAGTCCAAAATTAGACGGGCAATATTACAGTTAAACGAAGCTTTTCGTGGACTCTAAGCCTACAAAAGACCAATATAAAGGATAATCTAGTAGTTTCCATCTGGCTTTGAAAATTTTCGATATCTCGGAAATGTGTTTATCTCTTAAATAATAGTTAATTATCAACCCCACTATTAAAAGATAAGTTTCATTTCCCTTTTTGTAAAGCAAAGATTTTGAAGCATTGACAGACGGTTCGCAGTATACGACATCGTCCTGTAACGAAGCGGTTTTGCTTAGTTACATTTTAGCTCCACCTCTGCTGTAAATGCTCCAACCTGCACCATATATCGCAACCATCACCATAAACAACTTGCCCCAAAATAGTTTACATTCGACTTTAGTCTACTTCAACCGGAGGTTTTCCAGGAGGCGTATCGAATTACTTATTCAACGGAAATTGAACCACTATTAAACGTTATTGAATTCACCAGAATTGTTGCAGTATAAGAAAAGTTGGAATCCAATAAAGAGTTTCTGATCTTGTGCGAAGTCTTAATGCTCTGATTTACACAGCTTATCTAACCATAACCACAAAAACCACTTAGCTTCCAATAAAAAACGCCCTTTGTCATAATTTTTCAACTGCCGAGAACCCATTCCTTGATTTCCCATATTTTTCCTCGTACTGCATCTAAACGGTTTTCGAATAATTTTGTGAATTTTTAAAGCACAATATCTGTTCTCGCTTTATGAATATTAAGGCCATAAATTCACCGTGTAATAAGTTGATGTTGAATCTGACATTTGCCTTGTGTTTTGAATTAATGTTTTCCTCAGCCGCAACTTGTTGCATGTATTAGTTTAGACTTCTTAAACACTATATCATGGTTCAAGCTAAAATTCAAATGGATTCAATGAAAAAACTCGGTATTTCAGTGCAACAGCTGAGGATGAACGATTTCCTTCAGCCATTTCTGTGACGAATATCCTAAAAGGATACTCGAATAAAAAAGGCTTCATTATTATGAAGGCTCATTTAATAACTCAACGTCTTCTTTAGGCTAACCAAAGTGCAAATGAAAATCAGAAACTGTAATAAAAGAAAGAAAATCTAGTGGGAGTGCGATCATAAAAAACTGAGCACGTTTATTTTAGTAGCTAAAGTGACACAATAGAGACCTAAAATATACAACACGTGTATGAAAAAGAATCAGCAATAAGAAGATTACCCAGCACCGACACATCCTTCATATCACATACAAAAGAAACAATAAGACGATTATTATCATTACGTATTTAAGTCAGGAAGACACTATAAACTTGCAATGTCATAAGCAAACCACCCGACTGTTTGCGCCCTGCCACACATGGGGTCAGCAAATCACCTTCGCAGGGCATTTACTTTATTATTTAAAGGGTGCACGTTTTAGATAATCGCCAAACCTCCTAAATCTAACACAAGAAATAGTTTAACAATCTCCACATAATCCCAAAGTCAAAGAATCTCATAATCATTTTATAGGATATCGACCATATGGCCAATAAACTCTAAATTTCCCACGAAAGATGAAAAAAAAAACCCTCAATCTATTCGACCCTCTGCCTCTATACGTATTATCCCCCAATGCCAAATCTTTCATCTCCCGAATGCCTCCTGTAAATATATGGAATGTAGTAATATGAACAAGGAGGCAAAAAAAATAAGAAGAACGAAAGAAAAAATTATAAATATATATAAAAAGGTCCAGCACTTTTTTATTGCTTCTGATTTTTATATCCACTTTGTTCGCAACTTTTTATATTCGATTTTTTCTCGTCCTGTGTCCATCCACAACATGATTTCGTACTTAAGCTTTTCAACCGGGCCGGACCGGACCGGGCAGGAAAGTGTATAAATAAAAAAAAAGAAAAGTTACTTATACGTACAAAAGAAACAAACGGCAAAGGAAATCAATGCTGGCAATAGGTTAATGGCTGAGCACATTTTCCTGGAAAGGATTTATAACTTTGGATTCGAATGAGGATTTAGTTCCCTCTTTTTCTCTCTTTGGGTTGCTTTTTGGTTTTCCGCCCTCACAGCTCACAACTCGTCACGATGATATTCCTTCTTCCTTTTTTTTTTATTTGCAAGGCTCATGTTCACGAAGTTGTCTAGTATCTATGGCGTAAAGTTTGACATATTTGAATACGCAGTTGGCAAGAACTCCATTTAACTGAATCCTTGACTTTTGTCTGCACTTCACTTCAAAAGTTTTTTCTTTTTGCTTTTTGCGCTCTGAGTGAACGATGAAGTTTTCCTGTTTCAATAAAAGTCCCTAATAAGTAATTAATTAAATATTTGATTGTGTGATTTTATTGGTGTTTTATTGACCATGTCACCTCATAATCATTGAATTAGACACATGACGAGTTTATGAGGTGATTTATTCGTAGTGTGATTTAGATCTTCAATCATAGAGGATATCCATGTTGTTGACTGTTATTCAGCCGTTTTCAGTATTCATAAAAATACTGAGTTCAACTAATATGTTGTTGGAGTAAATTTACGTTGAAATACGGAAAGCTTTTGCTTTGACTATGTCAAAATCTTTGACTCTGTATATGACATATTTAATCTAAAAAAAAAATTGATGAAACTTATAGGTTTTTATTTCTTCTTAGGAAAAATGTTTGAACAAAAGGTCAGGAACATTTCTATCAAAAACATACTTTTGATTGGTATCTCTTTTTCAACCTTTATTTCCCATTTGCTTAGAATGGTAGTTCCAATACACAGGGCAGGTAAGCCGTTGGAACGTTATAAGCCAACAAGGCTTTTAAGTAACGTGAGTAAATTCTTAGCAAAAGTCGTGATGGATAAAATATCTATGATTCTCTACGAAAGAGAAGTTCTTCCTGCCCAGCAAATCGGCTTTAAAAGTTTACAATTCCATAATACTTCTCAACAAATAATGAGGATTTGCAACATCATCAAACGAGATTGTTCAAATGATAAATCGAATGGTATGATAATATTAGAAATAGAAGAAGCCTTTGACTCTTTATAACATAATGGACTTATCTACAAGAAGTTACAGTTAAATTTCACACCCTACTTATGTAAAACTATCCAGAGTAAGTATAAGTATATAATCAGCCCTATCACAGATTCCATCGTAATCGAAAAAAGTCTAAGTTTCCCGATGTAACTATCACATAATCCATTCGGAGTGGAACGAATTTCGAAATTCGTAGATTTGGTATCACCAAATCCGAGTGGAATCTAAAAAAAGAAGTTGTGTTTGTAGAAAAATGTGAATGATCTTGCACATTTGTCGTAAATCAGCTGATTTCGAAAACCAGCATGGCCGCACTTAGTGTGGCAACTGGCAATGCTTTCTTCGATTCCATTCGAATTTTGTGAACACAAATTTTCGTAGTTCGTAACTTCGCTTTCCGTGCGGAAGTTTTCTACGATGGAATCAGTGATAGAGCTGAATATAAAACATCTTCCCCTCAGATCTTCCACACCTGCCTGTAGATGCGATCTCGTACGCGTGCAATAGTGACTTTCGGCAGCATTTTTACTTTTTCGGCTATTTATTTTGCAAATAAAACACATACATGCATTAAAGTAACCTATTGTTATATTATTTTATTTAATTACATTTTTACCCATGACGCGACGTTCTTACTTTTTCCATCCTTTGCTAAATAAAAAGGTTTTTGGGGTTTCATATACACGTGAGCGCGCCATATGGAGTTGCCATGGGATTTCTTTTTTTCTTTGTGAACACCTGCAACTTTAAGCGTCTGAACTTTATTTGTACTTATATCAAATACTGGTTTCAAAGGAAACTGCACTCTTTTAGACTGAAATCACTAAAATGAGTGGGAATAATGCTTTGTCCGCACCTAGAGTTAAACTTGTACTCAAAACCCAAACCAACATGATAACCAAGTGGTTTGCCATACAAAATGAAACCTTTTTAGTCACTGGGTTTCGTTATAACCTACTCGAAACCAAGTGCGCTGAATGCACTATATACAATGTTCCATTGAATTTAACATTTAAAAGAGTGGAAGTGGAGAGAGAATGAATTCTCTCATACGTCGTTGACGTTCTCCTCACACTTTATGTCTGTCTCTTTTTGACTTAAGATAAAAAGATAAACTCAAAACTTGTTTTCATATGCGGACACTACTTGGTTTACTCAAACCATCCTGGAATGAAACCCAGTTTAACTTCAGGCACGAACATATCATTAAAGGAGTACGGGGAATCAAAACGTTTTCTCCTTTTGCCATTCCAGTCATTTAACCAGATTCGTAATTTGTAGCTGTGTACAATTGTAGATTTCTCATTATTGACACTGCAACACCAACTTGCAGCCTCAACTTATTGGAAGGTACGCCTGATAATTCTAAGGAGTATTATGTGACTTGCTCAGTATCCATAATTTTGTCTACTGATAGACATTCGACGACTTCCCCCACCACGTCTCACATAATTTATTAGTTTGGTTGGTTAACTATTTCATTATTCGGCGCCAAAATTTGCCTTTCACGCAGTCTTTTCCGATTTCAAATATTTATTTGAAGATCAAGGAAGACATTTTTTCTCAGGTCAACAGATCTATCGACAATTTGACAGAAATCAACTCACGGCGAAAGAACTTTTGAAATCGGTTTACGTTGCCATTCCCGTGGAAATATAGGGATAACGTATATAGTGGAGGACCGTTAGACATAAAAAAGGCAAAACCTAGGAATTCAGGGCCAGTCTATGGATTTTCATGAAATTTTCGGAAATGTGTTTTGAATGGCGTATAGAAAAAAGTTAAAAAAAAAAATTTCACCGCTCTCAATTTTTTAATTATTTTTAAAATTAATTATTAACTTTTAGAATTTTATTTTATTTATTTAGGGTGTTTAAGATACGGTTTTCCAAAGAGTAAGGATGGATAGGTTTTGTCAAGACAAAAAAAAAGTTGTATGGGAAGGGGGGTCTATATCCCTCCGTGTAGGCGCGAGGGGCTATTTTATATGAAATTTTTAAAAAAATTATTAAATAATTAACTAACCCACTTACTTTCTCATACTTCAGTGTTTTTTAAAAGCTATTGCTTTGTTTTTTAATAAAAATTTTAATTTGAGTTTACTTAATGAACAGTTTCTGAGAAATCAAGCCTCAAAGTCAAAAAGAAAATATTTTTTTCCTAATAAATTTTTTTTTACATAATTTTGCCCCATTAAGCGCCATTTTTTCTTTTCATATTCAATGCTTTTATTAGTTTTAATTCAAAAGCAAAAAACCGAACAAAAAAAATTTTCTTGGTTTAAGAGAAATTAAAAAAAAACGAAAGGTACTTTTTTCTAGAAAACAAAATGTCGTTAATTTCCCGCTAATTGAACCTTTTTCCTGGAAGTGAAATATGAAATGTGTCTTAAATCCTAACTAATATTATAAATGTGAAAGTCACTCTGTCTGTCCGGCTTTCTATGTTACCATCTCCCGCCCAAACTACTGAACCGATTTAAATAAAATTTGATACGGAGATAGTCTAAGACTTGAGGAAGGACATAGGCTATATATTTTATCCCTAAATTCCCACGGGAACGGGAACGTATACGGGAATTTCGAAACTACAACACCGATTTCAAAAATGTTTCCACCGATAGAATGCTTCACTATTCTAGAGTAACATAAACTTTAATTCATCCCAATATTCCTACGGGAACGGGAGTCCTTATTAATATAATAAGTGTGAAAGAAGCTCTGTCTGTCCGTCGTTCTATGTTACCATCTCCCGCCCAAACTAATAAACCGATTTGAATGAAATTTTGTACAAAGATTGTTCTGAACTTAAGGAAGGACATAGGCTGTATTCAGTATATTTATTCGAATATTCCCACGGGAACCGGTCCTCACTATTATTATAAATGCAAAAGTAGCTCAGTCTGTTCACCTTTCTATGTTACCATCTCCCGCCCAAACTAATGAACCGATTTAAATAAAATTTGGTACAAAGATTGTTCAGAACCTGAGGAAGGACATAGGCTATATATTATCTCCCTATATGCCCACGGGAACAGGAACGTATACGGGAACTTTGACACTACAGCACCGATTTCAAAAACTCTTTCACCGTTGGAATGCTAAATAATCCCGGAGTAACATTAACTTCAACTCATCCACATATTCCCACGAAAACGGTCACCATATTCCTACGGGAAAGGGAGTCCTTACTGATATAATAAGTGCGAAAATAGCTCTGTCTGTTCGCCTTTCTATGTTACCATATCCCGCCCAAACTAATGAATAGATTTAAATGAAATTTTGTACAAAGATGGTCTAGAGCCTGAGGAAGGACATAGGTTATATGTTATCCCTATATTCCCACGGGAATGGGAAGGTATACGGGAACTTAGAAGCTAAGCACCGATTTCAAAAATTCTTCCACCGTTAGAATGCTACACTATCCCTGAGTAACATAAACTGTAAGTCATCCCCATTATTCCTACGGGAACGGTCACCATATTCCCACGGGAATGGGAGTTTTTATTAATATCATAAGTCTGAAATGAAATCCATCTGTCTATTTTTATTTGTTATCAAAAACCGCCCAAACTATTAAACCTATTTATATGAATTTTGGTACAGAGATATAGTCTGGAGCCTGAAGAAGGACATAGGCTATGTATGTTATCCCTGTATTCCCACAAGAATGCAAACGTAAACGGGAACCTAGAAACTGCTGAACTGATTTCAAGAAGTATTTCCCCTTTAGAAAGCTACACTATCTCAAAGTAACATTAACTTTAATTTATCCCCATATTCCCATGGGAACGGAAGTACTTACTAGCTCTATAGATCTGAAAGCAACTCCGTCTGTCTGTTTTGTTTTGTTACCATCTACCGCCCAAACTATTGAACCTATTTGTATGAATTTTGGTGCCGAGATAGTCTTGACTTGAGCCTGAAGAAGGACAGCGTCTGTATTTGTTTTCCCAATATTGCTACGGGAACGGCAACGTAAACGGGAACCTTGAAGATACTGGACCGATTTCAAAAGTCCTTTCACCGTGAGGTGATTTCTGCCAAATTGTCGATTACCCAGTTGGCCTGAGAAGATATTTCTATCTTGATCTTCAAATAAATATTGGCAATCGGTAATGACTGTGTGAAAAGTCGATTTCGGCCCCGACTAATGAGATAGTTAACCATATAAACTAATAAATTATGTTTGACGTATTGGGGGATGTTGTCGAATGTCTATCAGTAGACAATATTATGGAAACTGAGAAAGTCACATCACACCCTATAGAGTTTCTCAATGCCTTAGAATTATCAGTGGCTGCAAGTTGGTGTTCCAGTGCCAATAATGAGTAGTCTAGAACTGTGAACAACTACAAATTACACACCTGGCATGCGGCATTATAAAAGTTTTAATGATGACTGGAACAGCGAAATAAGAAAGCTATTGATTCCCCGTATTTCTTTAGTTCCCACTGATTAGTCACTTTAGTTTAAAAGAGTGTATCAAACTCGCAAAACCTTTTTATTTGAAAAAAGATGGAAAAAGTAAGAACGTTGTGTGCAAAAATGTACTTAAATAAAATATAACAATAGTTTACTAAAACGCATGAATGTGTCTTATTTGCAAAATAAGTAGTCTAAAAAATTAAAAATGCTGCCGAAAGTCACTTTTCCACGCGGACGAAGTCGCGTTCACTGCTAGTAGCATATAAAAAGAAGTTAAAAAAAAAATTTTGTATGATCTTAATTTTAATATAAATTATAAATAATAAATAAAATTCTAGAGTTATCTTTTAATTATATTAGTTTTAAGTAAAATTTTAAAACTAAGACCTATTACAAACTTGAACTTTGGTCTCAAAGGACAGCACATGTAATGATTTGTGCCCCAAATGCTGTTTCCGGTCAAACGTGTTGATAAAACCGAAAGAATGTGGTTTTTTCCCAAATTTTGAGTTTTTAACCAATCAAAGAGACTTAAATCAGTTAAATAAACGGCCCGAAGTTTTTTTTTTTGGTGGGGAGAATGCTGATGTAGTGTTCTTTCTTTTAAATAAGAATTGATGCATCCCTTATTGATATATGTTTGTTTGCATACTGAATGCACGTAGAAAAATTCGCGAGTATTTATTTGGCAAAAAACCATATTTTTTCGGATTCATCAACACGTTTGACCGGAAACAGCATTTGGGGCACAAATCAGTACATGTGCTATCCTTTGAGACCAAAGTTCAAGTTTGTACTATGTCTTAGTTTTAAAATTTAACTTAAAACTAATATAATTAAAAGATAACTCTAAAATTTTATTTATTATTTATAATTTATATTAAAACTAAGATCATACAAAATTTTTTTTTTAACTTCTTTTTATATGCTATTTAAGACACATTTCATATTTCACTTCCAGGAAAAAAGTTCAATTAGCGGGAAATTAACGACATTTTGTTTTCTAGAAAAAAGTACCTTTCTTTTTTTTTATTTCTCTTAAACCAAGAAAAATTTTTTTGTTCGGTTTTTTGCTTTTGAATTAAAACTAATAAAAGCATTGAATATGAAAAGAAAAAATTTCGCTTAATTGGGCAAAATTATGTAAAAAAAAATTTATTAGGAAAAAAATATTTTCTTTTTTCAAAATTTTGACTTTGAGGCTTGATTTCTCCGAATCTGTTCATTAAGTAAACTCAAATTAAAATTTTTATTAAAGAACAAAGCAATAGCTTTTAAAAAACCTTGAAGTATGAGAAAGTTAGTGGGTTAGTTAATTTTTAATAATTTTTTAAAAGATTTAGTAAATTTCATATAAAATTGCCCCTCGCGCCTACACGGAGGGATATAGACCCCCCTTCCCATACAACTTTTTTTTTGTCTTGACAAAACCTATCCATCCTTACTCTTTGGAAAACCGTATCTTAAACACCCTAAATAAATAAAATAAAATTCTAAAAGTTAATAATTAATTTTAAAAATAATTAAAAAATTGAGAGCGGTGAAATTTTTTTTTTAACTTTTTTCTATACGCCATTCAAAACACATTTCCGAAAATTTCATGAAAATCCATGGACTGGCCCTGGATTCCTAGGTAAAAAGCTTACGGTCCTCCACTAATACAGCCTATGCTCTTTCTCAGGCTCTAGAATCAAAATTTCACAAAATTTCATTTAAATCGGATTAGTATAAGTTTGGGCGGGAGATGGTAACTAAGAAACACGGACAGACAGAGTTAATTTCGGATTTATAATATTAGTAAAGACTACCCTTCCCGTGGGAATATGGTGACCGTTTTCGTAGGAATATGGGAATGAGTTAAAATTTATGTTGCTCAGGGATAGTGTGGCATTCTAAAGTTAGAAGAATTTTTGGAATCGGCTCTGTAGTTTCTAAGTTCTCATCAACTTTCCCGTTTCCATGGGAATATAGGGCTAAAATATATACCCTATGTACTTTCTCAGGTTCTACACTATTTACACTATTTCTGTACAAAACTTCAATATATTCGGTTCAGTAGTTTGGGAGGGAGACGGTAACATAGAAAGATGGACAGTCAGAGTTACACTCACATTTATTAAATTAGTTAGGATTTCTTTTCCTGCTTGTTTTTTTTTTTTTTTTTTTTTTTTTTTTTCTTATTTAACTATTAATTCAATTATTATTGTTCTCTTAATATACTATTTTGTAATTTTTTATTTGTTTAATTCTTTCTTGCGTATTTATTAATTTATATAGACGTATTTTCATATATGTACAAATCAAATAATTCTAATTCTTATTTATTTAAAAAAAAATTTTTAGGCTCCAGCTAATTTTGGTAAATCTACTCTCTCTTGATCAAATGGAGGTTTTCTTTCGTGCTTCCTTCCAATGTAGTAATTTGTAAAATATCAAACTCCATTAGAACAGAGAATGTTTCAGTAGAAAGATCAAGTATACATCAAAGATCTGTAATGCAAAACGTGTAGTGGCAAGCCTTTTTGAAAAAAAAAAACGAAATAAACAATATCTATCTATTTATAAAAATTGACCTTTGACCTGTATGAGTGTCGCAGGTATTTGAAAGCTTATTGAATTTGATTCAAATTATTTAAAGGTCTTTCGAGAATCTTATAAGACAAACAAATTTAATCGTCCTACTTAATAATCAAGACAAAAGTTTATATTTGAAAACTCATCACACTAATGCGTTTAAGATGTTGAATTATTTTTCTTCCATTCCACGATTTTATTCCTTTGAATATTTGCTTAACTGGCTCGTGACCAAGAATCACTGCATAAGCATTTGGTGATTACCAAATGAAAAACATCTCATTTCGAACAGAAGATAATATGAAAAGCGCCATTTATTTGTTCGGTCGGATAGAGATGTGTAAGAGATCTTATTTAATAGAAATATTACTTCTATACCTATATTTTAATGTGCTTGTATATTGACTTCTTTTTGTTTGAACATTTTCCTTAATTCTTTAGGGGGAGTAATAAAATAGTATAGTGGCATACCTGTCTTGCATAATTACAAAGTACCACTTGTAGCCAATTGAAAAGAAAATAATCTTTGTTTCACTTACTCGAAACAAACTTTGGAAGACTACATCTTCTTAAAAAATATATCTTATCAAATTATTTACTTTTTAAACCAAATTGTAATAAAAATTCTTGTTTGGTTGTTAAACGGTGCTTTCGTTGACCTTTTCTTTTTCATTGATTAAAGATTTTTAAATCAGGTTTTAGATCTTTCTATATTCCTCTTATGGCTGTAGTGATGTTTATTACTCTTTGCATTACTAAGGTTCACATTTTTTTCAAATAGTCAACACTGAAAACCGAATGTAAAAGAAATCTGTCTTAGTTTTAAGAAATGAAAAAAAAAAATAAAAACTTTAAAAGGACTTGCTGTAAAATTCCTTTTAAAGTTTTTTCCCTGATTACACACCTTTTTATAAAATTACAAAAAAATTACTTTGCGGGCCAGATTCTGTAACGTTTTAGAATTTTAGGCAGTAAAAAAAGTGTTTAAGACCCTAAAAAAGTTACCAAGTTTGTAAGACGATAGCAAAATATCTTTCCACCAACCACTGAAAGCGAGATTATATGAAAAATCAAATTTATGTATATAACTTATTTAATTAAAACAAGATAATAATTTTATTCTTTACTTCAACTTTTGTATCTTTTTTTATGGAATGTCTTTCCGGCAGACGGCAGAATTGCCATGTTCGTATTCTTAAGACAAAAATATTGTAATTTATCGTAAAATAAAGAATCTATCTATCTATCTATCTGAAACAATCTTTCGACGACACAATCAGCGATAGGCAATTGAACGATAATCGTCTGAAAAGTTACGGAATGACCCCATGATTACTCAAAAACCATTCACTAAAACAACGCGAACTAATATGTTAAGTGAAGATAACACGTGGTGTGAGGTGACATAGTCAACTTTTAACAATTTTTTAATTTAAGTCGATGTCTTATAAAACTGCCCCTCCCTTCTAATTTAGACCCAAATTAAAAAACTATCGGTTTGTACTAGTTTGGTGGTTTATTGGGAAGTTTACATGATAGCAAGGTCGAGTTCATCCCATCTTAACAAAGCATACCATTTTTTTGCATTCTGGGAAATCAACAGGGGTTGCTATACAACTCCAGTTTATGCATTATGCTTCGCACTGCAGCTTATCGCCGGTTCCGAACGCTGGCTGATCGAGAAATCGCTTTTCGTAGCAATGAATTTATTATCGGAGGCGAAAGGCGATGTCCGAGGAAAAAAAAGTTCTTTCAGCTGGGACTCGAACCATGAATCACTGGGTTTACTTGCAGATATGCTAACCATCAGGTACCACTCATTCCACCGACTGTACCCTTTGCTGAGGAGAAGGACAGGACTAAGTCAGCCAACAAAACTACTGATGTACAAGCAGCTGCTGAGACCCGTCATCAACTACGGAAGCCCAGTTTGGTTTACCATCTTGAAGACCGCGATAAAGGAGCTCTTAATTTTCGAAAGGAAGATTCTGAGACTCTGCACTGGCCTCACTTTCAACCAACAGCGTACGAGACAGCCTAGATGACGCCCTTGGACCAATACATTATTATCATTTTCTTAATTTTTAAATTACCTAGTATAAGTATCAATTGTATATACATATATATAGTTCAATAAACATAAACTTTAACTTTAACAGGTACCACTCAAAATTAGAGCCGAAATAAAAATAGTGGAGTCTAGTTGTCATTGCCACAATGCGATTTTGAAAAACATCAAATCGTCCTGAATGTCTTACTAAGTTCGTTAAGCCCTGGGTTTGCCTTCATCGAACTTGCCGAGAGTTTTTTAAGAACAACAACCCACTTTTTCGACAAACAATAGGGTTGTCAAGATAAAATTCAACGAACGAACCTATTTTATGTCTCATGATTAGTTCTAATGCAATCACAATAAAGTGCTCGGTGGAATCTGAAAAGTTCAAAGAACTGACGCAAGCATAAGGATTTAGTAAGTAATCATCTTTTTATTATTTACCAAATATATTTTGCGTCTAAGTAATTATTTCTTTTCTTATAACGTCACCTATTCACACAAACACAGAAACAGAGATTAGTTTTCATTGACTGTCAAAACACCAAACATATGGAACACTATTAATATTTATTAACCAAAAACAAACTAAAGACACACAATAGCATGAGATTCATATGCTTTTTGCGTGCTGAATACTAAGAAGAGGACATTGAAAAACCTACACAGGATCTATGTACACAAGAGTTGCAAAAAGAGATAAATACCACGATTAAGTTGAGTTATTAACTTACCAACAAATATGGATTAATATCTACTCCACTCATTTGGCATCACATCTAATGACTGCCATTTATTTGAAAACATGGCCAGCATCATTCTCAAAAACCATGTGAGGAGCTCAAATAACTTTGTGCCTTGGTCTACGCGAGTAAGCGCGTTTCCATGGATAGCCTCCGCAAGGAACTGCTAAAGATAAATGGCAGTCATGATGTTGTAAGGATGTTTTTGGTTTGGGCCATGTCGGCAAGCAAAAATACAAATATGTACTGCATGTAGAGTACTCTTTTGCACGATGCGACGCAACGTGTAGTGGGGCTTTTGTTGTTTAGAAAAACTCACATGTTAAACTATATCTGGTATAGGGGAAGATGAAAACCTGGAAAAACGCCATCAATTGTAGGAAAATGTTTAGCTTTTGAATATGAAAGGAGAAAGTTATTTTTGAGGATGATTTTATCTGTTTAAAGAGGGTCGCTTTTTGAAGAGTGTGGAATAAAAGGTTCTACATTTTGCTAGCGGGTTTACCTATATGCGAGGTTATTAAATAGAACGATCTATCGTTCGAAATTAAATTCGATTACATTGAAATCAATGTATGCAGAAAGACGAATTTCAATCTGATCTGCTGCGCATTGAGAGAAAATTAGACACAAAAATCCCTTTTTATATTCATATTCTTATTCTTCACTTGCTTGTGTCTTGCTGTCGCGAAGAGCTAAGGGTTCTTGGCACACAGCATAGCGTTAGACTCTGCTGGGTTCCCGGTCACAGTGGCATACCGGGAAACGAAAAGCGGACGATCTAGCGAGAAAAGGATCAGCACTTGACCGTTCTCTCATTGATCAATCAATCAGGGTCCAGCCCTGTGAAATTAAGCGGATCATTGGTAACAAAATAATACGAAAATCCAATGAAAGATGGGAGTGCCTAGATTCCTGTGTCACTTCCAGAAAACTATGGCCAAAATACGATAAGAACGGATCTGAAAAGCTACTATCCTTGAATAGGTCTTCATTACGATCGCTTATCAGCATCAGCGGGGAGGATGCAATGACGAAGATGAACATGAGGAAACCACTCAATTCCTTTGTCACTGCGCAGCAATATGCCACACCACGAAAAAATTTCTAGGCAATTACTTCTTCAATGAACTAGAAGAATTATCAGACAGTAAAAGAAACAAACTGTTGAACTTCATTTAGGCCACAAAATCGTTGAAAACTTACCAAATATAAACTTATAGTTTTTTAGGACGTTACAATACTCAAGGGTATCACAATGGATCTACATTGATCTAAGTGTTGCGGAAATAAAATCAACCGTCAGCCTATTCTACCTAACTCTAGTATGCTCCACAAAACCACTACAATTGGAGACTGTCGAATTAAATTAACTGACAAACATTTTGGAAGCACCCTGATTTGACACAATTTCTACTTATATAAATAGTCCGGTCAATTTAGACAATTGAAATAAAGAAAATTCCGACAGAGCCAAATCTTCGTAGAGACCTTAAATTTACATCAAAGAATAAAGTGTCAAAAGTCCCAATCAGTCCAATGTGTGCTAAAAGACTTATTCGGGGTCAAAGGTCAACATTTTAGGTTTTTGGATTTTTCTCGAAAACGGTAGGTTTTTCCGAAAAGTACCTTGAAACAAAGTTGTAGATCTTTGAATTTTCTAAAAAAATGGTGGTTATGATTTTTTCTCTAAGACCCACTATTTCATCCGCTTCATCGCCACAAAATAAGCAGTGTTTTTTTTTTTAAACAAAAGCTGGATTCACTTATTCGCGTTCTAGTATGAGGTGGACTTACTTTTGAAGTACTGGCCTGTTCCTCCTCACGTTGTCTTTTTGATGCAGAGATTGAAGTTTTCCGGGTGTATGATTTTCTGCAATCCACGTGAACTGTAACGGACTTTTGGCTTCTTAAATAATCAGCAAACTCATCACTTCTCGCGACACTTGCATCGAGTAAAGTTGGCATTCCACGACTGACCACAACAGTTTCATCTTGAGTCAAAAGTTTATTGCAAATAAAGCAAAATTGTGACTTTTTTTTCTTAAATATTGATCAGCACTAACTACAACTATAGACGCTTGTAATAAATACGTATAATCACTCGAACTGCTCGTTCAACACTAAAAGAAGCAGGTATACGTGAGCGATACCACACGGACAAAAGAATAGTATGTTATTCAAGGCCAGCTGTTATTCATATAGAGGTGATTCGGTAAGGGACCGGCGGTCTTTTTAGGGTATATTTTTTTAGAATAGTATAATGTATACATAAAAGGAGAAACGAGTTGTCATTTTTGCTTGCTTGAGTACCTAAATATGTATATACGTGGCATATATGTGCATATTATGTAGAACGTGGTTCTTACAAGCGCAATATCTGGGAAATAGTGGGTCTTAGAGAAAAAATCATAACCACCATTTTTATAGAAAAATTAAAGATCTACAACCTTGTTTCAATGTACTTTTCGGAAAAACTTACCGTTATCGAAAAAAGTCCAAAAGCCTAAAATTTTGACCTTTGACCCCGAATAAGTCTTTTAGCACACATGGGACTGATTGGGACTTTTGACACTTTATTTTTTGTGGTAAAATTAAGGTCTCTACGAAGATTTGGCTCTGTCGGAATTTTCTTTATTTGACCACTATTTTTATGTCTAAATTAACCGGACTAAAAAACAAAATCCACATAATCAAATGAGAAGCACTCTAAAAATGTGACGAGCTTTCTTTATATCAATCACATAAAGTGTAACTAATAGAAGTCAAAAATCAATAAATAGCTAGTAAATTTCAAAACTTTATTGAATATCACTCACAATTTACATAAAAAGAATAAAATTTACACACGAAAACCATGCAACAATTGCAACGAAAACAAACAAAAAAGAATGAAAAAAAAGAATCACGCAAAAAATCACAACTCAACACATGGATCGAAAAATGAAAAAAAAAAAACTTATTATCTTTTCATCACGTCGATGGTGAGGAAAGATTTTTTATCACATCCCAGCTTGCAGTGTGTGTCCTTCTTTCTACAATGAACGATGTTGACGATGCCATGCTGATGTTGCTTCTCTTCACGTATTCAATTCAAAATTAAATTCTCCTAGTTCCATCGCTGGGAGTGCAGATGTAAAACTCCAGATTCTGTCCGGTATTATTGAATTTTTGGTCGAAATTTTTTCGCATCGTTGCGATCACATTCCCAACTGAACTTTGACCAACTAGTGTCACCGTACACCCACCGAATCCACCACCAGTCATACGTGATCCAAGAACACCGTCACAATTAATGGCTGAATCCACAAGGACATCGAGTTCTTTGCACGACACCTCGAAGTCGTCACGTAATGATACATGAGACTGAGTCATTAGTTTGCCCATCTGAAGAAGAAGAATAAAAAAAGAAAAACCTGTATTTAATACTTTGTGTGTGCTCTGAAGCTAGAGAGTGTTAGGTAAGGATAAATCAAAACACAAGAAAGAAGGGGATAAATTTAATTCGAGTTGACATGATGAGAAAGTTCAGATGTTTACTCATTCAATTCACTTTGATGCCAAATACTCTGTATGGAAGATAAGTACAATGAAAATGTATACCATCCGGCTTAACCTATTCACACTTGAACTCACGAAATGGCTTATTCCTTGTGAGGTGACACAATCCTGGTCAACCAGCATTTAACAAAAGCATTTCTCACCTTTACTTCAGTAAGGGAACCTTAAAACTTTGCAGTAACTTGTGAGTATCTAAAATAAAACAAATGGATAAATAAGTTGGCACAGCAGAGCTCGGGAAGCCCTGAGCCCTATCATTTCTAGCATTTAAATCAACTTCGAGAGGAAAGGAAGAGACCTACAATTTTTTAGCGATTCCAAACGGCTAAGTGAGGAAGCGCTTTGTACGGCAGGGTAATTACTCTCGGATGACTCACCAATCACTCGAAAAATTGGAAATCTGTGGAAAAACATTTGGATGCTTCTGGAACTCAACTTCAAATACCCACTTATCAGGCAGTTATGAAAGCTAGGTGGTTTCTAATCGTGTCAACTTGGCGGCGGCGCGGCGGCGCCCAGATGTTGCAACTTATAGTACACGTCAATTGTGCTTACTATCCTCCACGCGGTTACAACTGGGAACTGGGATGTTCCACCCGGAGAGCACCTGCTAAGCTAGAAAGTGCGAGTGTTGAAAAATGTTGACGGATGGATTCGACTTACAGAATCAACGGTGGACTTCGGCAGTCAAAAAAGCAGAAACCCCCTGAATGAGCTACTCCGACATATTTGGTTTAAAGGTCTTTCAGGGTCTCTTAATACAAGGACAGTGTATTGAAGTAAGAAGTGTGGCGGATGACCTCTTGGCGAGCCAATGACAGCTCTCATACCCTTGCAGCAGAGTACTGCTTCCGTATTATCCGGCCCTTTATGCCCAAGGGGATACCAAATTGACCTGGCCCTTCAGGTTGGGGGTTGTGCATTGGGTTAGCTACCAAACCAAGTAAAAACTACATAGTTCCGGAACAACCAACAGCTTCGGATACAACTATGATTTCAACGTTGAAGACCTAAGCAAACGGAAAATGGATAAAGACCTCCGCATCTGCACGTGGAACGTAACATTCCGTTACGAATAACTTGCAGCTGGAGAATTAGCGGACGCCCTGGACTCCTACAATGCAGACACAAGAAATGCGATGGAATGGGCCGGGCATGAACAAAATGAAAGGCTGCCACATCTACTATGGCGACTGCTAAAGACAAAAGAAAACAACGCTTATTTGGGTGCAGATTTGTCGTTAGAGGAAGACTCAGGGATAAGATTACTAGCCAAAATCCAATAACAACATTTGCGTCCACGCCCCCACAGAAGAGAAATACGAGACCTCCAAAAATTTATTACGAGCTCCTCTAAAAAACATATGACCAATGCTCAACACAATGACGTTGAATGGAACCTCAGGATCGTAAGCCCGATCTTAAAAAAGGGAAACCCTCACAATTGAGCCAATTATAGAGAAATAAGCTCCCTTAACGTCACTTATAAGACCTTGTCTGCTGTAATATGTGAACGTCTGACACGTCAACAACTTGACAGGTCCTTATAAATGTGGTTTTAGAAAAGAAAAGCCCACAATAGACCGAATTTTCACATTACGGCAGATCTTGAAAAAAACTCGAGAATATTATATCGATATACATCTTATTTTTACCAATTTCGAGCCCGCGTATGACAGTATTTACAGAGTCGAGCTGTACAGAGCCATGTCTAGATTCGGCATCCCTGTAAAACTCGACTACGGATAACTTTGGAGAATACGCGCTGCTTCGTCAAGCTTGGTAGAGAACTCACAGAAACCTTTAATGTGGAAAAAGGCTTTAGGCAAGTCGACAAACAGTCATGCGATTTCTTCAACATCATACTTGAAAAGATTGTACAAAACACCAACGTCAACGCCAGAGGAACAATCTTTCAAAAGTCTGTACAATTACTCGCCTACGCAGACGTTATTGACGTAATGGGAAGAAAAAAGCGTTTGCGATTATTGAAACGGAAGGGGCAAATGTGGGTTTAATGGTCAATGAGGAGCATAACGAAGTATATGTTGTCATCCAACAAGGAAAGCAAACATCGACGAATATGGACAAAACGTCACAATAGACAGACAAAACTTCGAGGTAAGTACAGGACTTCGTCTACCTAAGAATCGCTATAGACACGGAAAACAGCATCAGTGCGGAGATCGAACGGAGAATAAACTTTGCCAACCGTTGTTTCTTTAAGTTAAGAAGGCTATTGAGAAAAAAAAACTCCTATAGAAAAACCAAAGTGACCCATTATAAGACCTTAATAATCCTAGTCCAGTTATACGCCGCGGAAGCGTGACTGAAAACAGTGTCTGGAGAAGAATATACAGCAACGAGCTCTATACCGTGACATGAGCATAGCTAGAAGAAGACGCATTGCGAAGCTGCAATGGTTGGACCATGTAGAGCGGATAGATCCAAACGAGTTTTCGACACCACATTGCACCACATTGTGCAAGGAAAAAACCTTTTCTTAGGTGACGCAATCAAGTGGAAAAAGACCTCAACCGACTTAGAGTGCAAAACTGGAAAGAACTTGCCCGAAATCGAAATTGTTGCCGTAAGATGTTGGTTGAGGCTCAGGTTCACCCCCAAAATGTAAAGCCCACCAAAGTAAGTAAGTAACCCACGTTTCTGACAATGTTGTCCAATTTGAAGTTTGAAAATAAAAGATAATAGATAAGTGAGAAGACTCAGTGATCAGACAATAATACCAAAATCTCTCGGCTTTATTAGTACGGGAAATGAATGGATGGCAAAAAGTGGTTTGAAAAGCAAGCTTGCATAGTCCCCTATTACATGATGACTTTCGAGCCCAGACTCACATGAGTGCGGAAAAGAAAGGAGATGATGATTTCACATCTCCTTTCTTTTCCGCACTCATATGAAGGTGGGCTCGTGAGACATCTTGTAATAAGGGACATACATAATGCTACTTTTATTCGTACAAAAGGCTCTCAAGATCGAAAGGTACCTATGCGAATTTCTGAGGGAAAAAACCACCTCACAATAGTCCCAAGATTAATTTCAAATGCGCTATGAGAGCAATAAAATTGTTATATTTATCGAGCTCCAGACAGGAATTCTTTTTGTGAGAATAATGAGCAAATTCAAAAAAATAACGGAACCGAACTGGCATTGACTATAGCGCTATCATACACATATTCACACCATATAGCTATTTAGAGTTAAGTGCGAGACCACAAACGTTACGTAGTAAAATCCACACTAAAAGTGTTAAAGTCACTTGAAAAATACCAAATTCAACAGACATCATCGCCATGGGAATATTAAGGAAAACTCTTTGACGCTTTGGACCATCATTACACTCCATTTGCAACAAAACCTGTCTCTTGTTTTATAACAGCAACAAAATACATAATTTTACATTTTTCTCTTTTTGCAGTTACTATTCATTCAACAACTCACCTTGTCGAACAGGCCTTCCTGCAATGCCTCGCAAGCCTGTTGTGTGCGCTTAATTTCCGTAATGACGTGTCTGGCTCTTTTGATTAGCACATCCTCAGCACCATCCAGAGCTGCAAATGAAGGGAATGTCAAATTAAAATCAATACATGCAAGTAAAAAGGGTTGCTATGGCAGAACAGAGCAAATTACTTTTTTTTTATAATAATAGTTGGTAAAGGTTGGCATAAACGTGAAAGTCCTTATGATACATCGCTTGTGCGGGCAAAAAATCAAGTTACTCAAAGGACGCTATTGAAACCAACACAATCAAATTAAACTAGTAATATTTTTCATCCAGCAGAAGACTAAGTAGTTCGTTATTAAAATATGGTTTATTGTTCGTCCCTGGATTTAAATCTCGTAGTGAGAAAATAGCTTTGACCGGCGCAGGGACATAACTCCACGGGACATAAGTCCATTATGGACTTGTGTCCCACTTTAGTGGGACATTAGTCCAAAACTGGGTTATGGATCTATGTCCCACCGCGGTGGGGCATAAGTCCATAAAAGAAATGTTTGGACTTATGTCCCATTTTACATGTTGTGTTTGAGGGAAATACAAAACCTTTGGCGAGATGAACCTTTTCCAAAAAATTGGCAATCAAAAGATATTTGGACTACATTAAAAACGTGTTTAACGGGCTTTTTCTTTGCTAGTTACTAGGCAGGGCTACCATTATGTCAATAAGTCAGCGTAATGTCTTATAGTTAGAAAACCAAAGGTTGTTAGAATACCGCCGCTCGCTCTTCGAATTTATAAGCTAAAAACTGAAGAAAAATTAAAATGCAACAGGGAAAGGAAAAAGAAAAAAGTGAAACAAAATCATTCTGCTTTCTTTTGTTTTCCTCAAACAGAAAAACATTGAATAAAATTGAAAAAAAAACAACAGAAAACGGAATAAGATTTTGTTTCTGAGAACTAAGAAAAATAAAAGTTAAAATTCGCAAAGTAGAGATATGGTTTTCCGGAATTTGAAGATAATACATATTTTATTTTTAGAAGTTAGTAGAGTTCCTTTGTTTAAAAAAGAAATTTAAAAAATTTTAATTTTTGAGAATTTGAGAAATTAAAATTAAAAAATCGCGCGTTTTTTTTAAAATTCGCAAAGTAGAGATATGGTTTTCCGGAATTTGAAGATAATACATATTTTATTTTTAGAAGTTAGTAGAGTTCCTTTGTTTAAAAAAGAAATTTAAAAAATTTTAATTTTTGAGAATTTGAGAAATTAAAATTAAAAAATCGCGCGATTTTTTAATTTTAATTTCTCAAATTCTCAAAAATTAAAATTTTTTAAATTTCTTTTTTAAACAAAGGAACTCTACTAACTTCTAAAAATAAAATATGTATTATCTTCAAATTCCGGAAAACCATATCTCTACTTTGCGAATTTTAACTTTTTTTTTTCTTAGTTCTCAGAAACAAAATCTTATTCCGCTTTCTATTGTATTTTTTCCAATTTTATTCAATGTTTTTCTGTTTGAGGAAAACAAAAGAAAGCAGAATGATTTTGTTTCACTTCAAGAGAAAAACAATAAATAACTTTGTTGCAAAATTACCCAAGTCATTGTATTCAATTATAATAATGCAATATCAGGAATACCATGCAAGGAGTTTTTTTTAGAAATTTTACTGAACGAAAATTTGATTTTTCAGGGGGTTAAATAAGTTTTAATAAAATAAAGAAATTTTATATAAAAAGTTACCTTTTTACATATCAATTCAATCTTATAATATTTTTTTTAAAATGCTAAAATTTTTAAATAGTTTTTGGCTTATAAACTTGAAGAGCGGCGGTATTCTAACAACCTTTGGTTTTCTAGTTGTATTTCATAAGGCTTTTTATTTACTATTATTTATCGAAAAATTGAGATTCTATGCAAATTGTGAACTTATGTCTCACCTAAAATAAAAAAAAATGTGGACTTATGTCCCATATTGGTGGGATATAAGTCCATAATCTACTTTTTATCCAGTTTTGGACTTATGTCCCACTGAAGTGGGATACAAGTCCATAATGGACTTATGACCCGAGGAGTTATGTCCCTGCGCCGCTTTGACCACCCACAATATTTTCGCAATAAATCTTTTTGGTTTTTTTTTATAGGAAACGCCTCCCCTGCTGCAGCTCAAAGAGACATTCCATTTAAAAGCGTTAATTGTGCTCTAGGAATTCATTCAATGCGGATATTCACGCAAAGATGGAACTGTTTGCGGGAAACTCATTTGTGAAAGGAAAATACAGATCGTTTTTCCTGGATGCAAAAGAAACTTAGAGAATATAAAGTAAGGACTTGAAAGGTTAGCTGAGCGTTCACTGGTCGACAGAGTGTGCCTTTTTTTACCTTTTGTAAAACGGCTAATTTAAAAGGAGCGAAGAACTTTAAGAACGAAATGAGTTCCTTTTTTTGAAACACAAAATCATCAACGCCATTCAAAATACATATAACTGATATATAAATGATTCTGAAAGATTTGTTAAACATCTCGATCTGATTTCAAGGTCTCAAATGTCAGGAATATCTGCTTTTTGTGAATCTTTTTTCCAGAAATACCTACTTGTGTCCGTTTGCCGTTAATCATAAAAGATTGCAGCAGTAAACTTCACAACACTGATATCATAAGAAAACTTCTCGTCTTGACTTGCTTCAGTTCGAGCTTTGATAACCGCCAAGTAACCGCGATCTAAGATTAGGTAAGGTTGGAACGCCTCGCTAGCATCTTTTGGATAAATTGTGCTCTCGGGACAGAGGGTGAGAAGGTGGGAGAGTAGGAAGGAGGGAGGTTGTGTTATTACTAAGGCTATAGGGGTTGGGGGCCATCACTGAAACATTTGGAGCCCTGAACGAGCTTTAGGGTGCTGCTCAGTGTAAAATTAGACATGTCGCCCAGCGCGTCGCAGAAGTTTTCTACGACGCCTTTTTCCCTAGTGTGAGCAAAGTTTGGGGACTCACAGAGGGAAAGGAATGATCCTTCCTTTGCATATCGGTTGCGGCATCCTCTACATAAGTCCAGTACGCCCTTGCTCATTCTCATCATAGACGCAATGGATTGTGTCCTGTGAGAAAGTCGACCAACGAAAAGAGTCAATTGGACCTTGAACCAAGAACTCAATTCTCTCCCTCTCCCTCTCTCCTTTTGTCCATCTTTCTCAGTAAACGACTTATATATTCATAATGCTTTAGGAGAAATTTCTTTGTCAATTTGTTTTCCTGTTCATGAAAAAGAATCAAAAAGTCCTTATCTAGCACCCTTTTGCCAAGTCTTTTAGCCTCTCTAAGCCACAAATGTCGAATTTCCGAACTCTTCTTTTCTATGCCTCATTTTCAAAAGCTTATTTAAACCACGTTTGGTCATTGTATTAGGCACCTCACACATTCAGAACAAAATGAAGTTGTTCAACGTAAATACTTTAATCTTAGTTTGATGCGTATGTTCTCTAACCCTGAGATATATAAATATAAATTGCAACTACAACTACACGCGTAGAGAAGATACAACAATTTATGATTACAGTTCTGAAAAATAACTCTCTGATTGCTGACAATTTATTTTTACAAATATAATATAAGTCGTAGTGCCATTGCCGAATAACTTTCTACTTCAGGCAGGTTCACCTTCAAGCACGTTCTTCTTCATCTTATTTAATGTCCATTTCAAGGAAAATTGTGCAAGGTCCACTTAAGCTGAGTTCACTTCCGTCGGTCAATTTTCCTCTTGATCAAGCCGAATCAAAACCGGGAAGTGCACCTAGCTATTCCTTGAAAACTTTTACCTCCAAACGAAAACAGAAAAAAGAAATTCGTGCTAAACCACCCAAATCAACGTTATAGTCTCATCGACTAAAAAACACACACACACACATCGCCAAGTGAGGTTGGTAAGAGGAAACACTTTCTAATATCAAATTCGAGCGAAATTGGGAATTGAAAATTCTTAGAATTTCCCGCAAATGACAAAAACAAATCTCTCCAAAACGTGCATTTGGCTGAAGGTAGACCATAAAATTGGCCGACGACATGACCGAGACGCCTTGCGATACCAAGAGGAAACTTTCACCCGTTTTTCCTTTTTTTTTTTTTTTTATTATTTGATGTACTCTACTCTATGAAACGTTCCTAGCAATCTCCCACCATCGCATTCATTCAAGGACGAGTATGAGGCATTTGGGCAATCAAAGTTAAAACGAAGTGTAGCAAAAAAAGTCGTCCACGAGCACTTCTTAGTTTATTATTGCTGCGAGGAAGTAGCTACCTGTATCCAGTTTTTGGTGGTGGTGGCCAATCAAACTAGAACTTGTAGAAAAGTTTGATGTTTGCTGCAGTTTTGCGATTCTCTAATCCATCGTTCTCGGCGTTTCCATTTCTAAAACACAAAAAAAAAATCAAGCAAGAGTGATGCAGACTCGAGCCTCAGCCAATTCCTAGCCATGCATGTTGAATGTTGATGGTGGGTCGTCGATGAAAAGAGTGAATACCAATACCGGATATGGGCAAGTGATAAATTTCCACATCCTCTTTATGCTCTCTCCCTTTGTCTGGTTATTCAGGCAAACCTTCGAATTCTTTAGAACAGCCGAGAGTATCAACGGATTCACCATTCGGATTGAAGGGGTCCGTGTACCCGTACACAGGATACGAGTATCCTGACAATGATGATGGCTGAGCAATTTATCGCGTTTGATTGCAGATAATCGCTTCATATTTGCTTACCTTGAATGGGAGCCATTTATCCTGGTAGGAATTTACCCTCGCCTCAGATAGAAAAAAAATGAAGCCGGAAATGTGCTGAAGTATGAAATCATCCAATTGAGCGGAGTGTATTTGAATTCGTATGGCCAATGTGGGCGGGGGAGATGTATAGTTTGACAGGCAATGCCAGGCCTGAAAGTGTACACTTTTCTTTGTGATGTAAGTTTAAAATGAACCACAGTCTGCTTTGCAAAATCGCTGCAGTCGGGAATTAAATGGGCAGTATCAACTGCATCCTTAGAGATTGTTGCCTTAACGATAATAAAACGCAATGATTCCATTGATTCTTGCTGCTTGCAATTAAACCTATCCAAAGATTTCTGAGTGCCAATATCTATCTACTCAACATCAGGCTCTTCTTCTTTTAAATATGATGGCAAATACCCCATCCGTTATCAAGCTGCCTTCGTAAAAGTTGTCTAATCGCAATTTAAGTCGCTCAGCTACCTTTTTAGAAGCACAATTTGTTGTGATACTTACGATTTTAATGAACTGATACAACCCACCCGAAAAATGCCTCAAGCAAAGGCGAAAACAGACTAAAGTTTAAATACATGGCAACGCTCTCACTGCGGACTGGGTTGGGTTGGTTAGGTAAGGTACATATGAAATGATTACGAAATAAGGGTTTATAGATGAAGAATGTGATAACTTAGAGCGAATAAAATTTTATTTCTCAGCAAAAGGTAAAGAGGGGCAAGCAAAGCAAACAATCAAAACTCTGCAAAAAGGATGTTGGAATTCACTGCGGAGATAATGTAACCACATTTACGTTCACAAGAAGAATGGAATGGCATAGCATCGCATGGATACTAGCAACAGCGACAGCGACTATGGAATGGACTTTATTGGAAGTTATGTCTCGGCAGAGCGATTAACTTTCTAGAGTTGGTGCCAAAAAATTTGTTTAGCTAATGGATTCAGAAGATAACTGGAATCTAACGATAAGGAGATTGAAACCTTAGGTTATACACGAAGTCATGGCAAACAGAACTTTGTTTCCTTTGATACTATTTGTTAGGTTTATGTCTTTGTTGTGGTAGTTGTGGTTAGCTATGGAGTAATGCAACCAATGAAGAGGCGGAATAGTGCATTTGATTTGCGCTGATTATGTTGCAAAGGCATAAAGTTTCTTTATTTTTTTCTAAGCTTCCTTTGCCAACTTGTAAGCTATGAAGGATACTTTGAGAAAGGAAACCACAAAATAGTGTTGAAATTGCCATTCGCGAACCTGAACTTAATTTGTAAAGGAACTTTATTGTATTTCATTTGAACAGAGATAAAGGACGTTATTTTAACTCATGAGTCGAAAGCATCTCGCACAGAATTCCTCTATGGAGATTTAAATTAAGTCTACGATGTTGGTCACAGCGGATATCTATCGTCGCTGAATTCACAAAAATTTTCATCTATCTTAGTATATTAGGTAGTATATTCCTACGACCGCATACTTAGCAAATCGAGCCCGACTTGAGGCTGTGAGTCAAAAGCGAGTTGAAGTAAGTTGTTTTTGAATTTGATCGGAAGCTCGTTTAGTACGCGATTTAAGTTCGCATTTGAAAATCCCCCATCAGTGGTAAGGGAAAAAAGATAAATTTTTATAACAAATAAAGGGCTGATCTTAACTTGCAGAGAACTATTTCACTGTTTAACGGGCTAAATTGGATTAATTTAGAGGAACTTCTAAGCGAACGTTATTTTGACGTTGCGATAGCAGCAACTGACCAAGGAATTGGAATGATCCTTCCGCTGCTTCTTCGTTTTGACACCCTCAATATAAGTCGGATGTGCTAATGACCTGTGGGTTGTGGCTGATGAGAACGCTAATCAACGCTTTGAGTTGAGGGCCAATTTCTTATGATGACCACCAGTCACTGTCAGTTTTGAGAAAGTTTCGTAAAATTTTTTTTTCTTTTTTTTCCCAGCTCCAGTGACTTGAGTGCCCCAAGTGGCACAGTTAATGGCAATCAAGGCATACTGACTCTCTTGTCTTTTCTGACTGATTGACTGTAACAAATGAATCCTGACTACCGATTTTTACCAAAACAGCGAGAAAATCCTTCTGTTTTGTTACTAGATCTTTGTTGCAAATTGGTACCATATGCAACTTTTACCAATAGAATAACATTGTTACTGAATTGTTACTTATTTATCAGGTAACTATTAAATTTTTACTCTATTATTATATTACTAAAACTAGTAAAAAAAAAAAGAGTTGCAGCCCTCGCAGTTGTCTAAAACTCAAGCGCTTTTAAAATAAGTTAGAACTATTTTTTTTAAGAGTTATCTTAAATGTTTTTTTTTTTTATTTTTGCTTTGATTTGAATCTAAGCAGTCTTTTTTATTTCTAACAATAATTTAGGGGTTGTCTTTAACCGCAGCCATATAAACAACACAATTGGAAAATCGTATGGTCACTTAAGCACGCTATGGTCAACGCAGCACTTTATTGCTTTAAAAAGGAATAAATCCGCTAAACAGCGGAATTATCCACAGCAATATCGAAGAAGTGGAAATTTCAGCACTAACAACAAGGTGGAGTCCTCTCACCACTCATCTGGTCAATAGTTGTAGACAGTCTACTAAGGTTACTTGCAACCCAAGGCATTTATGCAGTGGGCTTGCAGATGATATAGCAATTGTCATACAAGGCTCACCAGAAACACTAATATCAAAAAGACTTTAGACAGCTCTGAGCACAGTACAAAGCTGGTGCTCAGCTGAAGGCCTCTCTGTCAATCTCCGTAAGACAGTTATTGCCCCATTTACAAAAAGAAAAATACTAAATCTTCTAATACCCCCCTATCTCTATGGGGAATCAAAATACCTTGGGATCATCCTAGACAGCAAAATGTCATGGAACCCTCAACTAGAACTCATTTCCAGCAGAGCAACCAAGTCCCTATGGACTTGTCGAAACATTTGTGGGAAAAACTGGGGTCTCAAACCTAAAATGGTGTACGACCTATATACGCTGGTAGTCAGACCAACAATAACTTACGCAGCCGTTGTATGGTGGACAAAAACGAAAGAAGTAACGGCAATCCAAAAACTAGAAAAGATTCAAAGATTGGCAACAACATGCATTACGGGATGCATGCGTACAACACCAACATACGCTCTAAACGTCATTACAGGACTACCTCCAATCCACCTTTTCATAAAAATGGAAGCAAGACTGGCGACACACCGTCTTTTCCATCAAAGACACATAAAATCACATCCCTACCCGAAAGGACATCTGTCGATAATGGAAAGTTTAGAAAAACTTAATACCTTTAGTATGTGCTTAGATGCTACTATTCGCATGTATAACTTCAAACTCAACTTCTCCATTGTCATCCCCCCTGGGGAAGACTGGGAGAAAACAAAACCTCATCCTTCAAGGCAAGATATGGTTTGGTATACGGACGGCTCAAAAATGAAAACTGGTACAGGTTCCGGAATTTTCAGCGACTGTCCCTTAACGAACTTCTCAGTAAGTCTGGGCAGTTACTCGTCCATTTTCCAAGCTGAAGTCTTTGAAATTAACGAATGTTCGAGAATAATATGTTCATCGAACACGAAAAACAAAACAATATTCATTTTTTCAGACAGTCAAGCTGCACTAAAGGCGTTAAGCTCACCTGTCATAAGATCCAAACTAGTCCAAGAGACAGTCATGTCACTTTCTGAACTAGCAAGGAAAAACACTGTAATCCTCCACTGGATCCCAGCACACAAAGGCTACGATGGTAACGAGAAGGCAGACATCTTAGCTAAAGACGGCCGGCGCATCTAAACCGTTCGTCGGTCCTGAACCCTTCTGCGGTGTAAAATACTGCCAAGAATATCCTACTGGAGGAATCAAATAAAGCTTGGAGTAACTCATCTGGCCAAATCTGTACAAAACTCTTTTTGCCAGAATATACTGAAAAAACATCAAAATTTCTACTGAACCTCAATAGGAAAACCCTAAAAATTTGCACATGACTACTAACCGGTCACTGTTCTTTAAAGAAACATCTTCACCAAATGAGGCAGGTAGCGGACCCCATCTGTAGACTATGCCTCGAAAATGAAGAAACATCTCTGCACATCATTACAGAATGTCCAGCACTTTTCCGCCTTAGAAAGCAAATTCTTGACTATGAGATCATCCCCTTATATAAACTCAAACTCATTCACCCACAGAAGATTGCTAACTTCTGGTTCAATTCAGGAGGAGGAGAACTGTCCTGAAACCTCACATGGGCTGGCACAATTGGTTTCATTCAGACACCGCAGTGCCAAGAGCTGAGCAAGCTCTACCCGTCCCCCAAATCTAATCTAATCTAATCCTTTAAAAATTAAAAATAGTGAAAACGTTGATCTTTTGTAAGTTAGACTTCGAGAGTAAAAGGAAATTAACGGCTGCATTTAATAGCGCAATAAGATATATTCACGGGCTGCGACGCGACGTTATGATAGAGTTTCGCAGAATGCATCACAACTTCTTGGGATGTCTTTTGAAAATTTCATAAAATTTCGCACTATAACCTTGTTTTCTGACATAATGTACTTCTAACTCGCCAACCTATGGATCTTTGCAACGAATTAAACTTTTTTTTAAGCATCAGTTTTTCGTCAACTCCTTAAGAATTTAATATTGATGAGTTTTTTAGTTTAATATTCATTGCCGAGAGAAATAAAAAGTATAAATGACACAAAACAAATAGGGAAGGAACTTAAACTTTACTTCAGTTCAGTAATGTATAGATTAAGTATAATTTAAAATTTTAAATATAAAAATGTAAAACTTGAATTAAATTGATTATTTAGCAATTGTACATTTTACAAGCTACACTACAAATAAGATATTGTATCTTACAGTGTAAGCTAATCATGAAAAAACAAAATACTAAAATACTAATTTTAAGTTTTAAATTAAAATAATTACTTACTAAATAAGTCATTTGGTTTAAAAAAAGGTTGATTATCCGTTATAAAGTTATAATTTTATAATATATGGCCGGCGATGGATAACTTACATTGTACATATTTGTCATTAGGCATATGTCAAAATTGATAAGAATTAAACTTGGGTGTTACCTCCTTTTAACTCAAGTTGTGGATTTTAAAATAGAAGAATTTGTGACTGAGTCAGGTGTTACTTCATGGTTAGGTTTTTGTTACCCATTTAGTTACACATTTATAACGAAATTAAAGTGTGTGTCACTCGGGCCAGAGGTGTTCATCACGCTGGGCTGGAGTGATTACCCGACATAAGTATATCTGCCACCATTTTGTTACAAGTTAAGTTACGGTATGCTGGAATGGCAAAGTAGTTAGGGCGAGTGTTGATCAACGTCGAATAAGAGCTACACCATTATGATCTACGAGTAATTACAGACTATCCGAGCACCAGTGGTCTGACAGAGCTTTTGGGGTGTGTCACGGTGGACGCAATCGGCAACAGCGGGGATCAGTAGTCAAAAGGCGGCATATTTGGTTTGAAAGTTTTTTCAATCTTAAGATATTGTGTAAAAATAGTGATGATGGCGGATGAGCTCCTTGTGAGCCTAACTACGGCAGCACTCAGATTCCTGCAGCAAAGTATTGGTTAATGTGCCCATATTACAAAAATAATTGACCCTCCTGGATGGAAGTAGCTCCAAATAAAAAAAAACTTGAGAGGAGTCAAGGGACACCCGGATGGAACGAAGTTCCTTTCGATTAATTAGTGAATCAACAAAAATAATCGTCGTGACACCACACTGTTCAATGCGAAATAGAAATGAAAATATCTGGCTTGCTTTCTATAAAAGAGAGAGAGAGACAGAGAGAGAGAGAGAGAGAGACAGACAGACAGAGAAACATGCGACGCCGCACAGCTTACAATAGCTTACTATAGCAAAAAGTGTCGTGACAACTTTTCGTAAGAATTTTTTCCGTCTAGCCCCCTTTCACAACGCGCGATAAGGAACTTCGTTCCAAAAAACACACTCATTTGATTATTGCTTGCTTTGACTATTGAATGCTTTGACCCGAACAGCAGAAAACCCAAAAAAAACAATTAATAGTTGGAAAATGAGCAAAAACTTACTTTTATAGTGCAGTATTTATCAAGTGCAGTATTGACTCCCCTGTACATATCAGGATTCGCTCAAGCCATCGTATGCAGTACGATAAACAGGGCACAAAACATCGAGTGTAGCTTCGGCTGTGTGGCACGTAGCGCCGTCCTGTTGAAACAAAATGTTGCCAATATCCTTCTCTTCAATTCAACAAAATCAACAAAAAAATTCGTTCAACATGGCCCGATAACGATCGCCAACGCCCATTTCTTGCTCATTTTCGAAGAATGCCTTTGGACCAAAATCCGCACCAAGCAGTGACTCATTTTGGGTGTATCACCTTTTCAATATACATATAATATTCTGTGCCCCAAATGCGACAATTTTGCTTCTTTAATACCCGCCAAGATCAAAATGGACTTCAACTGAAAAATGATTTTTTTGACAAAATCGGCATCGGCTTTTCAAATTAATGTCGCAATATTTCCCAGCGTTGTTCAAGCGTATACACAACCATATTCAGCGAATGGATATAACTAATTTTATCTATCAAATCAGACATATAGCTTAGTGTTACCATTCACGAAATAAGCACTAGTTGAAAAACAGTTAGATGGCGGACCCTTTATGATGCATTAGAAGTGCTTATCCTCACATATTCTATTTCCAGAATTGATTCATTTTTGACTAATTTCTACCGGGTGTCGCTGCCACGACAGGCGGACGAACGTATCAACTTCACTTTCAGACCAAAAGTCTACTGTGAGCTCTTAGACTACAGTCGGAGGTGAAATGAATGGTCAAATACCAACACGGCTTTCGTCTAAGGAACATTAGGGTAAACGAAACCCAGAAGAGGGTTATTTACCAAGAAACCAGGAAGACAAGACAAAGATGGAAGATGAATGCAAATTGCTATTTCACTGGAGCAGTGTTTGTAAAAGCGGTTACAGAAAGTTAGGCAAGTAACTTTTCGACGAGGTTCAAGACAATCATTGAGTCGTCAGCAAAACAGTTAAGAAGGCTAGAAATGTCAGAGTGGAGTTAATTTGTGGAAGTAAGGAAGAGAAGCGGACACAAAACGGAGCCCTGTGGCACACCAACATTCATCACTGTTCATTTATGTATTTTAAGATTCGGGTATTGTATTTAGCGTTTTTCTCCTCTTTAAAAATTTGGATGCTCAATTCCGCAAAAATATTCATTTAAATTTGTGAATTCTTACAACTCTATTAGAGGTCAACATCAGAACTGCTTAAAATATACATATGTAAAAATGTGTCTAGCTGTGCTCTCAAAAAATCTTTAATGGATTCAATTTGCAAAGTTTTGTTTGAGTATCTTGTACAATTAAGAGAGTAGTAGCTACACATTTACATTACACCTCCTTTTGCTGAGAGCTGTCTTATCTTTATTCTGCATCTTTCGATCTTTTTTGTTTGAAACTCACACTTGAATTTGAACAGTCTTCAAAATGTAAGTATAAACCATGTAACGCACGTAAGTGCAGAAACAGCATCTTACAATAATAGTTTGCATAATTACTACAGTCACCATTTGAGAAAACTGAAAAGCATTATTCAAAAGTGTGTGTGATGTATCCAAGTACGTCTGTACATGTTCAAGCCTTTGAGGCGTCCTTTGTCTGATCTCTCAACCCCAATTTCGAAACAAAAACATGGAAAAGCCTCTACAAAACATGGCTCTAGGTGTATCTCATCCCAACAATTGATGAAACACACTTCTACTATAACAAAATTTTCCAAAATGAGTTTTATTTAATTTATTCCGTTTTTGAATACCAAACGAAATGCCGGCAGGATAAATTATTTAGATTTCAGTCTCTAGACCTTAGCTGAATGCGTCAATCGTGTCTGTTATTCCTCCCACGCCTTATAACATTGGGCATTTAAATGCATCATTAAATTTTAAGGATGCAAGGAATAACTGCAAACGATGGAATAATAATTTTATTACTATAACTCTTGCCATCTAACAACCAACAACGAACTCATGCAATAGGATAGAGACTCCTTTAAAGGCGTGGGCCTAGTAAGCTTTGAGCGCGAAGTGAATTTGGTGGAGGTATAATAGGTCCCGTACTATTATTTGCAGACGTTGAGAAGTTGCCGCAGATATATTAGTCTTGAGAGGAAATATGTTCATTTCATTATAAGGTTGCGCCATTATTTGTGCCAAAAACACTGGTTATGGCGTCTGGTAAACGTCTGTGTGTACATATATACAACTGTAAAATGATTTGGAAGTTACTTTCGGTAAAATAACACGGTGTGGTGGTTTAAAAGCGTGAAAGTTTCAGTTTGACGGTTGCTTTATAACTGAAATGTTGCTGGTAGAGTTTGGTTTTCTTTGAATAGTGCCAACGTATGCAAAAAAAAAAGTTAGTCTCGAATAATAATGTGTTCATTAAAAACGAATTTTTTTTAAGTTTATCAGATGATTGTTCCATAAGTTAGGGTATTTCAGATTTGCAGTCTTTTGATTTTGTTAGGGAATGTGTGTATTTTCTCAGTACCAATGACTAAAAAGTTAGCATGACTAAATGTTACGTAGTGGTTCAAATCGCAAAAGCATCCAAGTGTTTTTCTGCAGTCGTTACTTTCGCAAGAGATTGCGAGAGCCTTCTCCAATTGAGTATCCCTCCAACAATCTTGAAATCTTATGTCACCAACATCAAGCATTGGAGACCAGTGCCAGTGGCAGCAATGCCAACAAGCCATCAGAACCACTACCTCCGAGGTTCTGGGTTTCACTCGATCCCCGAAATGAAAAATTTGGTTCGATGAAGAATGCAGGCAGGCAAATGCAGCCAAACAAAAATCACGACAAATGTTAATGCAAAAGAAAACAAGGGCTGCTTTCGATCAGCATAACGAGATTTACAGGGAGAATAGAAGGGAAGGACACCGAATTCTCAAAGAGAAAAAGAAGCAGCGCTCATTTGAGGAAATTGAAAAGTGCCATAATAGGAATAAGAAAAATCTACTAAATGGTAAAAAGATCGTGCCATTGTGGAAAGACCTCGAGCCTGTAAAAACCTTCAGGAAAAACATCGTTAAACCAAGCAGTTGCTCTTGAGGATCTGGAAAGATCACTTCTGCAGACTGCTAAACGGCAATGAGGACACTTGTTCCGCTGTCAGGCAGAATGCCCCATTCAGCGTGGACGATTATCAAGAATGCCCTCCTCACGACCTAGAAGAAGTTAAGCTTGCCATATGCAAACTTAAATCAAATAAAACTGCATGTGTGCAGATGGCCTTGATGCCGAACTTATCAAGGCAGCTATATCCCAGATGGAAAGGAGCATGCACCAGCTGATCTGCATGATATGGTCGGAATAAAGCATACCCGTTGAATGGAACCTCAGTATCATATGCACGATCCTAAAGAAAGGAAACCCTCATTATTTCACCAATCATACAGGAACTAGCCTCCTGAACGTCACGTCTCAGATCTTTTTTGCAGTAATATGCGAAAAGCGAAAGTCTGAAGCCCCATAATTCGATACGTCAATGCCAATGTAGTCTTGGACCAGAAAAACACACGATAATGAGCTGTACAGAGCCATGTCTAGTCTTCGTATCCCTGCAAAACTCGTACGACAAACAGGATGGTTTTAGGATGGGGATATACGTCCAAAAGTCGGCAGGAGTCGCGAATGCGACTGTGACGGCGACGCATCTACTGGTATTACACGCCTTCCAACTTTGGTGGAACTGTCTTCGTTTATGGTGAAGCGGTGAGCTACTGTGAACTCTGTGCTTGCCACGTCAGCCCTATATCAAATGCGGAAACTAGTCAAGTGCCCGTACAAGTGATTGTGCAGAAGTGAAACTCTGTTGCCCATTCAATCCCACAACCCAACTTCATCTTCCTACGTGCACGGTGAGGTATGTTCTAACTCACGGCGCGGCGCCGTGAATTATGATCCGAAGGAGAAGAAGAACCCCTCTTACGAATATGAAGGTAAATTCGCCTCCTAGTGGGAGTGGTGCTGTAAAACATTCTGTTCCCAGTATGGAAGGGAGTCCTCCACCCCCCAATCGCAGAGAACGGCGTAACGCAAGGAGATTCGTCAAGGTCACCCAATAAGCAAACGGGCTTCTAATGCGGACGCAAAACTCACCTGGGCAAAGAGTATTCTTGCCAAAATCCCCACCAAAATCCTAAATACTTCTGACCGATTAGTCTATCATCATTCATTCTTAAAACACTAGAACGATTGATTGATATCCATTTGAGAAACTTTATAGAACCAACCCATCTCTCCACATCACAACATACTTACTGCAAGGGAAAATCAGTAGATAAGGCAGTATCTACATTCACTGGTGCGTACTATCGAATACTCCCTTCATCACAAAGAGAACACTCTAGCTGCATTCCTCGACAACAAGAGAGACTTTAACAACGTCAGTAACTCTGCAATTACAACGGCATTGATAGACCTTAAAATAGACAGCTCACTGGTCGATTTGATTACTTTCATGCTTAGTAGCAGGGTTATCAATTCAACCATAGGAGGCTTCTCTACTAAAAGAACTGTCAGTAGAGGAACACCGCTAGTCGGAGTCCTCTCCCCACTCCTTTGGAACATAGTTGTCAAAGAACTACTTATGGACCTGGAAGCTGAGGGAGTCAAAGTAATTGCATATGCCATTGAAATGACGTAGCTATCGCGGTATCAGGCAAACATGCTAAAATCCTTACGGAAGTTATGCAAACCGCCCTTTTGTCCATTTGAGGAGTAAATGGACAAAAAAGTGTGAACTAAATGTAAATCCACAAAAAATAAGAGCTTGTTCTCTTCACAAGGAAATACAAAACTCCACAAATAAACAATCATTCCATAAACTTTTTCAGACGAAGCGAGATATCTGGGTCTTACCCTTGTTAAAAATCTAAACTGGAAATCAAATATACAAGAGAAAATCAGGAAAGCTACCGTTGCACTTTTCTCCTGCAAAAAAAAAACCATTGGAAGCAAGTGGGGAATATCTCCACAGATCATCAACTGGTTTAACACAGCAGTGGTCGTTAGACCGATACTATAACGTACGGGGTAGCAGTATGGTAGACAGCCTTGGAAAAAACGACTTATCGTGATAAACTAAGCAAAGTCCAAAGATCAGTCAGTATATGTGTGAGCGGAGCTCTTCACTCAACACTCTCGGCTGCATTGGACATACATACATGCTTCTACATCTCTTACTCCTCGACATTTACAGTAAACAATCGGCGGCGAGCACGTCATTTCGTCTCACTCTAACATTCTGAACCTATTCGGATCAATACCAAGGCACACCACTCCTCAAGTTACTTTCGATAAGAACTACAAAGTCACCATCCCACAAAGAAGCATGTGGGACGATACGGATTTCCTAGAAAATGATTCAATTCATTTTTACACAGACAGCTCGAAAACTGAGGACGGAGTAGGAGGCAGTATTTACTCAAAAGAGCTAAATATTAGTCTATCGTTTAGACTCCCTAGTCCCTAACCATTGAAGCGTATTCCAAGCGAGGTTCTATTGTGGCTCAGAGAAAAAGTGATATCTTCAACAAATATCCGCATTTTCTCGGATAGCCAGGCAGCACTTAAATCACTGGGTAATATTTCTACAAAGTCTGTAGCCGCCCGTGACTGTCGATCGTCTCTTATGGAGATGACGAAACCGCCCTCACGCCAATGTCACCAAACAAAACAACAATCGACGTGCCTATCGCTACGTACAAACTTATGCTAAAGCAAGAAGCTATAAAGATAACGAATAAAAGATGGACAAACACCACGAAAAAGATCTGGCCAAAGCTAGACTTAAAATGATCCAAAAGTTTGTTATCCTTAAGATAACAGATTGCACTTTAGCTCCGTAATTGGTGCTATACCCGGACACTGCCTCATAGGTAGACATGCTGCAAGGCTCAATGTTCCATCGAACGATTTTTATGGAAGCTGCATGGATGGGAAGAAGGGGAAACCATTCCACATCTCCTTTGAACATGACCTGCCCTCTCTCAAAGACGCAAAACATTCTTGGGAGAGTACTTTTTCGACGATTCAGGTGGTCCTAGAAACGTAGACGTTCATAGTCTTCATCGCTTTATAGAAAGCTCAAAATGGTTTTAATAAGAGGCAATTCCTCAATTTTCCTGTGATATCACAATGGACCTATTAGTGGTCTAAGTGCGTCGGTCGTTTTCCCGACAGCCACCTTTACCTAACCAAACCTTACCATAAAAGTCCGACACTTGGTCCGCCGTCGATCAATTTGACTACAGATTGAAGACACATACAAATCACAGATGCAATTACAAGAATGCCAAAATAAAAGCTGTTCAAAATTCATTCGATCCCATCGGACATGGACAAGTGAAATAACTTATGTTAATGCGGCAATATTTTGTGAAGGACCAAGTCATTTCTTTCTTGCAACTTTAAACAGTATGCAATTAAAAATCTCATTTTCAAGTATGAGAATTCAAAACTCTTGATTACAATTCCGAGGTCCAATGTCCAGATCCCAGACAACTTATATAATCATAATTTGTTTAAAAAATTATTTTTGAAAAAATAATTGAGTGCGATCTTCCGTCCATTGCCATGACCAAGCCCAACACAAAGCCACACAATTCCCAAGAAACCTTATCCAATTTAAATAGGATAAAAAAAACAATAATCACATCACATCCATTCCCGGAAAGTAAACATCCTCTCCCAACATGGTATGCGACGGAAACTCACCAACCATCAGAAACCGGCCGGTCGATGGGGTTTCATCGCTCCACCCTCCAATTCTCTGCACATCAACGCGCCTCGGATGGTCATAAGCCCTCAGGTATTTATTAAAATTAACCAGATGACTCCATAAATAAGCTTCCATTAATAATTATTATGCCCCGGTCACTGCAACACCACCCAGTGAATGAAGACGATGATGAAAAAGGACAATTTTGAAGGGAAATTGGGTTAAAGCTTTCATCAGATGAGAGTTGTTTTTCCTTTTTCATTTTTTTGTGTGTTTATAATCTCCCCACTGGGGGAGGGGGGTAGGATAAGATATACTCGTTCATATAGCTGATTGCTGAGCGTCCTCCTTTTCTATCCACCCGCGGCTGCCAAACGAAATGTCATTTCCGAGCCGAGGTCTATACGAACGATGCTCGTAATAAACTTGTCAATGTGATATCTCACTCATTCAAAAGGATGAGATGTCTCTTTATTGGCTTCCGTATTGCCCGCAAGAAGTTCAAAAAAGGCAAAGATGCCAGGGCTTACAAATTACGAAGGACTATGAATAAATTTTTCTATACTTTGTTCGTTCGTCTTTCTTTTCTTCTTTTCTTTTTTTATTTCGTTGGTTTCCATGTTGTGGAAGATGTTTCATTCGGCCTCTTTATCTCTAGGATAAGGATTATATGATTCTTCTTCTTCATTCATTATCGTCACGTCCTAGAATTAGAATTAGTTTCGTAAAAGACTGTCGCTCGGCTGATGGCGGTCTTAGTAGTGGTGGCTGTGGTGGGCATATCTTTGTGAAGCTGTGGTGACAAGACTGACTGAATGCCGCTGCAGGCTCTATGTTTGTTTGTGTTGTGCGGTGTAGATTTATTTCACATGGAAGGATTTTGTTTGAGGCTAAACCAAAGACGATGTCGTCGCTCTCGCTCGTCGTCTGCGTCTACGACACGACGGCAACAACATATCCCAAAATGATAACAAAGAATAATAAGGAAATATTAGGGCAAGTGTCATTACGGGATCTCGAAAAGTATGAAATGAATCTGTGGTAGTCTCCTTGTTATAGGGGTGGCCTCATAGAGTATGTCAATAATTTTCGACTTTTAGTACCGGGTATAGGGATGGTTTAATATTTTTGTTTTCTCGATTTTCTGTTTCTGGGTTGCCTTCCAATATTTGAAGTGGAATGCTCTTTGAATAAACAATAGCGAAAATGTGTGGAGGAAAGTCACATTGAAAACGCGTTTATTCAAAAGTATCTGAATAATTTCGTATTATTGGATATGGGTACACATTTGTGTGAATTGGCTATACAAGTGAGATGACAGGCTGTATATTGATAAAGGGTTATCGTTTTGAGAAAGGACCAGAATCGGCTGATTGTATTTTTATCAGGTTTTATTAAAATTGTTCTTCAGTTGAAAGCTATTGGAAAATCCTGGATATGGTGTTATAGTTTATCACCACCCAAGCCCAATGCTCTCGAAAAGGATTGCCAATGATTTGGTGTGAGTTTGAGTTGCCCTCTGGGATTTGAATATTGAGATTCTGAATATTCAATGGAAAACTGAGGGAAATATTATTACAACAGACTGTCGGAAGGTCTGACGATTTTAGAAAAGACAATTACACCAATTTTAATAAAATCGATGCCTTTATTGTAATCGAATTAGAAGTTTTGGATCAGCTAGTAAAAATATATCTACCGGTTTTTAGGATAAAATAATATTTTGGAGTCATTTAAGACTTTACAACGTATTGGTGGTACTCGTGGGGTGATGGTAAGCATCTCTGCCTGTTAACCGTGAAGTTTGTGGTTCGAATCCCAATATAAGCTAAACTGTTTTCGAAGGGGATCGCCTTTCGCGAGGAGTTGGGAAGTCCTCCAAAAGTAAATTTTTTGCTATTAAAAGGCGCTTTCAATTTCTTTCTGCATTCCCTCACAAAAGCAATGGTTGTGAGAAATGCGCTAGACCTCGGGGCTCCATACTCTGTTGTGCCGCCTTATTTATTTCTATTATATATCGGAACCCTTTTACGACTTGTAAACAAAAGTGCGAAATGTTAATGCAGTTACACGAGTTCATATTTAAAAAGATTAAAGTTAAAACTACATCATTAATTTAAGCATATATCAGACGAATAATTACACATTGCGCCTTCACTCTTCAGGCTTTCATATGCAACGAGGCTTGTAAAATGCTAACTAGAGTAATCAGACCTTGGCCCATTGCACTGCAATATGAAATGAGGAGTAATTACTGCTTTATCGACAAATGCGTATATGATGTCCCAAAAGATTATGGCCGAGAAAAACCTTTTGGTGCTTGGTTTTCGAATTTTATTACAAGGCCGTTTGGTCCGCAGCGAGCTCCTTTTGTGAGCGCAAGAGGGAAGGTACGTTAGGGGATTAGAGCATGTATATGGCAGTTGATATTGAAAATATTTATTTCCTGACTAGTCTAGACTAGAGTTAGATTTGTCTAACGTCTCTTTCCGGCATCGCAGATTAAAGGTATTGTAAAATTATTCATGATTTTCTACTACTCAAAACTTTAAACGCGTTTATCTCAACACTGTATTTTTCTAGTTGGGCGGACTCGTAACTCAAGCAATTTTCAACCGATTAACTTGAAATTTTAAACATATCTTGAAATATACATTTTCTATGGAAGTACGTAAGATTTATTTTATATTGCGTAGTTCACTTGTTATTAACAATTTTCTGACAATTTTTTAGACAAATTTTGCACTTTTCATTTGTCCAAAAATCAATACATCGCAAAAATCCTACGTACGTCTATAGCAGTTAGTATTATATACATATGTATAATCAAAAAAAAAAAAAATTTGCTCATTACTATTTAAAAAATTACATGAGCTGTGGCAAGGCCGTTTTTACCCTTTTGAAGGCCCTGGGCACTTTTTCGAATTGGGGCCCCTACACGATTATACATATAAAAATGTTACGTTGTGTAATAATGGTATGCAGAAAAAATCACACAACTTTGAATAAATTTTTTTATTTTTTAAATGAATAATATTTTTTAATTCAATATGAATATAAATAACTATTGCAGCATGTTTATGTTTTAACATAAATATAAACAATGTTAAAATAAAACAAAATAATAAATATTTCACATAAGTATTCAAAAATGAACAAAATTTGAATAACGGAAAATTAAATTCAGAATGTAGTTTAAAGGAATGTAGTTTAAGGAACAAAATATTAACATTGAAGGAGTCTTTTTCTCGATTTGAGATAAGCATTAATTATATCCTCAAAATCAATACCTTTGAGGACGTCGCTTTCGATTGACATCAGCGACAAACTTGACAATCTTTCTTGAACCATTGTTGTTCTGATTTCGTTTTTTATTATTTTTAACATAGAGAAAGAACTTTCACCACTGCAGTTGGTCACCATCATACTCAAGAAAATTCTTAGTGCAATTTCAAAATTTGGAAATTCAACTTAAATTTTATTTGTTTTAAAAAAATTATAAAGTTCTAGAATATTTTCAGTTTTTCCATTTTCGTGACGACCTATTTTCCAGTACTCTTTTAAGTTCAGGGATTTAGCATGTAGTTCATCTCCGTTCACATCTTCAGTGAAATATTAGCAAAAGGCAGTTTTTTTTTAAGTCTTCTGAATTCAGATTTTTTAATCGAAAAAAGAAAGTCAAAACGTTGGCCAATCTTCGTATATACAAGCCTAGTCGCTGTTTCAAATGAACGCTAAGAGTTTCAACAATGGGAAGAAAAGTTTCAATTTTGAACATTTCTTTCCCAGTCAAAATTACTGAGTGTTCAGTATTTTGAGAGTCAACACACTCCATCGATGAGAAGATACCGAAAAAAGTTATACAATTTTTGAATAAAGTCAAAAACAAAAACTCTTTTCTCTTTACCTTTTTCTTTACTTTGAAATCTTTAAAAATTGAGTGCAGTTCATCTCTACACATATGCAACGCCTACTACTACATTTAATAACAGATAGCAAAAATAAAAAACCTACAATTAGTGAAAACAGGCAAAAATTGTTAATAGCAACCCATTCGGACCATCGCATCGCAAATGTCTGAAGGATACACAAGATGTTTTCCCATCACAACACCATGATCGTAAGATACACGAAAGGATGTATTTTCTGATCGGATTTTTAAAAGCACTCTGAAATGAACACAATTTGTATGTATAGTTTCGTTGTTTTGATCACTACTTGGTTGACCAGATTCTCTTTTTTTTGTTTTATTTAGAATATAATTTCAGAGGGAATGTTATTTAAAATGTTCAACAAAGGTGTTGTTCAAAAAGAAAGGATTGTATCGAATTTTTTTTTTTTTTTTGAAAATAGACCAATAGAGGTTAAGTGGTGTTACAGCAATTTGGGGACCCATACTAACTGCGGGGCTCTGGACCTGGGCCCACTGGGCCCAATGGTAGAGAGGGGTCTGGCTGTGGGTCCGGCCGTGGACCTCAAAAAAAAACAAAGACGTCGTCGCAAAAACGCCGCACAGCCGCCATTTTATAATAAATCGCTTCAAAAAAATTATTGTAAGCAGTCATTGATATAAATAATAAAATCACGTTTTTGTTATCTCGATTTATTTTGTAGTATTTCTGAAAAAAAAAAAAAAAATACCCAAAAAGCCTATTTTTCAGCCCCTAGGGTGGCCTAATCCCTTTAGGATGTCAGATCTCGGATGAACTAATTCGGGTCTTCCTCAATGCGGCGCTTTACAGCACCACATCATACACACTGTAAGAAGTTTCTGTTGAAAAGCATTATCATTTAAAGTAAACGCTGTGTGATTCTTCTGTTTGGATGCAGTGTACTCTGCGCATCATATATAAAACTAAATAAATTTGCACAATTTGCATGCGGTTTTCAGAATTCACACATCGTCAGTTGCTTCATGATGAAATGGCAAACCAAAGACGGATCACACCACACACAGTAGATGGTATCATGGCTGTCAATAAAATTCGTGATGCCAACTTGAAATTACGTTATTCTAAAAATAACTTTCTACATTGATCTCATTGTTAGTGTGATGGTAGCGCAATGAACCGTCAACAAATTGAGCTCTCTGTCTTTTTGATTGAAGAATGTCATCTTTTGATGGAACCTTTCCTTCTTATTGTTTTGGATTTTCGCTGAATCATATTCATTCGATTACAATTGAATCATCTCAACAGAAAGGAAAAGGAAAGGATTGATCAACTCCTTTTTGTTAATGATGTTCCTTTAACATTATCCATCTTTAATTAATCATAAACATGACTGATGGTCCATAATTGCTGCACTTGATCTGCGCTTTCTTTTCCAGGAACTGCTTTACTTTGCTGTATTTGTTATAATAATTTTGGTTAAAGCATTTTATATTGTAATATACTTCCAATGGAAGGCGTTGCCAACAAAAATATAATTGAGGAGTATACCCGAAGGAGACAGTGTGTAGGTCATTAGGCTCACACAGTTAGAATACTAACTGTTCGAAACTGCTGGAATGTTCTCGAATGTGGTATGCTTTCCTATATACTGTTCTTACCTGCTAGAAGGTAATCTTTCCTTTATATGTGGTATGATTTCCTATATACTGTTCGAAACTGCTGGAACGTTGTAAGCTTTCCTAAATATCTGCCTGGCGCAAGTGAAAAAAAAGTTCTCAGAAAAAATGAAAAACCACAGAAACACAGTGAAAATTGAATAGTTGTTGAAGGAGCTCAACGACATATTGAGCTCGACGACGTTGAGCTTGAAAGTGAGTTAGGTTAGCGACATTTTTCTAGAGCGGGACCGAAAAAACGAGCGCGTCCTACGCTTGATCACTTACAAAAGAAACAAAAGTGGAGGAAGAGGAAGTAGGTTAAAATGTTGACTATTCGAGTAGAGAAAGAAGGAACAGCAGAATGTTCTCGAAATACTCGAAGCACAAAAAACGAAGGTGATTGAAGAGCATCGGCTAGATATTCTCGATCGACTGGAAGAGCAACGCAACCATCAATAAACGAACAGCAGAATGTTCTCGAAGGACTTGAAGCGCAACAGAATGTTTTGGAAGATCAGAAAAGTATTCTAGGAGGCAAATTGGGCAGCATTGAGAAAAATGTATCTGCCTTAGAAATACGCACTGAATGTGTTGAGAAACGATTTTCCATATTTGAGAGTTAATGCGGAAAGAAAATCGGGAGTCAGTTAGCCATTCTTGAGAAACTAGTCGAAAACATAGCTAATAATGCGATTGATTGAGCTACGAAAACTTGTGGATAGCATCCAAAGAGGAAAGAAGCACAACCGTCAATAGTTGATGGTCAGTGTTCTTGGTCAGTTTACAAGAGACAATTTGAGAAGGCAAGTATACTTAGAGGGCCAGCAGCTGAATTACTGCAAGATATTCTAGCTGGTAAGAGTGGCGACTTCCATTTTCTTTTGGCAGCTATTGACAAATGCTTTGGCGATAGTCACTTGAAAGCAGTCTTCTGAATCCAACTCAATACCTAACAAAGTCCAGAAAAGGCGTGAAACTCTACAGCAGCCCCAGGCAGACGCTTAAAGACTAATTCGCTTCGCATACCCAGATGATGAGAAGAAATCATCAACCAGCTGGCAGTTGAGTTATTCGATCGTATCATCTCTGACATACATCTTCATACGACTGTACGTACTGATAGAACATGAACTCTTTTTGAAACTCTATCATTTGCGTTGATGATGGAAGCATCTGAAAAAAAAGCTGTTGTCAAATTGGAACTCCTTTCACGTGGGCACTCGAGCGCAAATGGAAATCTTCTGACGGTAAGGGCTATGGCCCAATCGCTCCGTCACGCGTTCGACATCAGCGGCCACAACTGACAACTCAATTAGAAGACATGTAATCTTAAGGGGAATGGCCCATAAACAACGTGCGTGACGTCTGTGGCGGCGGGCGTTGAGATTAAAACATTTTTAATGTCAACGCACTTAACGGCTTTGACACTTTTCATTCGTATTTTTGTTTTGTTGATAGACACACAACATGTTGCTCTGTGTAACAAAAACGCATTAACGCTACGGATTCATTAGGCCATTCAAAATTTCCACGTATGTCAAAGTTGAACCTGAAATTGAAGTTGAAGCGTTACGGAGTCATTGGGCCATAGCCTTAAATCCTCTGTGATGCAGCTAATTGCTCCTCAATCGACAATCAAGGAGGTTCTACCAGAGCCATTTGGGAGTCATCAAGACGTTGGAGATCCTGCGATAACGCATCTACTGGCTGCATGCGACGTGGAAAAGTGGTGCCGAAATTTTTACGTCTGTGATGCAAACCGAATGGTTGGGTAAACTTATCGATATACATATACCCAAAAGAACAGGGAGATAGACAACAGCATATACCGACCGGATGAAGACACGGTACGATACAAAAGCAACAACGGCAGGACTCCAAGCATTAGATCATGTGTGGCTTTATAACTCTCATCGTCAAAAGGGATTGTCACCGAAACTTCAACAAAATTTGAAGGCCCTTACAGCAAGTTGTTAGAGGATTATTTGAGTGCTTGACCGCATCCAAAGAGGACTAAGAGACAAGTAATAAGTAGTTCACTGTGACAAGCTGCACCGACACATCTAATGGCAAAGCTGCAGATGGATTTGTTCGGGATGAACAAACTTAAGGAAGGAGTAATGGAATGTGAATCCAAAGGAAGGCGTTGCGCATAAAACTATAATTTAGGAGCACACGCGAAGAAGACAGTGTGTAGAAACTGCTGGAAAGTCTCGAATGTGTATGCATTCCAATAAACTGTTCGAAACTGCTAGAAGGTTATCTTTCATGTATATGTAGTATGTTTTCCTGCATACTGTTCGAAGCTGTTGGAATGTTCTCGAATGTGGTATGCTTTCCTATATAAAAGGCTGCTGGTGCGAGAAGAGTCAGCTTTTAATGTAAAGTGATGGTGTAAAGATTGGATTGGTGTGGTTATTAATTGAATTGTATATCGAATAAAAGTGGTGTAGTATTAAAGTTTTATTCTAGAACTCAGCGAACGTTACAATATGTACGTATTATTAGTTGACTGAAGATATGATTTTGTTTTCACTACACAAAGGAACTAGGTTTCTGTTTCTCGCATTCTCAAGTTAAACGTCCTTGACACAAATTACCCTGGCGTATGCTTAAAGTTGTTATCTTCTCTGAATGGAAGGTTTCATGTTTAAACTCTAACTCTAAGTAGTTCACGCACAAAATCCCTTGAATCTTGCTGTTCATGGGTTCGCATGATACTGTGTTACCTCATGGTCTGAAGCATGCATTTTTTGACTTAAAATTTGATTAGCACAAAATCTACTTCCGCTACCTTCTCACGACAGTATTTCCTAGTAACACAAAAACTATAGACAAAACTCTAAAGCATGTTTGAAACACTCTCCTACTTCACAAAATTGTCAGGTAGATAATTAAAACCGAAATCAAAATTTCATCTACTCCGCACTTTAAAATGCAATTTATTGTTGAAAGAGATCCTTGCAGAGGTTAAGCATCACAGCAAAAGGAAGGCAAGCAAAATCAATTTTCCACTCACTTTCACTTGACTTCTTTTTAATTTGTCCCCAAACTACGAAACTATTACACACTGAATGACCTGGTGCTTCGGTACCCTTTCATTTCGCTAGTCTCTAGTCTCAACTCCTCAGGCGTTTCATTACATGTCTAACTCAGGTATAAACATATAAGATTCTACAGCATATTTGTATGTATGAACATGCGAAGAAGGGTGCACCAAGCACACGAAGTTACCTAGAGAATCTTAAGTACCAAACATTAATTACCTGACAAGTTGCCTTCTGTTGCATCTCTATAACTCTTGAGATCCATTAACCGGAGTGCCTCTGTGCATTGTTTTCGCCTCGTTGGATATTCACTGTCGGATAACTCATGCCTCACATTTGAATTGCAAATTAAAACCACCAGATCCTTGGCTAGGAATGGAATTTGGTAAGTTTCCAGGGACCTAGAACGAAGGAATAAAAAATAAAAAATAAACTATCTCCATAAAATAAAATAAAAATTTGCAAGGTGGTATGTACGACGTATATTATTTACATTTTCTCTTCTTCCTCCTTTTTTTTCATACAAAAACACAAAAGGAATTTGGAAAGAAATCTTATGGAAAATTGTGTGGATAACTTTGTGAATACGAGATTGAAATGGAAAATATTTAGGGAATAAAGCGCTGGGCTGGGAGGATATCGGGACATCGCAGTATTTGTAAGTTGTTATGTTGGGTCCCTTTTGGGGCAACAATGGGCTTTGTCGTAGTAGTATCATTTGACGAATTGGTGTTAGATGATAAAGTGTGGCATAAACTGTTGCTGACGATTTTCTAATTTTTCTCGGGTCTGTGGTTTATATTAAAAGGCAGTTTTATTCAAATTTTTTTTTCCTTTTGCTTCTCCAATGTAAATGCGATTTTTCTTCTTTTTTAATTTTACAGATTTAGGATTTAAGAAGCATGAAATTCATTGGTTTTAAGAAGTGATTATTTTCAAAGTATTTCACAGTTGGAACTCAGGATGAAGTGTATTCAATTATAAAAAATTAATAATAAAAAAGGTGGCGCAACAGAGCGAGGAGTTCCTGGGCCTAGCGCATTTCTCACAACCATGCCTTGTGAGGAATCGGAGGAGACATACAATTTTCTGCCGGTTCCGAAAGGCTAATTGAGAAAGCGCTTATCATGGCAGTGAATTTATTATCGGAGGACTTGCCAATTCCTCGCGAAAGGCGATTCCCGTGGAAAAACATTTTTGCCTCTGCTGGGATTCGAACTTTTCGAACCTCTGGGTTAGCAGGTGGACATGCTAACCATCACGCCACGGGTACCACATTCAATTATAACCTGCGGATATTAGTGTACGTATCGCATACGAATGGAAGTAATAAAAGCTATGCATTGGCTAAAACAAAATAGAATTTGAGACTGTCTGTCTGTCGAACTGCCCTTGGAGTTTGCTAACAGCCTTAACGGTTTGACCGAATAACATTTCAAAACTCAAGTTTAACATCACAAAATGTTCAATGTTCGTAACTATAAAAATTTGAACAGCTCCAACCATATTGATAAGGAAACAGATTAGTAGCCGAAGACACTGTTAAATTTTCAGGTGGATTCCAGAATGGGATTTCACACGCTGCATCTTCCAATTTTGAGATTTCTTAGACAAATTAATTGATAGTAGGTAAAATTTCAACCCAAAAATGTCAACAACTGCACATATGCCGAAAAACAAGCTGTAAAAATTTCTCCTTAAACCTTAACAACCTAACACCAGCAAGCGCAGATACAGTGAAAATCCTAGGACCTCAATTAAACAAGGCTTATAGATGGGGCTCCCACATCCAGTAACTAAAAATTGGACTTACTTCACGTCTAAATATAATTAAATACTTCTGCAGCAAAAAGAGCAATGTTCACACCAATGCCATCCTTAACGTGGTACGTGCAATAATCTTAACCAAAATTGAATACGGACTTCCAATCTGCGGTTACTGTGCAAAGAGTGAATTTAACAAAATAAAATCTAATTTCAACGCCTCAATAAGGATAGCACTAGGGGCTTTTCGTACAACACCCATTCTTAACCTTCTTGCCGAATCCGGACTCTTACCGCTAGAGGAACATAGAGACCTACTAACCGCCAAACTCATTCCAAAACTAATTACCTCAAATGGATCTCATCTACATAAAGATTTTGCAACGATCAAACACTAGACTAAACCCAAATTGGAACACACTATCTTTAGGGCTTCACAAATAGCAAAGGAGCTTAACATCCCACTCAAAATCGCTAAAGCAAAGCCAGGTCGTTTCCCACCATGGACATTACAGAACAGCAGCGTCGACGACGAAAAGGTCTAGAACTTACTCAAACAAAATTTCAACTTTCTCTACACTGATGGTTCAGTAATCAACAATAATATTGCCTTCGCAATTGTTGACCAAAATTTCAACACCGTCCTAACCCAAAGTCTCCACCACCACAGCAACATATTCACAGCCGAAGCAGCAGTAATTTTATGCGCAATTTCCTAAAAAATAATTACACGCTCCCAAGCTGTGAAATCACTACAGCATTTCAAAAATATAAACAGCTATTACACCATATTAATAAACCCTTTTCGCTTGCCTGTTCACCTACCAAATACACTCAACAGACCAGAATTGAGAGCCATCACTAGACTAAGACTAGGTCATACGCACCTTACGCATATACACCTCATCGACAAAAATGCAACCAACATCTCATGTGTCTTCTGCAATAACCCTCAAAAAAACAACGGTAGAACACATCTTGACCACCTGTCCACACCTCCAATCGGACGCCCAAAGGACCGACCACATTAACTTCATCAAAAATCCTAACCTAGAAAATTGTCTGAAAACTATAGAATTTTTAAAACAATGTAATTTGTTTAACAAAATATAAATTAGTATAGAGAATCTAAATTCTAGAATATGCAAGACAAAATTCATACAAATGTAACTAAACATCATTATCTTGTAAACCTTTTTTTTTTTTTCAAATTTGAGCGTATGCTGATGGCTTATTTGTTAGTGCCTTAATGCTTCATTTTATGTAATTTTTAACATTGCATCAAATATATTAATAAATAAAATATTTTCATAGATTAAGAATGAGAGTTCCAACCAGCGCCAGTGGTCAAGACCAGCGTATTTGGAAGAGGAAGTGGTGGTGCGCTCTTTGAGTAAAAGGAGCAACTCAAAGATGCTTTCACAAAGACGGAAATCAATTTAGATGGAAAATCCCATCACATTTCCATTATATCTGAACTGTAGCCATTGCCAACATGACTTAGAAAAACTGCACGAACTTATTAATGCTGCGTTCAAAACGCTTATATGCCTTTCGCAAAATGATTTCAGTAGTGGGATCAACACCTCTAACACTGTTTACCACCAAAGATTAAAGGGTGAGGAATGTGATTCAAAACAAAAAAATAGAAAACTCCTATGGATGTTGCTTAGCATTTTTCTATGAACAAGAATTTTATGCTGACCGACACGACACTTCCTTTTCCCTTCCTTTTCCGATTCCCGTTTCCTTCCTTTTCTTTTCACTTTTTCCTTATCCTCTTATTTTTCCTCTTCCCGCTTTCCTGCTTTTGGTTGTTTTACCTCTCCCATCCTAATGTCATCCTTCCGTCCAATTTCCTTTCTTTTCTTTTCCCTTTTCTTTTATCCTTCCTTTCCTTTCCCATATTCCTTTCCTACCTTATCTTTTTGCCTTTACCAATTCCAATCCTCTACCTATCCCAATTCCTTCCTTCATCCAACTACCCTTTCCAAACCTTCCTACCCCTCCGTATTACAATTGGCGCTTTTTATGGCGGTGTAGCTACTCTCGGAACCCTTTCTTATTCCTCGCGAAAGGCGATACTTACTACTTTAAGTAGGCGTTATATAGCTCAGGGTGAACATAAGCCTCAACCAACATCGTTCGCCGAAAATTTGGACTCCGCTCGAGCTCTCTACAGTTTTGCACTCTAAGTCGATTGAGGTCTTCTACCAATTGATTGCACCGACTGTCTTCGCTTTTCGCAATTTCTTTATGTGTGTACTCTTCTACCTTCGCTAATGTTGCGGTACAGTTCATACAGTTCGTTGTGGAAGATGATTCAATTTTAAACACATCATTTTTCCAAACGACCAAGAGTTTTTTCATCCGCTTTAGATAAAGTCTATGAGTCCTCGCAGTATAGCCTCAGCACTTCTAAGGCGGGTTTCCTTACCTAATTCCCTTCTTTATGCAAAGAAGCAGCGATTTGCAAGCACTTACGTTATCTTCCGTATAGTAGCGGATTCTAGGTACACAAAGTGCTGTACTACCTCGAAGTTATGTCTTTAAATTGTGACATTTTTTCCAATTCGTCGATGTTCGTTGTCCTTGTTTGATGACAGCATATACTTCGTTTGGCCCCCATTAACCAACCAAAGCATTTTGGCAGCTTCGGTTTCAATGCTCGCAAAAGCACCTATTACATCACTCTTCCTTCTTCTCATTACGTCAATATCGTCTGCGTAAGCAAGTAATTGTACAGACATTTGAAAGATTATTCGTCTGGTGTTGACGATTGAGTTTTGTACAATCTTCTTAAGTAAGAACTTGAAGAAATCGCATGACAGTTTTTCGTCTTGTCGAACGATTTTTTCGACATCAAAGGTCTCGGTGAGATCTCTATCGACCTTGACGGAGCAGCTTGAATTCTCCAAAGTCATTCTGCATAGTCGTACGAGCTTCGCAGGGATGCCAAAACTAGATATGGCTCCGTACAGCTCGTCTCTGCAAATACAATAAATTTGGTGTATGGTGGACTTTTCTGATCTTAAGCTACATTGATAAGGACCTATCGAATTTTTGACGTGGGGTTTCTAACGTTCACATATTACAGCAGAAAAGAACTTATTCCTCTTAATTCCTCTATAATTCCCTGTATTGTGAGTGTCTTCCTTTTTTAAGATCGATCATTCTTCCATTCATCAGCCATAAATACTATTTTCCAAACGTATAATGCAAATCAGCTGGTGTATGCTCCTTTCCAACTAATCTTCAGCTGCCTTGGAAAGCTCGGTCAAGGCCATCTGCACCTGCAGTCTTATTTGATTTAAATCTGGAGGACGTCATTCATATTGATCATAGTCAAGTTGGACGGGGCATTTCTGCCTTACAGCGGAATTTGTATATTGTCATTCGTCATACACGTGGAAAAACAATTTTAAGTTTCTCAGGTTCAACCTTCGAAGTCCTACAGACTCCATTTAGTCCATAGGGTCTAATTCTTGGGAATATTTGAACTGAATATCGATTTCTGTCTGCAGTGAAGAAAGTTGCAGGTTCATATCATACTTTACAGGTGCCTTTGGCGTAGATGTTAACACGTCGGCCTATTACACGGAAAGATCGATGTTCGAATACCAACGGAGAACAACAAACGTTTTTTCGCGAGGAATTGACTAATTCTTCGTTAGTAAATTCATTGCCTTGAAAAGCGCTTTCTCGATTAGCCACTCGGAACCGGCAGAAAATTCCATTCCTTCATGCAACGTCGATCGCTCATTTGGACGAAGACGTTAACCTAACAATCTAGGAATATATCGACAACCTGTTTTGCGTAAAAACTGAGAATAACCATAAAATGGAAAAACTAAGATAACTTCAAATAATATGCCTTTGAATACACAACCCACTTTTCCGTCTCAGGGACCAAACAAACTATTTAACCTTTCCTTTCTTTACAATCAATTCCAAGCTGATTAATTTTTATTCGTCCTTAGAGGCGTCCTTTTTTACTCTCACATCCGAAAAAATGAGGCAACCCAGACCCACTGCAATCCCGATACAAGAACCATCATTCATATAACTCAGCATTGGGACGCATAAAGAATTGAAAAAAAAAGATATGTAAACATGTCCATAGGTCAATCCGGAAGCGTTACAAGGTTATTGCAGGATTACACCTCACAATGCACTCCACTTACATCCCATCAACAATTCCTTGAACAGCACTTCATCAACTTTTGTCCATAACTCATATTTGCTATCGGCAAACAAATTTTGAAATATGTACGATTCCAGTTTTCATCATACACATTGCAAAACATAATTTCTGGAATCAGCATTTTGTTGCAAACTCATGCACATCCTTTATTCACAGCACGGTAGTTACTCTTGTATTTGCCGTTTGCAAATACTAATCTCGCACAACTTCAGTCTTGCTTTCCACTTAGCACTAAATCGTATTTTTATTTACACAAAATATTTGTCAGCCTTCTGACAAAAGACAGAATAGCAGTATCTCAGTATCTCAGAACAGCACCAGTCAGCTAGCAGCACACAATTCATTTGAATGCGGCGTGCATATTAAAGGATATTGTTTTTGAGCAACAAAGAAGTGACACAGAACAAAGAGGAAACAAAAAATAGTACACTATCAAACAAAGAACTGTATAGTAAGGTACAGCAAACAGTTCAATAAATAAATAGCAAGAAAATGCAATAAAATTGCATGCTGTTAACATTTTCAGATTTTATTCTTCTTCTTCTTCTACTGTGAACTCTTGTATATTTTGTTTAGAGTAGCAGTAGAAGTACATTCTTGTTTCAAACAATATGCGCGCGAAAACAGAAGATTTAAGTATCCTGTCAGCAGGACAAGAGTGACATGCATACAAATAGTGACTCGGCGAGCTGAATGGAAAACGAGATGGCGAACGAAGCCGTTTTCAACTTTTCTGCGGCTGATAGTGATGTTGCAAACTGCAGCTTTCATTGCTTTTGGCAAAAGGCATTCTTCTGTTTCACAGAAGTAAAACGAAAAAAAAGGAGAAGAACAAAGGACAACCATATCCTCAGTGAGAGCAAAAATAGAAATTTCATAGAAAAAAAAAGAACTGAGTTTGGAAAAAAAGTACAAAAAATCTCCTAGAGAACATTAAAATCCTTGGTTTGGCAAATAACAAAAATGTTTTACTATTTGCACATGACAGAAGGACTTCCTCCCCTCTCAACACACTGAATCGCTGTGAATGAAGAAACAATTTCCGGCATTTAGAAAAGAATAATAGACATGCATAAACGAAAACTGAGGACACATCCAGTAGCTAGTGCATTTGCATAAAGAGCCTTCTCTCAACTTGGTTTTGCCGCATATTCCAACAGAGGGTAGATTTTTTAGCTTTCTCGGTTTACTTCGACGGTTTAACTCTTTCCTCTTTTATTTTTTATTTTTTTGTGAATGTCAATTTTTTAGTTTAATTTGTATCTGAAGTGCTTGGACATTTCTAAATCCGTATGCTACGGTTTGTGAATGACATTAAGGCCATCGCCACTTAAAAAGAGGAATATAAAGGACGCTTGATGGCTGGACATGTGCTTATGTGTGCTAAGGAATGGAGATTTTCAACATCACTGAATGCTTTTAAAAATGAGCAATTCGTTCTGCCTTTAACCCTTGACTCTGCATTACATGTCCTTTGTATCATTTCCCATAGAATCGCTCATGGGAAAATTTTGGGACACAGTACCTTCTCTTTTTCATGGACAATTTGGATTAAGTAAAAGAAGAACTTACTTGAGATCCTTTGCTATGAAGCGATCCAAAGCAATTTCTATTGAACTCCTGCAAGCAACCTCAATGAAATAATTTTGGTAACGAAACGTTGCAAGACTCCACTCATTTGTCCCCTCGAATCAAACTACATACTTAAATTTTCTTGGCACAAAAAGTGTGGGAGTTTCTCTCTCATCTTCTTTTTTGGCATTACACTTGACTCTAGTAAACCCTCTAACTACTTCAATAGCAATCCAGGAATCCGAAACCTTCCTGAATGCGGTCGGAAGGCTAGATTCTTTGAGTTTCGTTTGGATTCCAGCTTTAATGGCCATATATAACTGGAAAAGAGATCGCGGATGAACTTGCGAAGCAACTATCTCAGACAGGTTTCTCAGGACCTTAACCGGCACTTGGCCTGCCGTGGTCCTCAGTAAAGGTTTCAATCAATGAATGGATATGTCAAGAGAACAGCGTAAGATACCATGCCTCCATTGGATGCAGAGAGACCAAACGTATATGTTCCCCCAACGTTAATAAGAAAACATGTTTGCTATCTACAAGTAATAAAGACTGTAGAGAACTTTTTGGCGTTGATACGAGGCATTTTTCTTTTGCCAAGTATTTAAACGTGTTTGATCGAGGTGATAACACACTCTGTGAATTCTGTGGAGAAGATGACGACACTGCGAAGCACTTCCTCTGTGAATTGCTTTACTCAGGTAACAGACATGGGAAGAGCTTGTAGCCTTGGCTCTTAGTCATGGCAGCGCCTTTACTTCGAACATCTGGAAAGCCGTAACAATAAAGGTTGCTATCCCCATTCAAATAGGATCGGAATTTAAATCTGAGTGCTCAAGCTTTTAATTCAAAAACCACTGACGGAATAAAAAAATTCAAGGCTTGGCAAGATCGAGTTCGAAAAAAATAATGCGACCTGCTGCAACACTTAAACACTTAAGACATACAGGCAGAGCCGGATTTAGGGGAGGGCAACCATCAGCCGGGCCTCCACAAATGAGGGGTCCCCACAATAGAGACATCGGAAAAAAATTTTCAAATTCAGACTAGTAAATATATTAGTAAACAACTTTTCCTCTCATATTTTTTTTTCGCGTTGCACCTTTACCTACAGTACTTTGTACAAACATGATTACATTCAATATTAGGTCTGTTCGTTGAACTTTCCCCAGGGTTGACCCAGGTTTTCTTGACAACCCCATGAGTTGTCAAAAAAAACTGGGTTTTACAGTCCTCAAAAAACGCTAAAGCACAAATCGCCACACATCCCTGTCATTTAAATAAAAACACATGCCATTTGACAGCCCTCAAATCGCCACAGCAAAAAGCTAGGGCGAGTTTGGGGAAAACCTGTGGCAAACCTATGGCTCAAAAAACACTCAATTTGACATTCAGTGCGAATTTAGGTTTCTCAAAAAACGCTTTGTGGCGACCCCATGGCGACCCTAGGGCTTCAACGAACAAACCTATTAACAGAAATCATCGTTCTATATTTGATCACTTTAATCAGGCAGTAAATAAAATATCAAAATCACAAATGGCTCTGATAAGCACTCGCAATTTTCGATGACGCGCTTGCACGTGGGTCGCACGACGGATAAAACAATCTCAGCTCTCTGTATTGCGTACATAAGGTTTTTTTTAGTCTTCTTACCCTTTGAAGCGGATGCAGGTTGCAGGGATGCAGGCGCTTATTTTGGAGAAAAATCATTTATCGGCGTTTGTACCGTGTTGTGGTCATTCTCTAAATTTAGTTGGAAAGGCAGCTGCCAACTCTTGTCCATCAGCTGTTCAATTCTTTGATTTCGTTCAGAATTTATATACGTTTTTCACAGCAAGTACAGAACGATATGGAACTACTATTGAAAATAGAATTAGAGGGGAAAGGAGGAACAACTAACTTAAATGAAGAAACAAAGCTATTGTTTTTACTGATTTTATTACATTTGATTGACGTAACAGAGGGGATACTCTTTTTGTCAACCAGATGCCGCAAAACATCTTCCGTAGTGATTTCTGGTTTAAGTCGTGAGACAAAAAGAGATCTAGGTTTGGGAACAACTTCCATAAGGATATTTATTCCCAGAGACACTGGATCAATTACAGGCTGCGTGTCCATATAGTCCGAGTTTTCGATCGTTGGACCAGTGGACTGAATTACATCTTGGGTAACTGTAGAGACAGGATTTTTAGCTACTGACGCAGTGGACTCAAGACCTTGACCTTTGTTCAAATTGCTCCTCAGTGTTTTACGCTTAGGCAGAGGACTAGAGCTTTTATTAAGTACTAAGCCATCACGATTTCTTTTTGAGCTTTTGGATGAAGCTAAGGCCGTGCTGGTAGCAGAAGTCGTTTGTTGTTGAAGGTCTGCTAAAATTTGGGTCTTGTCAATGATGATAGGCTCAAAATCATCAGTAGAAGTTGAAATATTCACAGAACTATGTGGAGAAGAAAACGAAGTAAGATTGGAAACACTATCCTGGAAAATCTTAAGGAGTTCCTCAAATCCTTTCTATAGTTTTAAAATGTCTAATTTAAAAGTAGACATTTTAATTGCCAGTATGTAAATTGATATCTTTTTACAATCGGAACAATACCAACATGCAATCTTAGACGCACTTATTTTGTCTAAAAATTCATTGTTCGATCCGATACATTTGGAATGGAATACTTTCCCGCAAGGCCCATGACATTCAAAGAGAGGGGCACTATTGGAGCTTTCCATGCTTTTATCCGCAGCACAGGCCATGATAAAATTAAATGAAATAATAAATTAAATTGCAAATGCAATGAAGATAGATAAAAAATAAAATTTAATAAAATAATACGAAAAATAAAAAAAATATGTATGTGACTCCACTGGGATATGAACCTGAGACGCGGAGGTTAAAATATAATAAAAGGCTGACCTGATAGACGATTGCACCACCAAGCAGATAATTTGGAGCAAGTTTTTACTTTAAATATACAAAAATAAAATAAAATATAACTAGTTTAGAAAAAGATGATTATTGAATTTACCAATAGGCCAGAATGAGATAAGTATGTTTTTAAAACTACTCAAAATACACTCAAACGGAATCGAAAAATTAAAAAAAATTCAATTTCTCACCAAACACTGTGATCAAAACGAAACACAAATTAAACTAATTCTCTACGAAAAATGCAGGAACTAGACAAAATAGAATGATTTTAATCACTTTAAATCACTAAAACAAACAACAAAGGTATTAAAATCAAACAAAATACCACAAATATGTGAAATTTTCACAGAGCTAAATTAACGCCAAGCTAATAACACAAACCAGCGCTGTCACTGACTTGTCAAGCTGAAGCTACGAAAGCCATAGTTGACGGCTATTCGGAAATCGAAGAAGCCCTAACCAGCATATCTTCCGATAAAGAGCAAAAAGACATCGCGAGGAATGAAGCAGAGCACTTTTTAAAGAAGATGCGTGGTCTCTAAACTGCTTTAATTGCAGTCTTTTGGAACGACATCTTGGAGCGATTTAAGGCTACACGCTATGTGTACAAAAATGATTCTTGAATCGGCAATGCGTGCATTAGAATCATTGAAATCATTCGTGGAATCCAAAAGAAACTATTTATCTTCGAGGAAGCTGCCAAAAAAATATCTCTGACTGACGAATACGTACAATCACGTACCAGAGCTAGAAATGTGAGGCTGTATCCGCTCGATTACGGGAAAGCACAAGACATAAATCTATCACCGAAGGAAAAATACAAAGTATCCGCCTTTATCCCAGTGGTCGACCAGTTATGTGTTTCTCTAACCAAAATATTGTATGCCTATGAAGCTGTACGTTCGAGATTAGGATTTCTTAATCACATCGAGAAGTTGGATGCTGCAAATTTGTACGCTGCAGCAGAGGCATTGGTGAAAGTTTATCAGGATGATTAAGAACCTAGTTTTGGTAGTGAGTTGGTTCAATTTGTATCTTTGATTGACTCATATAAAAAAGACTATGGAAAAGACCAATGTCCGGAACGATTTTACTACCAAATTCTCAAAGATCAAAATTTCAGAGCTGCATTCCCAAACCTTGAAATAGCATTGAGAATGTATTTGGTTTTGATGGTATCAAATTGCACTGGAGAGCGCTCATTTTCAAATTTGAAAATTATAAAAAACAGGCTTCGAACCACGATGGGGCAAAACCGTCTATCAAAGCTTTCTCTCCTGAGCATTGAAAGTGATTTGCTTCGGGAACTGGAGTTCAACGAAAACATCAACGATTTTTCGACGAAAAAAGCTCGGAAAATTCCGTTCGTTAACGCTAAAATTTAATTTTTGATAATTCATTTATGCGTTAAATAATGAAATAATCTATACTTGTTCTCACAATAAATTATTTATTGGAAAACTAGATTGAAAAAAATTGTTCATTTTATTTGGAATATAATTTGGGGCCAAGGGGCCTCCACTCCTTTGTTGCCACGAGGCCTCCACACCTTTAAATCCGGCCCTGCATACAGGAGTACCTGATTCTAGTTTTAACAGAAAGGTTATAAGTTACATTCTAAAGAACCGATACCTACTCCCCTCATACTTCTCTTTAACCTTTTGTTGATTCAATTGGTCGACATAAGAATCATATTCCATAACTGTGTTTAGCGACTAATTTAATAAAAAAAAAGAAACACCCCGTATGGTGGTTTTGCTCAAGGCCTGTTGAAAATCGCTTCCTAGACAAACTAGTATGTCATCTTTTGGGGTGTTTGCTAAGATCCCTTGGGCTTTTCCTTTTCATCCATAAAATCTAAGCTTCCTCCAAAGTTATTATCAATGCTCTACTCTCAAGCAATAAATCGACCTAAAATTAAAAAAAAAACTAAACAACTTCCGTTGTTTGAAGAATCCCAATTTGTGTGTTAATTTACAAAGCTCAAACTCATTGCCTACTCAAATATTCAAAAGTATCAGTCTCATTAAATATTAACGAAGAAGTATTTACTTCTGTATTTCCTGTGTGTGACGGATGCAACTGAAAATGGCTCTTTCAATTTATTAAATTTTAATTCCACACGACCGAATGTCTCACAGAATTAAACGTCAACACAACAAATTTTCATTAATGTATAGTATATTTGTGTATTCAATTTACTTCTACCACCCACCTGCAGTCTATAAGCAATGCATGTCCTTTTTTTCCCGCAACGGATATCATCTGGTCCATTATTCCACATGGCATTCCCACGAATTTATGTTCAGCTTCCTGGCATATCAGCGCTCTTCTAGAATCACTGTGTGTAAAATATTTAAATAAAAATAAAATTTTAAATCATTCACCACATCACCGGAGGATATTTTTATTTTTTGCATACAAATAAAAAGAACAAAAAATTGAACATGGAGCGTTGCCCTTTTTGGTACGATTGAAATGTTCAATTAAATTATGTTTCATATTTGGTGTGTCTGTTACCTTTCGGCTATTTTGCCAGTCAGCTGCTCCAGGAATGTTAGAGTTGCTACCTCCAGTGCTGCACTGCTTGATAGACCACCACCAACGGGCACATTACTCACAATGACTGCATTGAAACCGGAAACCGGATGACCAAAGGAATGGATCACTCCCTTCACGTAGTTTGACCACCTAAAAATTAATTGTTTTATATGTATATGACGAGAGAACGTATATTTTTCTCATTGTTAGTTAAAAAAAACGGTGAACGTAAAGGTATACTGATGTCTTAATTTCAACAAACAACGCTTTTGTTAAATTCTCGTTTTCATAAAAATATGATAAAATTAAGCAGATTGAATGTTCTTTAAACTGCGGTTATAGCAAAGATTGAGAGGATAAATTGGGTTTAAGAGTTTTGATCTTAAATATGTTTGCATGACACTTCAAAGTACAATAGCAAGAAAAGTTGCGCTATATCTACGTATTTTGGGGTGGCCTTAAGATAGGCAGCCAATAAATTCTCATGGGTTGGAGAAAGACCAGCGATGATCAGAAACTGTGATGATTACTACTGAACGTTTTTGGATGCAGTTTCATAAAAATAAAAAATAAATAAGTATGGACACCTCGAAGCCTAAATTCAAGGCCCTACAGCCTACAAATTCATGCAAATTTATGGAGATTCGGGTAAGTTAGGAAACGTTTCCATAGTAGAGGAACTTTCCAGTTTTTCACTCGAAACTCGAAACTCCAACTGAACAGGCAGACATGCTAACCAGTACGTCAAAGCAGTTCTGTCCTTGAAGGAAAGCTAAGGAAAGCCTGAAGAAGGCACAAAGTGATACTGAAACAAAAACTCATTTCCAAGATTTGGTTAGACAAAAGTTTACTTGATGAATTACAAATAACGGAAATAACTGTGCATTTTGAAAAGTCTTCCAAGCGTCCGTCGACTCACCATCTTCAGAGGGAAGAGCTTTACACAACCGATTCTGTTCGACATCACAAATGCTTCACAAGTCCCAACGTTCCAGTCAAGTTACAACTTTCCCCTCAATACTAGAAATGGCGTTGTGGTTGTGAGCAGGTCACAACGTTGTGATTTTGGGTAGAATGTATTTTAAAACTAGTTTTTCCTTTACGTCAAGGTCGGGCCCTTAATGTCGATAAATTACTTAGACAGGGTTGTGCGATGCCATCTTTAATCATTTTTTCATTCGTTCATTCATTCATTCTATAAACGAAATTTCACATCAGCGATACAGTTTCACAATTTGTTTTGCAATTGTTTTGTCATGTTGATAATATTCAGAAGATCGAAGTGGGCTCTCATATTATGATCAATCGCATGTTTTCAAGCGGGGCTGAGCAATACTTAGATCTGGGTACTTATGAAGTCAGAACGATATATGTGTTATGTTAAGAAAGAAAGACAGAATACAAAATACTTTTTGGGAACAACACTAGTGGCATATAACTTCGAAGATACCAAAGCATTGTAACCTTTGGGCCTACTTATGTTTCGTAAAACGACTTTAGTACAAGGGTCATACACCAAGTATTTAGCCCAATGATGTTTCAACCCGTCAAAAAAAATTCGTTTTCTCGAAGGCTGAAAAACAGGCCTCCGTGGCGGCCGGCGATGATCCCTCATTCGACCCAAATCTACTTTCAGCGAGTGACTTTTTCAGGTTTGGAAATAAATAGTTAGTCATTAGGGGCCAAGTCTGGAGAGTAGCGTGGATGGGGCAGCAATTCGTAGTGCGATTCGACCAATTGGGCCATGGTGACGGCGGAGGTGCGAACCGGCGCGCTGCGCTGTCGTGGTGGAACAGCTCTTTTTACTACAACCGACCGAAACACTCGCTTTCAAAGTCTATCAAAAGAAGAAAAATTAAATTTTTGGCAAAAAGTCGAAAAACGGTAACTCCCATGGCACCATTATTTTCAAAACCGAGTTTCTCGTTATTGGCTCACACGATGTTGACGAAATTTTGTACTTTAGAAGTCTTAAGTTTTTTAAGAAAGATTGCATACCAACATTTTAAAAATTTCAATTCTTAAAATTTTTATAGATGTTATAAAAAAAATTTTAATTAATTTCTTAAATAGCTTCAAACTCGTGTCTTTGAATTTTTTTGTCAAAACAACGTCTTGCAAGATTTTAAGGCTTGCATACCTGACTATTCAAAACTCGTTTTCAAAAAAAGTGAAAAATAAGAAACGGTTTTTCGAAAAAACTGCTCCAAAGATTTTGATAAAAATTTCAGCGTTTATATTAATTAGAAACTGCAAGAGAATTGCGAAAATTAAAATTTTGTACTCAGCTTTAAGATTTTGATATTCTGCTGAGCAAACAATCCCAAGTTCGTGTGACTCAGTCGTGCCCATCTTTTTGGAACTTGTCATAATTTCTGTTACGGTATAGATATTGTAGCACTCTTGTAAATTTTGTGGAGCATTAGCTTATGTCACTTTCCATTGGACGAAAAGAACCGTCCAAGAGCGTCCAGAAGCATTCTCTTCTTAATGGAATACTTTTTAAGAGCCATAGGTGTTTCACTCACACAAAGGAAATTACGTTAAACTGAAAAGAAACAGTTTTTGTGTGTTCCATTGGTTTTTAAAATGAGTGCTTCCCCGAGTGAAGCCAATGGAAAGCGACATTAGGCTGTTCATACATCTACAAGAAGCATATCAATATACTTACTTTTAACAGATACTACCGTTACCAAAGGCCCTCGCTGCAAATCAAAGCAGCTTACGGTTAGGATTGGTGTTGGTCGTGTTAAGTTGTGAAAAACGATCTCAATTCAAAAGTCATTTGAAAGCCAAATCACTCATTCAGTATTAATAAGAAAGGTGTCTGATTGGTCAACCTTAAATGAGCTTATTGTAGTCGTTTGAATTGAAAATCTCGTAAAAGAAATAAATGCACTGCAATAATATCATTATAGATTAAACAATAGGAAACCTTTTACGTGTGAAACGATTGAGTGATTTTGTTTAAAACGAACTAAGCCACACCATGAGACTTTCAACTCAAGCGATTGCAATAAGCTGTTTTTAGATCGACGATCGACCAATAAAAATCTTAATAATCTTTTCCGTCAGAAATAAATGAGTAGTTTCGTTTAAAAATTACCAACCTGATTTGTTATATAACCAATCAAATTTCTCAGAAAGTTAGTACCAAGCAAAGGAAAATGATCTGCTTGACCCTTTCTAAGCCACATATGACTCATGTCAGCTCGTGTTGGGTGCATATAGGCTCGTCCCTTTCAAGAGGTGTTTGATGCGATCCTTGCCTTGAAAATTTGAAAGTTCCCTCAATTTCTTCACATGCCTGGAACATGAATTCAATCTTCCATCCGCACTAAAATCAGTGTTTCCGACTTGATTGTAAAAGAGTCCATAGAGTTTTGATTGAAGTTTGGTATAGGGCAGACACAAATGTCTCAAAATTCTCCGCAACAACGTGACGTTTAGAACAACTTAGATATTTTACGCGTCCACTTGTAAAGCTAACGCTAAGGTGGTGACAGTTTTTTCTTGATTTTGAATCAGCTGAGCTGAAGAGATTTTGACTGTGAAATTTTGCGGTTCTTTTAACCTTTCCAATTATCACATCCAACAATATTTTCATTGGAAAGCAAATGGTATGCTGTTATCGAGATCATCAAAGCCTGTTACTAAAAGTTGAGCCCGAGACTAGACTGTTTTTTTAAAAGAAAAAAGAAATTAAGAGTATAGCTCGAGAAGAGACAAGCATGTGTCTTGCCTTAACCAATAAAAAGTCTGAAAAGAACTTTGATTCGGGGCAGAGAAGTCAACGAGTAAACAATTTACTGAGGCTCTAGTGAGGAATATAACCACTTTAGCTTAATGGCCTTAGTTTTCAAATAATGTGGAAAACAAACATTAAAAAATTTCTCACAATTGATTTTTAGTCGATTATCTGCATTCCTGGTCAGAAATTGAAAATTCTGAAAATGAGCCCTTAGTGAAATTTTGAATTGTCCGCCTGCGATGCATATAATCACGAAAAAATGCCATCACCATCAACTTAACGTGAGCTTAGTTCTCATAAGAAATTGGGCTTGTTTTCCATTTTGCTTGAAAACAAAGTATACAGCTCACCAAAGTCTGTTTAGTTTCCACTGTGTCAGCTCTAAGTCAATCAGTAGATTTATTTCCCGCGGATATGATTCCCTGCACCTCTAATTCAAACCATAACCACATATCAAATTCAAACACTTTAAGCTCATATTTGGTCCGTTTAAACTTGGCAAACTTTCTGATCTAGTCAGTGGTCTTTGCATTTTGTCGGTTTTTCTTCTTTTACTCAGTACACTTACAGTTCGTTCTACTCTCTGATAGTACGTTACAGCAAAGTTGCAACCCCCCACTGACATTAGGAAAAGGCAATGCCTTAAAATAAGAGTGAATGGAATACCGCTGTAAAATAATTCTATCAACCTACAGGAGTAAGTAAGTAAGTAAGAAAAACCGACAAAAGTTTGGAAGAGCCACAAAGTAAAAGATCAAACAATATTTGGAAAAGAAATACAAATATGTATAGATGAAAGACTGACTCATTTGACAAAGTCAACAAACTTTCTTTCATTCTTAAGAAATCAAAAGTTTAAATTAAAAATTTCCCTAAGTCCGGTATCTGATAACATTGCACTTCTCCATTTCTTTTGGATTTTTTCTTTTATTTACACAAAATTAAACCTACATACTTCGAATATTTATTTTTGAAAGTCAAATCAATTATTCAACTTTACCTTAAGTTATTTGATGTGACCAACAAAACTTTTGCCTACTTATCAACTCTAAAAGGACAGAAATCCAAACATAAATATAAGCAACTCACTTTGGGTTCCCGGGATGCAAAGTTTTCAAATTAAGTCGAGTTCTTTTTGGATCATCGGCCCCAGGACAGCATGTAATAATTTCAGCTTCATCTTTAGTGCCATTGTGACCTCCGACAACTATTGTCACCATTGGGAGTGCCTGTAAATATGTTTGAATCAATACAGAAATCTAGAAACTGTATAATTATTCAATGCTAGAAACTAATAATAAATTCAAGGATATCTGTCAAGTGGAAATCAATAGAAAACGTACAGTAAAACCATAGGACGCATGTCTTACATCAAATTGAGATTATTTTGTGTTATTTTCATAGACCTTGACTTTGCTGAGGTTTTGAGTTATAGTAGGTTTGTTCGTTGAAGTCCCTTACCCTGTTGCTCCTAAAGAGCGTGTTTTGAAAAACCTAAGCTCGTCTGAATGTCAAACTGTGTATTTTTTAAGCCTTGGGCTTACCGTAGAGCGAGAACAGGTAACGAACAGAGCTTGAAAATGCCTTGGATTGTTCTTCAAAAGTGGGGATGTGGGGGGATTTCTCGGCTTAGCATTTTTTGAAAACGGAACAGGTCAGGCAAACCTTGGTCAACCCTGAGTAAAGTTCAACGAACTAAGTGATGAATTTCAGTTTCGAAACTTCACTCATTCATCTATATTATCTATATGTCATCACTTTGACACATGACGTCAAAATGATTTTAAAAAAAAATTTGTAACTCAAAAACTACGATATAAATAGACTTTCATATCAGTTTTTTACTTCAGATTTTCCACTAACCACTTATTTGTTGAGTCACCCTGTACCAGAATAAAGAATAAAACTTGACTACCAGACATCGCAAACATAGCAATCAAAACTTTTCATTGTCTTCAGTGTTTTAATAAACAACACCCAAGAGAACTCACAATCACATACGAAGATACGAGGATATGAAACCAAAACTTACCATAGGTAAAACAAATCCATCGTTATAATCAACATGTTCACCAATCAAATTAACACGTCCTGGTGCACAACAGGCGATCTCCGGAGCTTTACCGAAGCTCTTCTTGTACGTTTCCAAGGCAATTTGGTGTATTTCTTCGTACGTCGGCAGCTTTGTGGTTGAGTCAGACATGATGCAGCACAAGAATGTGGTATGTTACTTGTGTTTAATCTTTGTGGATTTGGTGTGTGCTGGAAAATGCTGGATGGTTATTGTTTATCTCTGTAGAGCTGTGAAAATAAAGCAAATACATAGTTGAGATATTCATTTTTATTTCAATTTCAATTTGATAAATGGTTGCAAAAATGTTTTTCAATACAAGGCGCCCGCCGCCTAGTGACAATCTGGAACTACGAATGGCAAAAAGGAAGCATGGTGGTTAATGATTTTCTTCGAAATTTGTCAATAGTGACATAAAATAAGTTCTACAGATATTGCGAAACATTCATTACGTGGATGTTTTTAGTCCTTTTTGTTTTGCATTCGTAGTCCGAACGTTACGACGCCGTCGGGCCTTGTGATAGGGATGGGTATTTTTGGAAGTCACCATCTTCCACAAACGGAAGTACCTCACGATCGCCACAGGAAAAAGGTGCTGAAAATGCTAACTGTTGAACATGATGCAGAAAAGCACCCACAGATATAATTTTCAGTTTTTAGCTTAGCTGCTGTATTCTGTTAAAAATAAAATCACATTGCGCGATGACTAAATGTTCTTTTATATTAATTTTTGGTGGGTCGTGCAGTTCTACCAAACAAAGCATCACATCGCTGTACCTACGTAAAAACATAAATCTTCTATTTTAACTTTTTTTTTTTCAATTCGCTTATTCTGATTAAGTGGTGACAACACTTGCATAAGTATTAAGCTTAAGGGAAATCAAAATGCGAAAAACGTTCCAAAAGACACGAGAGTATGAAAAAAAAGTTCTGCTGCAAATTAGAAAATATTCACTCTGCGAAAGCCGTCGAAAGCGTAACGCGATACGACACGTACCGAATGCAAAGAGGACCTGCAGTGGGGATATGAATTCGCCATCATGTTATTGTGCTAATTTTGAAAAATGACACAAAGGTATGCTGGGAAAGGAATAATTTTAAATGTTGATAAGGAGGAAAGCTAAACTGCACCATAGTTTGTGGCAAGTGCATTTGACTGAACATATTGAAACGAATGTACTTCAAATTGGAATATATCAACTCGTTCCAGCAGTTTGTTTGAGGGAATTCGGAGTAGGTGCTTTGAGCAACTTAAAGACCTATTAAATTAAGTAGGATGAATGGAGTAAGTTTATAGAAACAGCAGAGTTTACTATGAGGAAGACTTCAAACAGAGAAAAAGGTGTGTAAGTAACCGAATTTCATGTGCCGAGAAGGATTTATCATTTTGTGAAATAAACTTTAAATGCTACCCATTATCAGCGGAAAAGCATTCCAGTTGTTTTTGCAAGGCTTACGTAACTGCGGCACTCAAAAATATGCTTGCAAATTTGAAGCGATTGATACTCGTAACAATATTGCGTCTGATATTTCATTGATGAGTTTTGTTTATTATTCAGTCAATATTGACGAATTGGCACTCTGAAAAGCAATCATAAGTGTATTTGCATTTAAACTCAACTCAGAAGGTTGACATAATGAAAGGCCTTATAAAAATTGATAAGAATTAGAAAACTTAAGCTTTGTCGCATTATACAATATTTTCAAACAGTTTACTTGTTTGAAAAAGAACACTTTGCTTACACAAAAAAAAGTTAAAACACATATTTACATATTTACATAAAACCTACTCCACACATAAATCTGCGTAGTAGGGGGGTGCAGCCGGGCGACAAAGACCATTTGGCTGATACACCACAAGACGAACTACACAAATACTACATAGAACAAATAACACAATCATGACAACAGCACGCAGTAGTTACGGACGGTCCCCCATCTTGTCACTAACAGCGCTCATTCCGATTTAATTACGGTGTTCTAATGGGAACCGACTCTTTTTTCAGTTTTAAATTCATTTTTATTGTTCTTTCTTATAACTACTTACGTGCTAACAAAAATGGTTAAACTAGCTTACATTATAACTTAATTAACTTACTGACCCTAGGCGGGTACTCTAAATTATACTATAACTTATTTCTAATGCCTTTCGGCCTAATGATTTAATCTGTTTCTAACTATAATTAGTATTAAAGCTAAGAAAATTTCTAAAAAAAACTTAGCTAGGGAACCGACTCTTTTCGGTTGACAAGGCCGTTGTCAAAAGTTAAAACACGTACGAGCTTTGAACTATCATGAAAAATAAAACTTTCGGATAGTATATTTCCTCTTTTCCCGGAAAGGATATTAAGAAGAATAATCTAGCTCTAATTGTTTTCAACTCAAATACTGAAAACCGAACTGTTAAATTAAAATAAACAAATGCTGCTTTTCCTCGGAAAATTGAATTAGGTGGGTTTTCCGCTAATTGGATTTTATTCTCACTGAGCGAAAAAGTGGTTTTATTGAAAAGTATCTTTTTCAATTTTTCAATAACTAAGAATGACTTTTTGGTTCGGTTCAGACTTAAAATTAGAAAATTAAATTTAAAATTGTTTTTTAACAATGTATACTTTAGGACTTGATTACTCGATCACCTTCCACTGAATTACCTTAAACTAAAATGCTGATAGAAGAACAATGTATTAGCTTTGGTTTGGCCAACATTAGAGTTCATGGTGGTATGTGATTTAGTTGATTTTAAATTTTTTTCTTTTAACTAAGGAATTTTTTTTATAAGATTAACACTCCTGACTTAACGTAGGGAGATAGTCTCACCTAATGTCCGATTTATTTCATCTCTTAACCTGACATATCTGTCATGAGCGTTCGTCGCATCTTATGCAAAATACCCAGCATAATTCCTTTTTTAACTTCTCAAAAGCCATGTTCCAATACATTCTGCTATTTATTGGCAATGAATTATTTGAACGAGGTAATTCAAAAACTGGTGGTACCGTGGGGTGATGGTTAGCATATCCACCTGCTAACCCAGAGGTTCGAGTCCCAGCAGAGGCAAAAATGTTTTTTTCACTGGTATCGCCTTTCGCGAGGAATTGGCAAGTCCTCCGTTAGTATTCATTGCCATGAAAAGCGCTTTCTCGATTAGCCGTTCGGAACCGGCAGAAAATTGTAGGTCCCCTCCATTCCCTCACAAGGCATGACTGTGAGAAATGCGCTAGGCCCAGGGGCTCCTCGCTCTGTTGCGCCACCCAATTTATTTATTTATTTATTGGTCAGACATAAGAATTATACTCCAGTTTTGGACGCATGTAGGGTGTAGGCCTAATAAATTGAAGCCAGATCAGAAGGGGTGTAAAATTCCCAGTATAGTCATAAGAAACCATGGATAATGACAATGGGTTGTTGGTTGGAGTTTTCATAGCATTGAATTTCACTCGGTTTTTATTACCCCATATGACAACACTTTTAAGGTCAGAATTCAATGAGCTAATCATATGCAACCGTTACCAAACCACATCCAAAGAGCAAGTACGTGAATGTGGAAACGAATATAAAAATAATTTTAAATCCAACAAAAAAGAGACTCATCGATAACAAAAGCACGCATTTTCGATAAGAGAGCTTCATGCCAAACTCTATTGAATATCAAATGCAATAATCTTACGTTCTCCAAAATAATATGAAGATTGATTCCATTTTTTGCATCGAAAGCCATAAGAAACTTTCGTTCTTTAAGATATTTCATGAGTTGACGGTTTATCTACGTTTCCATGACCTTGGAAAGAAGTGAAGTAACTGCAATTGGACGGTAATTGGAAGGAAAAGATTCGCCTACTCCTTCCTTGGGAAGAGCCCAAGAGAATAGCATATATAGAAAAGCTTACGCAAAGAGTCATTGAAAGTGAGCGTTGGGACCGATGACATGGTAGTGTCTTATAGTTCTTAACAAAAGACCAAAAGCTTTTGCCTCTTTTTAGACACAACATTATTTTTGGTGGTACCCGTGGCGTGATGGTTAGCATGTCTGCCTGTTAACCCAGAGGTTCGAGGTTCGAATCCCAGCAGCGGCAAAAATGTTTTTCTACGGGTATTGCCTTTCGCGAGGAATTGGCAAGTCCTCCGTTAGTAAATTCATTGACTTGAAAAGCACTTTCTCAATTAGCTGTTCGGAATCGGCAGAAAATTGTAGGTCCCCTCCATTCCCTCACAAGGCATGGTTGTGAGAAATGCGCTAGGCCCCTGGGCTCCTCGCTCTGTTGCGCCAACCTATTTACTTATTTTATTTTATTATTTTTTACCATATTTTTTGGTCATGCAAAAACTTATCCTTTTATATATGAGCACTGCAGATCATTCTAGCCCGTTTGAACATAATACTTTTGAGCATACAACTTCTTTTGAGTAGCAATTTTCCCGTTCCCGTTAAGTCAGCCAACTGTCCTTTATTATCTGTCATCTGTCACTGGTCAATAAACGTCTTTCTTCCATTTTCTCTTTCGTAAGCTTAGTTTTATATGGGGTTTTAATGGAATATTCTTTTTGCTTATTGGGACTGGCCCTCAGGACGTGTAGGTACCGGCCGTAGAACTATGAAGGTGGGAGACAACAAGTTAGAATTTTCTTTTTTCCCCACTTTTTCGACACAATTGTTATGTTCTATTGTCGAAACATCGAAATTTTTATTGAAATTGAGTAGAAAAAATATAAAACTGAAATTCCACGAAAAAGTTGACTAAAAGTTTCCGAAAAGCGTATGTAAAAACGAGCTGTGTTTATGAACAAAGTCTTAAATCGAAAAACAAGAATTAATATTTTCACTAAACCACAAAAAAATCTTTCAACTACGAATGAGATTTAATTTAAAACAAAAAATACCAAAGAGCATTCATAATTCAATAAATAATTTAACTGAGCAAAATTAATTATCTCCTCAAAAAATCTACGTGGAGATTCAAATTTGTCGTTTTTGCTTTTTAGATTTTTTAATAATTTTTTAAATTTCAAAATGACTATTTTGCATGAATGAGTAGTACTGGTACCTCCCATAGTACCGTTTTTTTTCAAAACAAACTTCATTTTCAATGGCTATTCGATACTGACAAGATTTTGTATTTTAAAATCCGTAGGCAGTTTTAGAAAGATTGTATATCAGCATTTGAAAAATTTAAAAAAAGGCATGTTTTTGCGAGTTTTTTGTGATGAACCAGTTCAAATTTCTTTATTAAAACCAATTACACATTGAATAGTGACAATACAAGATTGTTGTGTAATAAATTGGCTTACAGCTCGATTGGGTTAGGTAACTGGCGCGTACACCGCACCAACTTTGGATTGATAGTGAGTGCTCAAGCCAATAATTTAGTTTGAAGGCAATCGTGAATCCCACAAAATTTACACCGGTCAACACAAAAAAAGAATTAAGGTATGGTGAACACCACGAATTGTTTTTTTCTCAAGACGTTCTGGGGCAAGCTCTGTTACCGGCTTAAGCTTCAATATTTCTGCATTGAAAAATTACCCTATACTGTCGAAAATATGCTCGATAATGTACAAAAGGTCCGAATAAAATTACTCAGTCCGTGTTTAAGAAAAAAATTCGCAAAAAAGTCCCGTTTTTCTTACATTGAAACCCTAACAACCCCCCCCCCCCCCCCCCCCCCCCCCCCTCTAACTTCTTAAAAGCTAATATTTTCGTTCTATAATTGCAATTTTTATATAGATTTGGTTATATGTATAATCAAAATATATTGGGTAAGACCCATGCGCAAAAATGCTGTTGGCCGGTGTAATAGCTTCCACCAGGTAATGTCGAGGGGGTTTTTCGAAATTTAAGTTTTTTTTTGGAGCACTTTGAAGGGAAATCGCGATTTTTCGTGAAAAAATTCGGCTAATTTGTTATTGTAAAATAACAATTATCAACAAATTTAAAAAAAAACTCTTTGTTACTACCTTGTAAATTATTTACAGAAATAGTGTTCAAAGTTTCGAAAAGATCGGTGCAGCAGTTTTGAAGTTATGAGCGAAAACGCTTTAAAGTTTTGAACACTAAGAAAAACACAAAGGAAACGCTATACCGAGAGGTATAGGTATTTTTCAGTACAAATTGTGTGGGCTGTGGCAGGGCGTAGTTAGGGGGGAGGATCAGGGGGATATATCCCCCCCATTGGTATCGATAATTACTCTACATAACCAGTCATGAATCAAATAAGTTAAGGAAACACAATCTGAAATTTAGTACGTACCTGTGTACTTCCTACGTGAGTTTAATCTTATTAGTACTCACAGGATTGTACATTCTATACCTACATTCTACGGGGAGAAAAAGTCAACTTCGTCTGAAAGAAATTATTATTTCGCCAAATCACCTAATCTTTTGAATTTCTTTTTTATATCGATTTTCCACGACAGGTATGTATGAAAAATCTTTTGGCTTAAAATCTCTAATACAACAGTTTGCCAAACATTACTGTAATAAAAATCGAGGTGATGCTCTTGCAAATTGTGATCTGGACATTTCTGTTTTGATCGGCCAAGGGTACGACGGAGCAAGCAATATGTCTGGTCGATAGAATGGTGTTCAGGCAATTATTCGCCAACAATTTGTTTCGCATGCTCTGTACCTCCATTATGCAGCACATTCTTTGAATCCTTTCAATATCTGTTTCCAGCAAAGTACCAGCCATTAGAGACTGCCTAACCACAAATGAAGCAGTTGACAATTATTTCAATACACCGAAAAGAAAAGATATGCTGCAAAAAACATTAAGCAAAAGCGTAGAGACTCCACAAAAAAAGACATTAAAAAGGCTGAATCTGGGGCGATGGATCTCAAAATATCAAGCAGTTGAAGATTTTGAGGAGCTATTTCCGTTTGTGTTCGTTCGAGACTCTTGACCAAATAAGAACATTGGAAAGTGACGTAAGGAACTTAAAAACGCTATGGATTTCGAGTTTTTAATTAGCTTAAACGTTATAAGTATGGTTTACCAACTCTCTTTGTCATTTAGTCGTGAGTTTCAAACAGTGAATCTAGACTTTGTACATGCTAAGGATCTCGCCAAAGATTTAAGGGATCAACTAAAAATTAAACGGGCAGAAGATGACTTGGTTCGAAAGTGTTTGAAGATGCAAAAAAAAAAAAAAAAAATAGCAGGAGTCCTTGACATTGACGTTAAACATCAGAGAGTAGTAAACCAACAAAAGAATCGTTCGAACCCTTCGGTTCCAAGTACAGAAGAATATTTTCGTGTCTCGATTTCTATATAACGGACCTTGGAAAATAATTTACAAACCATGAAAACATTCTAGGAGGGTTTTCGGTTGTTTTCAAGGATTATTCGTCAGAAATAGACAAAGCAGCTAAAAAATTTAATGAAATTGTTGAGTTTTACCAAACATATTTGGCTGCCGAACCATCTTCTGTTCTTTAAAAATTAAAAACTTGGAAGAGATATTTGATCCGAAAGAATGATACTTCATCTAAGAATTCATTGGAAGCGCTCGATAGCTGCCCCGAAGAAAACTTTCCTAACACATACATATATTTTATTCAGGATATAGTTATACTGCCCGTTTCAACGTCAACTCCCGAAAGAACTTTCTCCTATTAAAAAAGAGTAACAACACAAAGAAGCATGACCAACGAAGTGAGATTCTTAAAGATATATCTTTTTTAATAACAGTGTGATAAGCTTTGGATGTTTACTTATTTGCAAGGTCGTTTGAATTATTTGACTGCTCTAGCTATATTCATCGCGAATTACTCCTAGGAGCAGACGAGGTTATAAGTGTTTTATCTAAAAAGAACGGAAATAAAAAGAATTTTATTCGAAGATTTATTTTTTAAATTAATATTATTTCACGTATCACATCAATATTCAAATTAATGCGCATAATATATTTTCTTTAGAAAATATAATTTTTTATGGCAAACATAATGAATTCAATGAAGGTCTTATTTTTTTTTTTTTATTATTCAAACTTTAAAAAAATTAGCGAACTAGATCCATCCCCCTCCCATAGCGAAAAGCTATATACGCCACTGGGCTGTGTAAGCAACACTTCACTTTGTCTGTCTGCTTTTTGTTCCGACACGATAGGCAAGAGGTGTGCAAACTCATGTTCCCAGTCCCAATACAGGCACGAATAATAACTTCCATGTCCATCCTAAACGTAAATCACTTGATAATATCAATTGCTTTTCTGTTCCTAGTCTCTCTCTCTCTCTATTTCTTTTGAATTGAATAGAATTAAAAATAATCATGAACATGATAAACAAATTTTTGGAAATCTCACAATCCTACAATAAGTACAATCTAAACATACACATGTTTGTATTTGTTCGAATTAAAAGCTTAAGTGAACATAGATCGAATATTCAATGTTCATATTTTATAATAACTCTCAATGGTCTGCTCACTCAATTGTTTTCCAATATTAAAAAAGTTTACTTGAATTATCATAACATCTTACGATCAACTTTGTCTTTTGAGACGTGAAGCCACAACCTATTAGAATATAAATACATTCTATTATTTATTACTCCACAGAACTATACAGTTTTACAGCATAAAATTGACTCGATTTCTTTGTCTAAGTCCTTTCGTTCAAAGAAGAGGGGGAACTAGGTATGCTTACGTCCAAGTCAGATTTCAGGTATCTGATAGAATATTAAATGTTCGATGCTTTGCTCTGCTTTTACAGAAAACCATCTCCATCGACCTACTTCGTCGCACCTCTCATGTGTTATGAATGCTTGTGCTCTCAAAACTTACATTCAGAAATCATTTTCTTCTCTCTGTTGTGGGGTAAACAAAGAATTTCAGGAAGGGAAATACCCAAACCTAGACAGAGCCATTGGAAAGCTCTTTTGCAAACTTTTTCCTTCCTTAAATAAACACAAGGTCCCAATTCAGAAGTACTTAAACTATTAAGAACATGAATTTCAAGTAAAACTAAACTTATGTTTGTGTGTCAGCCAATAATTGACCATTCGCTGCAGTTTGCCTGTTTTAACATTGCCTGTCGAAGGGAACCACGAAGAAAGCACAGCACATTTACCAATCCAACCTTTCTCGAATTTCAGTCGTCCCTTCGTTCTGGCGACGCGATGCCGCGCCGGCTGACATGGTCGGTACTCGGTACTCGGTAGTCATAGTCAGTTTCAGTAGTTTGAGTTTCAGCTTCTTAGCTACACGAGGACTTACGAAACTAAAGAGAAGTTTCTTTCTACTTTGGTTTCTTTTAGCCATCCCATGACCAGAGACCAGTCCCACAATTACAACAACCTACTATATTGACTCTCTTATGATGGCCCCTTCGGGCAACCACCATTTACAAGTAACTACAGGCCAGAAGAAGAAAAACACAAAATACGAAACTTTTGTTAGACTTTTTGGGGGCCCTTGGTTGAATGGGTCTTGAGGGGGAGGACATGTACTTGCTACTTGCATGCAATGCCCAAACCAGTTTCTTTCCGAGATGAATGATTGCTGAATAACTTTTGTTTCACATTCGTTTGTTTTTTCACTCTGCAAACACAAAGCAATAAACGAAGAGAGAAAGAAAAAAAAAAGCCAAAACAATTGTAAAAGTTGGAACAAAAAGTGACGTTGAGATGGCTAACTCACCTTTTGCGAAAATTAATCCGAATACGAAAAACTTATTCCGGCTTAAGGTTGGTTTTTTTTTTTGTTTGCTTCGTGTTCTTTCTTTTTTTTTAATTTAGATTCAATTAATTTGCGAGCTGCGAACTGAGAACTGCGATACGATGCCGGTCAAAAGTTGAACAGAGTTCTATCAGCGAAACGAATTCGAAGCGGACTGAGTTGCATTTCGTAGTGTTTTTCGTTCTGTCACCGTCATAATCAATTTATCTCTTGTTCTTCTTCTTGTTTTCGCTTTTGCTATGGAGTATTCGTCTGATTATAACCACCATGCCAGTGCCCTAAGCCCCACGCTGTTATGGCGCTGTTTTTTTTTTTTTTTTTGCTTTTCTTTTTTCAATTGCTCTAAACTGTTTACCATCTTTGGTTCTCTTCTACACACGCTTTTATTTCGTCAAATTTGTGTGTAATCAAGTTGAGCACGTATCTAACTGATAAGGGAAAAGTTATGAATGGCATCGTTGGGACTTGGACACAATGTAGCACATTTCAATCAATGTTGTAGCGAACGGATGGCTTCCAATTTCGATGGGGACTATGAGATAAACTCTAAATTTTTGCAAAAAAATCGAAATTGGGCTCAGAAGTTCTACCTGCCTACCTTTTTTATCTTGCGATTAAAGATACTGTAAGTCAAGTTTTGGAATCGTGCAAAAAAAAGTATTTTGAGATAATGATAAAACAAGACATTACGTTGATAGATAATACGAAAAAATGGGTCCAGTAATTCAAAAAAGTATTAATTTTTTTTAATATTTTCTAAACAGTATGTTTGATTTTTTTTTTTTTTTTAATTTTTTCTCAAAATACCTGAAAACTTGATTTTTAAAAAAATAGTCCTTAAAAAAAGTGAAAATTAAGTGTTTTCTAAAAAAATTGGTGTAATGATTTTATTATAATTTAAGCGTTTATATGTATTAGCAACTGCAAGACAATTAATTTTTTGTATATTCCGCTAAGACCTTGGGAATACTTTTTTTTTATTATTTTATGCGCCTTGATCCAATTTTCATAATTAATTAATAGTTGTCATCCCCGTAACACCAAATATGTTATAAAAAGTGAATACTAGAACCTTTCACTCAGCCTTAAGATTTTGATACTGTACTTAGCACATAATTCATAATACACACATAAGTTCATACGAAACAGTCGGGAACATTTTTTCGTCTGTCCTCTTGAAACATATTAACTCTACGGTCACGGTTTAGTTTTTTAAATATTTTTTCTTTTACTTTTTATCAAGGGTCTGTTCATCAATTCTGGAGTAGTTTTTGAAAATATCGCTAAGAGTAATAAAAAGAAAAATACTTTAAAAATCATTTTTAAATTTTCTGTATTTTAATTACTAAAGCATTTGGCAACCATTTGTAAAATAAAGAAACAACTAGCAATTGGTTTCAACAAAATCTAACATAATCATTTTTATAACCCCAATACCGAAAAATATTTAGCACCCCTTAATTTTATCGAACCATTAACATACCAGTAAGACAATCTTATCAGAGTTTTTTTGAGTAATAAATGACGGTTCTGGTTAGGGTTACACGTAATTTGATTGTTAAATGAAGTAGATATTCAAATATACATAAGTGTGCTATGTTTTTTTTATGAACCTAAATATCCTAATCCTAATCCTAACTAATATTATAAATGTGAAAGTCACTCTGTCTGTCCGACTTTCTATGTTACTGTCTCCCGCCCAAATTACTGAACTGATTGATATGAAATTTTGTACAGAGATAGTCTAGAACCTGAGGAAGGACATAGGCTATTTATTTTATCCCTAAATTCCCACGGGAATGGGAACGTATACGGGAACTTAGAAGCTACAGTACCGATTTCGAAATTTCTTCCACCATTAGAATGCTACATTATCCCCGAGTAATTTAAAAATTAGTTCATTCCCATATTCCTACGGGAACCGGAGTCCTTACTAATATAATAAGTGCGAAAGAAGCACTGTCTGTTTTTCTTTCTATGTTACCATCTATCGCCCAAGCTACAGAACCGATTTAAATGAAATTTTATACAGAGATGATCTTGAATCTGAAGAAGGACATAGATTACATTTCATTCGAATATTCCCACGGGAACCAGTCTTCACTAATATTATAAATGCAAAAGTAGCTCTGTCTGTTCGTCTTTCTATGTTACCATATCTCGCCCAAACTAATGAACAGATTTAAACGAAATTTTGTACAGAGATAGTCTAAAATTTGAGAAAAGACATAGGCTATATATTTTATCCCTATATTCCCACGGGAACGAGAACGCATACCGGAACTTTGACACTATAGCACCGATTTCAAAAATTCTTCCACCGTTAGAATGCCACACTATCCCTGAGTAACATTAACTGTAAGTTATCCCCATATTCATAGGGGACGGGCACCATATTCCCATGGGAACGGAAGTACTTACGAACATTATAGATCCAAAATCAACTCCGTCTGTCTGTTTTTCTTTGTAACCATCTACCACCCAAACTATTGAACCTATTTGTATTATTGGGCCTGAACAAGAACATGGGCTGTATTTGTTATCCCAATATTCCTACGGGAACGCAACGTAAACGGGAACCTTGAAGCTACTGGACCGATTTCAAAAGTTCTTTCACCGTGAGGTGATTTCTGTCAAATTGTCGATTACACAGTTGACCTGAGAAGAAATGTCTATCTTGATCTTCAAATAAATATTGGCAATAGGTAATGACTGTGTGAAAAGTCGATTTTGGTGAAAACTAATGATGTTGATGTTGACTAGGATGTTGTCGAATATCTATCAGAAGACAATATTATGGACACTGAGCAAGTCACATCATACCCTATAGAGTTTCTCAATTCAATCTTAGAATTATCTGGAGTGGCTGCAAGTTGGTGTTCCAGTGCCAATAATGAGTAATCTAGAATTGTACACAGCTACAAATTACACATCTGGGATGCGGCATTATAAAAGCTTCAATAATGTCTGAAACAGCGAAAGGAGAAAACTATTGATTTCCCGTATTTCTTTAATTCCCACTGATTTGTCACTTTAGTTTAAAAGAGTAAAAGTAAGAACGTCGTATGTCGAATCGTCGTCGAATGTGTCTTATTTGCAAAATAAGTAGCCTAAAAAATTTAAAATGCTGCCGAAAGTCACTATTCCAAGCGGACGAAGTCGCGGGCACAGCTAGTATTTAATAAAAAACTCTCAATGTACCCGAAATGTATGAAATGTATGCTGCAAAATACCCTTTTCTACTTTAAGACATTTAATACCAGACACCTTACATACATGAAACAAATATTTAATAGGCCTTTGAATTCGTGGACTTCGATTTCTCGATGCAACACAATACATGTTGCAAAAACATTTGTAAAACATTTGCACGTTTCTTCTGACGTGTCAAAGTGGTTCTCAGGGCGCAATGCTTAGCATTTCTGCTTATTACATCGATTAGAGGTTCAAATCACGGAAATATTTTTTTTTTTCATTATCTCGAAACAAATTCAATGAGCCAAAGCTCGTATCAAAAACTTTGCTGATGCACTTGAGCCCGTTAGGCCCCATTGTGGTACCACAAAGGATCTTATCTATTCTTTCATTTACAAATAGATTCATTTTAAGCATCTAATGAAGCCAAGGGGGTGGATGTGATTTATGCCGAAATAAGCACCACTACCCCGATACACGGATAAAAAAAAATTTCATCGAGTAAACTACGGGTTGAATGAACCGATTTCTCGTTGCATCAGAGAAACCAACCTTGTTAGTAATATTGACATTTTAATAATTGCTCAAGAGAAGCTTTTAAAATATATTTATTAAATGTCATCTTATCATAATTGAATATATTCATTTTATATCTAGTCTATAAGAGCTTATGTATCTCTGATTGATGAAATAAAGAATAATAATAATAATAATAATAAAACTCTATCGGACCGCTGATGTCATCAACCTGGCGCATGAAAGAAAACCATAAAGTCTCCCTGCTTAGGCATCTAGAGGAATTTACCAAAACAAATGGTTCTAAGCCATATTGGATTTGGACAGAGGACAGAGCAATCAATTTGTGAGAGTTTTAGAAGGTTTGAATAAAAGATAGAAAAAAACTTTACTCTGCCCAGTTATGCGTACTTGGAGGAAGTTTATGTAAAAAAAATATGGAAAGTAGATCCATTTGCATAAAAAGTGAGTTTGAGCTACAATCAGTAATATATGGACAATGCCCTAGACATGTCATGAAAATCTTTCTAGGCAATTTTAACGCAATGCAATCGGTAAACATAGCCTGCATGACAAAACATCCGCGAAAACGGACTCAGACTAATCAATTTTTCAGCGCTTGCCGCATCTCAAAATTCATAAGAGTACATGCATGGCGATCCCCAGATCAATCAGCCGTGAAACCAATTGACCGTGTTGCGATCGACGCAAGGTACTCTTCCAGTGTGATAGATGTCCGAGCTTTCCAATGGGCCAACTTTGATTCGAACCACTTCCTTGTTGTAACCATGGTACGAATAGGAAATTCTGTTCCTGACTCGCGCGAGCCAACGCTGTGAACAGTTATAACGTCGGCAAACTACAATCTTAAGAGATTGCCAGTGTCTTCTCACATCGAGTATGCCTCCAACTATCCGTGAATCTTTTGCCGCCAGCATCAAGCATTGAAGACCAGTGGCACCAATGCCAACAAGCCATCAGAACCACTACCTCTGAGGTTCTGGGTTTCACTCGACCCCTTAAACGAAACCCTTGGTTCGGTGAAGGACGCAAGCAACCAAATGCAGCCAAACAAAAATCACGACAAATGTTGATGCAAAAGAGAACAAGGGCTGCTTTCGATCAGCTTAACGAGATTTACAGGGAGAATGGAAGGGAAGAACACCGAATTCTCAAAACGAAAAAAACAGCATGAGAAGCACTCGTTTGAGTAAATTGAGAGCTGCCGTGACAGGAATGAGATAAGGAAGTTTTACCAAAAGGTAAAAAGATTTTAGCTGGGTGGCAAAGCCCAAACTCACGCCTGTAAGGGCACAGTCGCTACTGAGGATCTGGAACGACCACTTTTACAGATTGCTTAACGGTGATGAAGACACTAATCCTGCTGTCAGGCAGAATGCCCCATTAAACTTGAACGATGGTCAATAATGACATCCTCCCGACCTAGAAGAAGTTATGCTTGCCTTATGCAAACTTAAATCAAGTTAGACTACAGCTGTAACGTAACAATAGACAGACACAACTTCGAGGTAGTACAGGACTTTTTTCTACCTAGGATCCGCTATAGACACGGAATCCAACATCAGTGCGGAGATCAAAGGGAGCATTATTCTTGCCAACCGTTGCTTCTATGGGTTAAGAAGGCAATTGAGAAACAAATCCCTCTATAGAAACACAAAGGTAACACTAAAATTTTGGTTAAGGCTCAAGTACACCCCGAACTGTAATGTATCAGAAAGCTTTTCGAAGAAATACTACCGGAACCGGATTCACTCCAAGTTAAAAACGGTTCACAATAAGAGCGGTTTACTAGTGTGAAGTAGGTAAGCGGGAGAACTGTGATCACTTCGAGATCACGGTGCCTGTATCACAGCGAAATTAGGAAGAGAGAAAATGAGCGTGAATGGGTAACACGAACTTGCGAACTCAAGGCTGAGTACAAGATTTTAGTATTCGCTCTTCATAATATATTTGATGGCACAGGGTGCTAACCGCACATCAATTATGAAATTGAAAATACATAAAATTTTGAAAGAAAAATTAAATAAAATATTCTGAAGGTCTTAAGCACAAATATAAAACAAACAGGTTTTTACAAATCCTTGAACAAATAAACGCTGCAAATTTAGTCAATATCGTAGACAAGATTTTTTTTTTCGCTTTTTTCAGAATCAAGTTCTTTTAAAATTCAAGTGTGCAAGTATTAAGATCTTGCTAGAAGGTTTTCAGACAAAAAAAAAGTTCAAATCAACTGAGAGTAAAATGGCTTCCCCAGCTCTATGTTTCACTCAACTAATACTTACTTACTTAAGGTTGCGCTACAGTCCGGGTTGGACTAGGGCCTCAACCAACATGCTTCTCCAGCCAGCTCGGTCCCTAGCTAGCTGCCTCCAGTTTTGCACGCCAAGTTGGTTGAGGTCCTCTCCAACTTGCGTGCGCCACCTGAGTCGCGGTCTTCCTCTACTGCGCCGTTCCTTTGGGATTGGATTCGAAGACTTTTCGGGCCGGAGCGTTGGTGTCCATTCGCTCTACATGACCCAGCCACCTAAGCCGCTGGACCTTGACTCGTTTGACAAGGTCAGTGTCGCTGTACAGCCCGTACAATTCGTCGTTAATTCTTCTTCTCCACTCTCCATCTATGCAGACGGGACCAAAAATCACCCGAAGAATTTTTCTCTCGAAGTATCCTAAAGCGTTCTCGTCTGCCTTTGACAAGGTCCATGTCTCTGCGCCATATATAGTTTCTTTCTATCCAACGTGACGGTTGCGTAAGAGGTTCGGGGATTTTCCACAGGTATCACCTAACGCGAGCAACTAACGTTATATATAGCGGTATTTTCGAAATCGGCCAAAGATTGTATGTTCCTTCCATTCCATCACAAGGTATGGTTGAGATAAATGCACTTGGCCCCGAGGCTCCCTGCTCTGTTGCGCTATCCTACTGATTTATTTGATACCATATAGTACCTTATCATTGTTATGTCCACCTTCAAGAGAATGTTTTTTTTTTCATTTGACTCATATAACATCACTTATCACTGTTTTCTATATCGGCGGGTCTCATGGTCTCATTTTTGTTTCCCAATTATCTTGTTTCAACATGTGTGTTAAATTATCAAACACCCTGAACGAGCAAGGGCACGACCACATTGCATCCTTGAATATATTTAGAAATTTGCATCTCATACCCGTTGATCTCTTCGTAATTGATCAGTGATGACTCTCCGGATGTCATCGATCCTTAATTCAAACGGCAAATTCGAGATACAAATGTCGAAATGTTAATTTATACAGCTAAATACTTTCCAAGATATTTGCGAATAGCTTCTGTTAATTAGTAGATCTTTTGTCGACTTTTTGTTTCTGCCCGCTTCAACTGCATACGAGTGATTAGTCGGTATGGTTAGCAGTCGAGCTACTGAGCAACCTAATCATTGCGACACGTGCACCACAGCCTGAGTATAGTACTCGGTTTGACAGCAGCAAATTAGCCGATAACCTTCTTGCAAGAATTGATTGAAAAAAGCCGCTGTTTTCACAAGATTGCTATGTAGAGCATTTCTTTTGAGGTGACTTTTATAAAACATACGTCTTTCAGAAAACTATTTATGGAGCACAACATTTTCATTTCCATTACTTTGTTGAAAAAGCACACATTTTGCTTAAAAATATTTTCATTGAAAACTGTTTCCAAAAATGCTACGGTCTCAATTCTGGGACATTAAAGCCTGAAATAATTTTTACATACACTTAACAAGATTCCCAGCCTTACCCACCCCTCAACTTACAGAAACGAAACCACCTTTGCTTCACCAATTTGACCTCATTTTTAAAGCAACTATTTCCTTTTCTAAGAATGCCAATAAAGGGCAAATATCCAGAACAACCACTCTCAAATCCTGTTTTATGTGTAAGGACGATGGAAAAATTCCTACCTGAATAAAAATTTCACTGCCCAAAAAAATAATGAAAATTACTTTTGTTCCAAGTGCTTCGAGTACAGGTCACTTGAACAGTTTAAATTGAATTGTCTGCTGATTGCAAGAGATACCATAATAAGGCAGAAAAAGTTGAGCACCTTCGATTAAAGCATAAATTACGTAATGAGATGTACACTCTTAAAAACCACTGAAGCTTTTAAAAGAATTCTTTTTTAAATAAGTGCTTCAATTAGCCGCAACATTCACGTCTCTTCCAACGAATTTGTGATTACGCGAGCGTTAAGTTACTTAATCACAGGCGCATGAGAACCATGCGGTAAGAGGTATCACCATCAACGACTATGAGAGCATTTCAATAACTATACTTGTGTTCTTATCACCAACAACGCTTATTTATTTATTGCTTTATTTATTCGATGCTTCAAATCATGTAAGTGTTCTGTTTACAAAAATTTATAATTAACCTTCAAAAACAACTGTTCGCAGCTGATTATTTATTGGCAAAAAAAAAAGAAACAAAAATTTCCAATATTTACCATCAATCTCATAAATCTCAACAAATATTCATCAATTTACCACATGAATTCATCATGGATTCTGTCTGATTCTGAAGGAAAAGAATCAATTCATGGAACACATCATCAACATTATCCATGCAAGCAGGCAGACGGTAAATATTTCCGGGCCTGCAGTCTGGAAGCACTTAAGATAATGAATTGTGCTCAATGTTTATCCAGAGCCTAGTGTGAAAGCCTAGGCCTGATTCCGTCAGCATTGGCAACCAGTCAGCTGCCCGTGCAGTGATAATCACAAATATTTTAACTCAGATTCCATTTGTTTTCTTTTCACAAATAAAACAACAACAACAAGGAATACCACAAAAAGAAACAAACAAAAGCGGAACAGAAAAACATCATTTTGTTGAGTAGTGTACACTGATAAATGGCATTGTAATGGAAATTTATCGTTGCAAAGTGGCTACTTCAAAAAGATTACGTATACGTCACAGTGAGGTTCGCAATGGATTGCATGGATCTTTGATTAATTTTTTTTTTTTCCTGTGCTGTTCCTTCCCCAGCACAGGGTTGTTGTATAATAAATCATGACTTTTTTTCTTACTTTTGGAAAAAATATAAATCGGTTTTAAAACAGGATGAGATGAATGAATATTTGACACCGTGAATGAATTAAAAAAAAAAAAGAAAAAAACATAAACGAATACTTGAGTGACATGGCAATCGTATGTGTGGAGCGCGAAGAGTACCGCAATCAAGAAATGAATTTCACACTCGTGTAGATCCAAACAGCCCCTGAAAAGATTTTTCATTTTGTCAGGCGTTTAGGCATCATTTATTAAGATTGGTTTCAGATTTGCTAACAAATGTGTGTTGGTGATGGTTTATATAAAGAAAGTAAGTCTTATAAGGAAGCAATTCGCAGTCTTATGAATAATAAACGGTTCAATTATACAATTCGTTTCCGTATAGAATGACAGTGTAGCAGACACTTCTTATGACAGTTTTGTTTTGATATTTTTAGTAAATGGTTTCAGGATAACAAAATATAGCAGCTTTTGCAAAAAGTTAAGCCCTTCGAGCTCGTCATGTGATGTTTAAGGAAACACTCGTTGCCTTTATTATTGGATTATTATCATTGAGCTCTTCAAGAAGAACATCATAAAGAACGTTGGAACGCCTCAAAGAATATCTTACTTAGTTGGAGCTGAAAATTCAGTAGACACACAAACCAAGACCATACTCCTGGTTTTCGGTATCGCTACAACAAAAATTTTTCGGTTGTAGTCTTAAGATCTTCGTCAGTATTGCTACAATTTGTTTGAATTTCAACAGAACAATTTTGAAAACAATCATTTTAAGCATTTAAAAATTTAGGTTTATAAACATTACTGTACAAGTAGACCTTCGTTGTACCATGAATTGATACTTTGCTTGGGATGATCCTTCTTTTTTTTTTTTCTTGAGGTAGTTCTGAAGGCTGAACTCCAGCAACATTTTTGACAAAGATTGGCAACAACATGCATTACTGGATGTATGTGTACATTGTACAACACCAACATACGCTCTAAACGTCATTGTAGGACTACCACCAATTCACCTCTTCATAAAAATGGAAGCAAGACTAGCGACACACCTCTTCCATCAAGGACACATTAAATCACATTCAAACCCGAAAAAATATCTGTCAATAATAGAAAGTCTAGAAAAGCTTTATACCTTTTGTATGTGCTTGGATGCTACTATTCCCATGTACAACTTCAAACTCAGCTTCTCCATTGTCATCCCCCCTAGGGAAGACTGGGAGAACACAAAACCTCATCCTTCAAGGCAAAATATGGTCTGGTATACGGACGGCTCAAAAATGGAAAGGAATGGAATGGTACAGGTTCCGGCATTTTCAGCGATTGTCCCAGAACCAATTTCTCAGTAAGTATGGGCAGTCACTCGTTTATTTTCCCAGCTGAAGTCTTTGAAATTAACGAATGTTCGAGAATAATATGTTCATCGAACACGAAAAACAAAACAATATTCATTTTTTCAGACAGCGAAGCTGCACTAAAGGCGTTAAGCTGTCATAAGATCCAAACTAGTCCAAGAGACAGTCATGTCACTCTCTGAACTAGCAAGGAAAAACACTGTAATCCTCCACTGGATCTCAGCACACAAAGGCTATGATAGTAACGAGTAGGCAGACATCTTAGCTAAAGACGGCGCATAAAATCCATTCGTCGGACCTGAACCCTTCTGCGGTGTAAATAGAAGCACCTTCGAAAACACTGCCAAGAACATCCTACTGGAGGAATCAAATAAAGCTTAGTAACTCATCTGGCCAAATCTGTTCAACTCTTTTTGCCACTATACATATACTGAAAAAGCATCAAAATTCTTATTGAACCTCAATAGGAAAACCATAAAAATTTGCACAGGGTTACTAACCGGTCACTGTTCTTTAAAGAAACATCTTCATCAAATGAGGCTGGTAGCGGACCCCATCTGTATAGACTATGCCTCGAAAATTAAGAAACATCTCTTCACATCATTACAGAATGTCCAGCACTTTTCCACCTTAGAAAGCAAATACTTGACTATGAGATCATCCCCTAGAAAAACTCAAACTCATTCACCCACAGAAGATTGCTAACTTCTGGTTCAATTTAGGAGCAGGAGAACTGCCCTGAAACCTCACATGGGCTGGCACAATAGGTTTCATTCAGACACCGCAGTACCCAGAGCTGAGCAAGCTCTACCCTCCCCCTAAATCTATCTAATCTATCTATCTATTTTTGAGCAGTTATCGTTTTTTGCAAGGAACTAGGCATCTAGGAAGTCCTCCGAAAGAAACATTTTTTCACCAAGCACTTCGATATCATCGAAAAATTCCTCCATTCTTCATAAGTTATGGTTCAGTGAAATCAATTAAACCCCGGTCTTTCGCGAGGTTATTGTGCTAAAATATTTATCTATTTTTTACTCTGTTGTAGTTGTATTCGGTGGCCCTTAAAGAGAGGATATTTGCCAAAAACATTTTGTAAATCCTTACACGATGAGCCTATTGGCAGAAAGAAATGTCAATGAGTTGATGTGCTATTAAGTTCAGACTATACAATTAGTTGGACAGACTTTGGCTTTAACGACCAATGTTGGACCCTCAGGCGACCGGTTGTCCAACATGTTGGATGATTTTCAAATGTTTTTGAAAATTTTGAAGTTGTACGGGAGCGTAGGAATATGTGACATAATGTTGGACGACAAATCTGATAAGTTTGAACGCAAACTTAATCCGATCATCCAACATTTATCAAAAGAAGTCTTTCCAAATAGTTGTACAGTGTGAACTCCGCTATTCAATGAAATCCAACACGATCTTCATTTATAGCTTTCTTGAGTATGAGCATTAACAAAAAGCATAAGTATTGAGGAAGTATCTTTATGCATCCATGGAATCGTCTCAGGTTGTATAACGTGTCATCAATCGAGTCATTAAAAAAAAAATATATATGTCGTGCGATTCGTGTTGGTTCGTGTCGGTTCGTTTGAAACGAAGATACATTTCTAAAGAAGGTTTCCAATTGATCAGTCTTAAAACAAATCTTATTTCTGTCGTATGCGTTGAAAATCTTATGGTGTTGCCAGAAATCAAATGAATTTTAAACTGATATCATATAACTCATGGAAATAAATGCACATAAGCTTATTTTAGATCGGTATAGTAAGAAACTTTTTCCATCGAGCCAACACGAATTACACCCTGAGATTTTTAACTCAATCGATTGCAGTAAGCTCGTTTCAAATTGATCAATTGGAATCACTTTTGAAAGAACCGACACGAACAACACGATGAGTTTTTTCCCTTCAAATTATCAAAAATTTCGTACTGTTCGAACAAACACGAACTAAACCATCGCCTTTTACTCTCTCTCAAACGCAAAAGAGCTGCCCGGAAACTACTCATGGATTGACACAATAGATTTCAACTAGACACCGCATTGCCCAGAGATTAATAAATTGAAATCTAATTTACATCCCAAATGCGTTTTGAATATGTAAGCTCGTGTGCTTGTTTTAACATCAATTTAAAAAATCTTAACGGCTTTAATTACTTATGCTTACTTACGTTACTATGACTTTTATCTTTGATATAAATTGCAAATCATGAAAATTGGTTATTATTTCGAAACTGACTTTCCGACATTTTTTTTAATTGGGAGAGTTATATAAGAAAACATTTGACTGTCAAAAACAAGTGGGGTAGACTATACCCCCCCGCATATTGATTTCAATCCAGTGGCCCTAACAGTCTTTCCGACTAGAGAAAGCTGGGAGGAAAACAGGGTTATAAAAGAAAATCACATTTCCGTCTTCACAGATGGTTCCAAAACGGACGAAGGGGTAGGATCAGGTATCTTCTCAGACTACCCTAACATGAATAGATCAATAAAGCTTCCCGACTTCTGCAGTGTCTTTCAAGCAGAAGTACTCGCAGTGTGCGAAGCCGCGAAGCACCTTGCTACGCAAAACTTGATCAACAAAAATATTGACTTTTTTGTAGACAGTCAGGCGGCCATTAAAGCTATCTCATCCATTATCACAAAATCCAGGCTAGTAGACAGCTGTCGCAGTAACCTTAGACTGCTCAGTGAGACAAACACAGTTAGTTTAACCTGGGTTCCAGGACATCGTGACATTATCGGTAATGAAATGGCGGATAAGCTGGCAAAAATCGGGTCAGCACTCGAATCCAGTGAAGCGAACACTTCAGTTCTAAAGCCACTAGAGCAAGAAAAAAGCAGAATCAAACACAATTTTCTAAAAATCGCCAATGACAGGTGGTCATCTTTAGAAACATGCCGAGTCTCTAGAAACCTTTGGCCAGATATTTCCAAGAAAAAAACAGAATTTCTACTCCAGCTAAGCAGACCTCGGCTCTCTCTGTTGATTGGCATTCTCACGGGTCACAACTCGTTGTGTACCCACATGATGAGAATGGGCATTAGCACATCCGACTTATGTAGAGGATGCCAAGATGAGGAGGCAGAGGAGGGATCTTTCCACTTCCTCTGTGAGTGTCCTAGCTTAGCCCACACTCGGAAAAAAACCCTCGGAGAATACTTCTTCGACGAACTGGGCGACATCTCTAACCTCCCACTGAGCAACGTCCTGAAATTTACTCAGGGCTCCAAATGGTTCAGTGGGAGTTCCCTACCACAATAACCATCCACCTCTCAAATCCTCCCATTTCCTCATCCTCTGATTTCCCGGGGAGCACAATGGATCCTCGAGATCCGAGTGAGGTGTTGCCACTTGTGGCTGCACCCCCCATTCAACCTAACCTAACCTAACCTATATAAGAAAGCATTTGACTGTCAAAAACAAGTGACTGGGTTGGACGAACTTGCTTTAGTAAATTTGTAACGATAGTAAAACTCTTGAAGTGAAGTGTAAGCAAAAGCTGAAGCTTATTATTATTTTTTTAAATATTATGAGAGAAAAAATATTATTTAAATCGATACAGCCGTTTTTAAAATATTAGGAAAAACAAACTAAGTTGGCCTTAACGTAAAAAACAATTCGTATGCTGGATCCATTAGAAAACATTAAGTCAATAAACTAAGGCCCTATCTTACTCTTTTTCTTCATACTTGATAGCGCGACGAGCATCGCAATTTAAAAGGGATCAGAATCCGTCTAGTTGTCTGCTTCACAACCCTCAGTTTGATTATGAAACCATTTTTTCAAGATTAACAATTTAAACTTCATTTTTATTTAAATTTCCTTTCAACTCGATGGAAGTTTCCCGCAACCTTCTTCGGTACTCAATTTCAATGGGTAAAAATGATTTTCAAATTTGCATTTCTAACACCAAGCCAAAATGGTAGTATTTAATTAGGGCGAATTTTTCAATCACTCAACAAATGCAGTATGAAAAAAAATGGCTTGAAATTCATTTAACTTTACATATCCATCACGAATTCACGCTAGTCATGTGATTGAAATATAAAAAAGTATAAACAACTTTCTTTTTAAGCAATTTAAATAAATAACTGAAGAGGGTTGTGAAGGTATAAGAAGCTTTTCCCTCGAATTGCTAAGAAAATTCTTTAAGAATCAGCTGATTTTAATCAGAAAAACCTACCTTCCGATAGCAAAGCTTTCGTATGTACAATATATTGTATATCGAAAGCGTTTTTGAGTGAGTTTTCATTGCAAGTCTCTCATCTCTACTCGACAACATGGCAAGATCAACAACCACTAATTTCGTTGAATTCGTCTCATTCACCCACTCTGCATTGGAAAAGGATTAGAAGTTGATGTTATTTCAATAAATTTTAGTAAAGCCTATGATAAAATTTCCTATAGACTAATTCCTTTTAAACTATCTACCCTCAGCTTTGAACCCATCTTATTGCAATGGATTTCCTCTTATTTGGAAACCGTCATTACCGTGTTCGTTTTGAGTCATCCCTATCAAGTTCCTTTTTAGCTCCCTTTAGCCTCCCCCAAGGTAGTCTTTTAGGTCGTCTTCTTTTCATTCTTTCTATTAATGACAGTGAATCGATCATTAGTCATTCCACTACTTCACAACATGCAGATGATAAGATTTTCAAGATCATTTTTTGACCAAGTGATTCGTTTTACATTTTCAACAGGATCTCGACAACTTTATAATTATGGTGCTCTAAAAAACTTTTTGGAATTTATATAAATATAAATATTTTCCAAGTGTCAGTCTATTACCTTCTCTCGTAAGATCTTCAAATCTCCTCTTCGTTGCAACCAAACCATTTTGTCAGTTGAGGCTATTTGCGACCAAATACTCATCTCCATTTCACATATTGATGATATCGTATCGTTCACCAGCTTCGATCATCTTCTTTTATGTTCTTTAGTCACACCACTTTTCTATTCGTCAAAAAATTCAATTAATCACACTTTGTCTTAACCAGTCTTTATATCACAACTTCACAGTTAGGCTGAACTCTACCTGCGTCAGCGGCCTTTATTTTTTAAAGAAAAGCATTCTACTACTATCGAACTTTCTAGATAAGACAATAACCGTCTAGTAAATCTCGAACAGTTTGTGTTCCATTTCCTCCCTAAATATTGTATGGAAATACAAACAATCCCTGTTTGCCCTGCATTACACATTGTGTATACTACTTAGTTATATTTCTGGGCGCACACACTATGAATCACAAACAGCCCCTTTTTGTGGAAAGTCCATTGGATGTGCATTATAATATTGTACCAATTTGGTACTTGGCAATATTCAACGATTGTGGGACACATACGCATCCCGATCCTCTTTTACAAGTTCACATTTCTAGAATTGAAAATATTCAGCGTTTTCTTCGATTTCTTCTGAGAGGTCCTTCATGGAAAAGCCCTGCTTCTTACTAAGATCGTATCGAGTTTCTCAGCATGAATACGTTGAAAGATCGAAAAAAAAGTATTGGATATTCTTTTTATTCATCGAGTTTTTTCAGGAACCGTTGACTGCACAACCCTTGCTTAACAACTCTATCCTCCTTAACACTATCCTCGATTTTTTTATTTACCCGCTCATCGAACTTCAAATGAACCTGTTACCCGAATGCTGAGTAATGTTAGTTCGAGTTTTAATAGTTTTGATTTTAACCTCAGTATTCCTTGTCCAACTAAATTAAACAAAATTAAAGTACTACGTTCCTTTAATCTTTCTTTAATCTCTGGCATAGCTTTCATATTTCTGTTATCGACTTTGCTTGGTAAAAAGTAAAAACTATTTTGCTGTTAGTCTAGTGTTTTTGTACCACGCTTAAATGATTTGATTCAGGTCCTGTGCAACAAACCAACCACACTCACCGTAGCTGCAAACGCACATTTTCTGCATATTTACCTCAACAAAAATTAAGTCTCAGAAAACATTTTAATATTTTTATTTTATTCATACATATCTAAACTTAAGAAAGCTTTACGTTTGACAAAATAATCCTTAAAATTCATATTAAAAAATATATCAAGAAACGATTTTGTGAATGTGAATAAAAAAAAAAAAAACAACTGAAGTGTACTATGCACTTGTGTTGAGTATAACCACTTTGATATAAAATTAAATGTCATCCTTAACTCAAAAATGAAGAGAACAAACTTTTATAAAACACAAGAAAAACTAACTTTAAACGAAAATGAATTGCAAAACGGACATGAAAAATTAAATACACTAATTAAATAATAAACACAGAAAACAATAAAAACGAAGGGCGGTGTAACTACCCCTGCACACAACACAACGGTGATGAGAAGCCAAAGTGTTGGTGACTCCATCGGGAAATTTTCTATGAAGAATGTAATTTGCTGGCAATTAATTTAAATTACGTCAACAGCCCGGCTCGCTGAAATTGAAGAACTGAGTGGACGTGAGATCCCTGGTGTCCGAACAGGTTTATTTCCTGTGGTTTTGTTCCATTTTCTTACACTTTTTCCTCCTGTTTTCATTTCTATTTACTTTTTTTTTCATTTTTTTTTTTAGTTAATCCTGGGGTTGTTCATTGTTTCTACAATTTGTGACGCTATTGCTCTTGATGATTTCCGCTCACTTTTTTCACTTGTTTGCTTCCTTTTATTTTGTCTCTTCTGCGTTGAGTGCGACATTTTTTTTTGTAAGCAATTTTATTTATTTAATTTACATAACTTCACTTTCAAGTTGGATAAAAAAGTTATTCTTTTTCCTTTTTCTGCAAAAACCAAGGACGATTTCATTTGAGTCCGTGAGTTGCTTGCAACTTTAAAAAATGTAAGTAGGTAGGTATAAGTTTTGAGTTTTTACTGTTAAATGAGATGCGGGAATGTGATGAGGTTATCCGTTTGCCTGGTTGTCGCTCGGCGAAGGGACACAATTTGTTATGATCGTCCTTTCTTGTGAGTGTTCTGGTTTTTTTTTTTTGTTTTTTTTTTTCTGTTGTTGCTCCTTCTAATTTCTTGCACGTTGGAAATTTTTTCCTTGAAGAGGCAACGGTGGGACACCTTCGTTTGCCAGCTGTGGACGAAAAGAAGAAGAGAAAAAAAATAACGATCAAATAACATTGTCATAGAAGAGGAAAATGGAATGCTAAGAACGTCAGTAAAAATAAATTACCCTACATTCTAAGACAAAATGGTCACCATGTGCAAATGCCAGAAGGAAGTGCGAGGATTGATCCTTCATTACAAATTCATGCCAAGGATTAACCTGACGGCTACAATTATGCAGAAAACAGTGCTTATCCTTATGCTACGACTATGACTGTCTCGTCGGACTGCAAACAATTTGGTTTGAGTGCTCAATTTTATATATGTGCCTATGTTTTCTTGCTTGTTTAACCAAACCATGTTGGTTTAAGTGGGCATGTAGTAATTCGCAAGGAGCGCATATACAAAGTAAAGTGACGGTAATTGAGTTCTTATCTTATTTTTATGGAATGGTTTAAGTTTCTTTCCTTCCTTAATTTTAAGTTAAAATTAAAGACATACATTCTTTGGAGTAAAATTTAAAAAATGGAAAAAATTTATTTAAATGACATGAATGTGACAGTAAATAAATAAATAGATAAATAAATAAATAAATAAACAAGGTGAGGAGCCCCGGGCCAAGCGCCTTCCTCACAACCATTGCCTTTGTGTGGGAATGAAATGGACCCACAATTTTGTGCCGATTCCAAACGGCTAAACGAGCGAGCGTTTTCATGGCAGTGAATTTATCATCGGAAGGCTTTCCAATTTCTGACGAAAGGCGATAATCGTGAAAAGCATTTTTGATTCTCTTAGGACTCGAATTACGAACATCCCGGTTAACAGGCAAGCATGCTAACCATCACGCCACGGGTACCAAGTTTATCACTCCACCACCATATTTCGTTGGTTTGTTGGTAGTGTCCCTTTGAAACCTCCGCTTCGGCATTGATTATGCTCTCGTTATAAATAATTAAATAAATAGGGTGGCGCAACAGAGCGAGGAGCCTCAGGGCCTAGCGTATTTCTCACAACCATGCTTTGTGAGGGAATGGAAGGGACCTACAATTATCTGCCGGTTCCGAACGGCTAAATGAGAAAGCGCTTTTCATTGCAATGAATTTATTATCGGAGGGCTTGCCAATTCCTCGCGAAAGACGATACCAGTGGAAAAACATTTTCGCCTTTGCTGGGATTCGTACCACGAACCTCTGGGTTAACAGGCGGACATGCTAACCATCACACTACGGGTACCACTCCTTAGAAAAGTTTTTTGTAGACAACTCCATATAGCTTGCGTTGTGCTCTTCGTAGCCCTTACTCGTTTGATTGCCTTCGCCACCTCCATGAAAAATTCATTCAGGAGAAGATGATTTTGCTAAGCCACAGCTTCGAGCAGTATCACTTCGCAGTCTCTCACCCTACGTTTCATTAATTTAGCTACTAAATGGTAGTGAACTTGGGTCCTATTTCCACCACTGCAAAGTGTCGGTTTCGCTTGATAAAAGTGGTATTCAATACGATAAGGCTAAGTGACTATACCATAATTAGAAAATCTTCATCAGGAGAGTTAATTGATCCGGATCCGATATTTCCATGGCAGTCTTCATAATCCTCGTTTGTCTTCTCAACGTGACTGTTTAAGCCCCACCAAAAAAAATCTACAACTTGTTCTTAAATAAACTAAAACTATTCTTAAGAAGATTGCTATTCAAAATGCGCCTTTTTCCACCTGCCCACGTCCAAGTTGACTAGCATATACGCACTTACAATATTCCACACCTTTTCTTGCACTACCAGCTTCTGAGTACCATTTCCGCAAAAATAATGCCGATTTTCACTTTGAAGTGCTCCAAAGCAGAGAATCTTTGCAACCAAAAAGGAAATGCCGTAAGACTCGCATGAGTGAGCCTCAGCCGTAGGTTCGGTTTGAGCTTAAATGGTTGTGGCGAAAGCAAGTGACACACTTATAGACCAATTTAAGGTCCGTTGTGATACCATATGCAGTGTGTGAGGGAGTATCTCAATTACCTAAACCAATTGGAGCTTTCAATAAAGCGGTAGAGGCGAAAGATACATGTGCTCACCAGATTGCTTGGATCATCGAGGATTTAAAGTCTAATAGATGCAGTTTTCTTTTGAGGGAGAGTGCAGGACACGAACAGAGAAGGTGTGGAACTGTGTCTTCCTCCTCCTCTTATAAGCAACTTCTGCAGAAGTCGTTTCAAGGAACGCCGAGTTCTATAGCGTGTCGAATAGTATGGAAATGTAGATAACTGGGGTTCAATTTTATATCAGCTGGTGGAGAAAGTTGATGAACTGAAGCTACTGGAGTATAGAGAAGAAGCAAAAGCTTCGGTACATAGAGCAGTGTACAGTCGCTTGGACCACAATTTGGTAGGAAAAAACTATTTCCATGATAAAAACAGTGTTCAGGTTATATCAATGATGATGAGGTTGAGAGGTGAAATTATTAACCTGAATTACATACCACATAGGGAAGATCTTCCATGTCTTTGTGATCTATGCAACAGGAATGAAAGAGAAGATGTCTTACATTTCATTGGGAAATGTCCAATATTAAGTGAAGTGAGGCGTCAGGTATTTGGAAAAAACTACCTTTCGGATGATGAGAGTATAACGGAGTTAAACGAGCTGGATGTGGAAAAACTTTTTAATTTTGCCAAAAATGCGCTAAATTATAGGAATAAAATAAGGAGTGGGAACTTTTGAGAACTTATTTATTGTAATTTTTTAAATGATCGGGCAGACGGCATAATGCCATGCATATATGTTTTTATATTATTTTAAAGAAGTTAAAAATGAATTTGAATAATAAAAACTATCTAATCTAATCTAAATCTAGTATGAGGCCATGTCCGGTAATTTCATTGATTAAAGTGCCAACGAGCAGTCCGCAATTGCCTTGTACTTTTTGAATCTATCTTTGGCCACATCTGTTTTGTTGCCACACAAGTAGTGGCTGTTGCTCCACCTGTTGTTTGCTTTATCCATGCCATCTAACTTTAGCATGTATTCCGATTTGAGGGCTGCTTGGCTGTCTGAGAAGATACGGATATTCACTGAGGTCTGAGGACATCACGTTTTCTTTTATGCGCGTTATGACCGCTTTGTCATACATTAAGTCTGGCTGAGTGCAACCCGCAACCAACCCTTTCATCTGTCTTTGAACCATCTGTATGGCAATGAAGTAAATCATCTCTTAAGCCTCAGCTTTAGTTCAAAAGCATGTGAAGTACACTTTCGAAAAAAAAATTTTGTTTGAGATAAAAATCTTTGCTTCTTTTCAGTGAATCTGAAAAGGTGATAGAAATAAGCTGATTAAGTGTCACTTCAATCAAAAAACTACTAATGCTTGTGAAACCGCAAAACGTTTCAATTGTCATTGGAGAAGCTTACCGAAATATCAGACACACAAGACTTTTACCTCGCCCAAATCATTCATTGACCTTTTCAATCGAAATAGCCTGACGTAAGGCATTAGCATTTTTAATTTTTGTTCTTGGTGATAGTAAAAATGTTTGCTTAGCCGAACTTCCACGAGATTAAAAAGTTGCGAGTGAAAAAGCAAATAGAGGAAAATGTGTGCTTTTAGACATTCTGATTCATGATGCCAAAAGGAAGACGTGAAGAGAAATCGCTGATTTATTGAATAATCCAAAGAACACTGTTGGAAATATCATACAGAGGTCATTTTATAAAATTATGATGATTTTGATCTTGGCGGGTATGTAAACAAGCAAAATTGTCGAATTTGGGGCACAGAAAATCCGCACGGATACATTGAAAAGCCGATACACCCAAAACGGATTTTGGTCCAGAGGCATAATTGGGCCATTTTTCTTCGAAAATAAGCAAGGAGTGGCCGTTACAGTCAATGACGATCGTTAACGGGAAATGTTGAACGAATTTTTGTACACAAAAACTGAAGAGGAGGATATAGGCAACATTTGGTTTCAACAGGACGGCGCGCGCTACGTTCCACACAGCCGAAGCTACACTCGATGTTTTGGTCCCTGTTTTTGAAGATCGCATTATCAGCCGCAGAGCTGATGTCGTTTGGTCACCTCGGAGCTGCGATTTGACACCGTTGGACTATTATTTGTGGGGTGCCGTAAAAGATAAGTGTTACGCCGACAAGCCAGAGACAATTGACGCTTTAAAAGACAATATTCGTGAAGCCATTGGTGAAATACAGCTGCTCACAATCGATAATGTTTAATGCGTAATGTTGTTGCTTGAAAATTGGACCGATCGTGTAGGCTACTGCATGGCCAGCCGAGGCAGCCATTTTCCTTCTAATAAAAAAAAAAAATTGAGAAAACATTCAGTAGTTTTTTTTTATATCACCTTCAAAAAAAAGTTATTTGGCGGTAATAATTTGTAAGATTAAAACCAAGCTACTGGATTTCTGGTACCCGTGGTGTGATGGATAGCATGTCCGCCTGTTAATCCAGAGGTTCGAGTTCGAATCCCAACAGAGGCAAAAATGTTTTTCTACGGGTATCGCCTTTCGCGAGGAATTGGCAAGTCCTCCGTTGGTCAATTCATTGCCATGAAAAGCGCTTTCTCGATTAGACGTTCAGAACCGGCATTGTTGGCCCCCTCCAGTTCCTCACAAGGCATGGTTGTGAGAAATGCGCTAGGCCCTGAGGTTCCTCGCTCTGTTCTCTCTGTTCGAACCACGAACTATCGGGTAAACCCTCCAAAGCTGCACTAGATTACCCAAAAGTAATCACTTCTTTTTTTTTTGTCCAATAATTTTGTGATGAAAAAACTGCACTTTAGATGAACTTTCTTTCTCTGTTAATTTTTAGTAGGTACCGAAGAAAATGGTAAAGTTTGCTAGGTTTTCTGTTTTTCCCATTTTTATGAATAAATTGTTAGTTTTGTTGAATGATTTTTTTTCTCCCATAAATTGACATTTAACAAAACAAATGCATTTGGCCCAATAATTTTGTGAGTAACTTTATTTTGACAACTGCAATTGCCCCTGCAGCTTCTTCAAAAACGCTTGGGCTTGGGAGGTCCTTAAAATAAAAAAGAATGAAATCTACACACCCACCTGCGCCTGTGAGAACTAAAATCACTTTAATCTAAAATATTTTTATGTTTGCTTGTCACAATAACGTCACAACATGCTTTGCCTTGGCACACTCGTCGACGTCTTCACACCGAATTAAATAGTATGAGCAGTTCTTCATAACTTTTAGGATCCCCATTCGGCAAAAAAGAATTTCGAAACAGTTATCACTGCTTGGAGCTTCTTCCCAACGAAATGATTTTGAATAAGCTCAGTGAAGTACTCGTGTAGAAAACCCCAATGAGCATAATTTCAATTTTGCAGAATAAGTTTTGACAATTGTTTGCTGGCTAGAGTCAATATCATTTACATTTACGGTAAATTATTGACAAAGAGTGTCCGGTATGGAGTAAGATACTTTAGAAAAATTGTTCTTACGAATTGAATAGCTTTTATAGCTAAGCCCTCAATGTTTAAACACGTCTTGGCAAAAAAAAAATCCAAACAAAGAATACGACAAAAGCAGAAACAGCCAACAAAACAACCACCTTCATCATTCTTTTTATTCGGACTTCGTTTATAAATCAGAAACCCTGTCCTGTTGGGGTAGATTAAATACCTACCAACAGCAAGTATGGAGCTTACTTTGACAAAACAAAATAATTCCAGTCAAGCAGATTTCAGAAATCTTGGCTTCCGCCTATGTCTTTTTTTTTGTTGTTATTGTTTATCTCTTCTTTGTGTCCCACTATCATCGGTCCAGATTGTATTTCCTGTGCAAGCGATGATTATGACTTCTCCGACAGCAGCGACGACAGGAAGAGGAAAAACAAAAGAAACCAAATTCCAAAATCACCCCAACATAAAAATCCCAGGTTTCTCCACCTCCATTAGCTTCTTTTTTTCTATTCACAAGGAGTTTTTCTTCAAACAGATACGCAGTAGTAGCATACCAACACACAGCTTAGCGTAGTTTTGATTTAGCTTGCGATTGGAAAATATATTTCCGACCTCTTTTTTCTCTTCCTTTTTTTAGAATGCCGTCATAAACACCGTTGTTAGTTGAAGCTCTTTTTATTTCTCTCTTTTTTTTGCAAATGTCTGCAACCAACAGCAGCAGCTCCGATGGGGATGTAGTGCGGCCGGAGAGGTTCACCTGGGACTCATTTTCTATGGGAGACCCTTAAGCGGAAATTGAAAATTTCTCCTTTCAAAAGATTCCCATCCGCTTTGAACGAGGACGAGGGTAAAAAAAAAGTACTGAAATGAAAATAACATCACGAAAGCTAATCTCCTTGAAATAATCGAAGAGCTTCTGTGTCACCATACCGCAAGATTTATACTGCTTTAGCTCACCACGACGCCAACGGGGAGGGTAGACATAGACACTATTTCCCGGGACAGCCAATGTCAATGTTCTGGTGGAACAAAATACAAAACCGACATAACCCCCAAATCAATTGCCGCACAAATTTACGGGATCATTGTTTCATCAATGCGTGTTGGTTACACATTTGCAGATACTTTTAACGGGTAAGGCATTGGCAGGAACTCACTTGCTAATGACTGACACGACGATGACGATAATGCCCAGTGGAGTCCTTATCGTTTTGATGTGCTCTTGTTCTCCGTTGAACTGTGGATGACTGTTGTGACTGCGGTGTCTCGGTGGCAGTCATTTGATGTGTCCGTAGAGCAGTGTTTGCCACAGTAGTAAAAGTAGTGGTAGTTGTGGAACAGAACCTGCATAAAACTAGATAATAGTACGCCAACGGCACTAAAAATGCAATCACTTTTTGAACGGACACCCACACCGTGGCGAGCGGTGAAGAAAACTCATAATTTGAATATCGAGTTCTGCAGGTGGTAATAAAAGGAAGTATTTGCACGGATTTTCATTCAGCATCTCGAATCTTTAAACTTTTGAAAGCCTTTTGAAGGATAATAATCGTTTTTAGTTGTAGAGCTCAATCAACACTGAACTACGTTATTTTGAGTTCATAAACTAGATCGACCCATTGGGATGGATGGCTGCAGACCATGTAATGTTATCATTGGCGACCTGAGTCGTCCAAATATGGGGAAATTATTGGCTGCCCAGTACTTGCTTTTGATAAAAAGCGCTACAGTCTCCAAGTTGTGATCCCTAAACAAATATTTGCAGATCGTCATATACACAAGGGGGCCCAAGTTACTAGTCCTATTGGTAACAGAGTAGTAGTTCGCTAAAATAATAGAAGCAGGTGTAAAACCTCGGAATCATCAGGATTTGAAGGCGAATTTCTTCAAGTAAAAGGTTTCTCCTACTGGCGATGGAATTTATAGGATGCATGGTGAACAGTGCTGCACCACGACATGGGCATAGCTAGTTGAGTAAGCATCGCGAGACTATACTATATGGCTGGGTCACGTAGAGCGGATGGAAATCAACGCTCCGGTTTGTTGGGAACATTGCGGATAAATCGTGGAAAGAGAAGACCTCGTCTTAGGTGGCGCAATGAAGTAAAAAAAGACCACAACCACAGAGGAGATTCTTTATTCCTCTATGACCTCAACCTCGGGCAAGTATCTGCTCCACAAAATTAACACTTATTGCGCAGACCACACCCAGGAGAAGTTTATCGTAGACGTGAAAAACGTGATTACTTCAACTGAAAAAAAAACCTACTCCAATTTCTTCTGATTTCTTCGAGATTTACTCTACTTTTTCCACATAGATAATTTTTTGATTACTTTAACCATGGCCTTGAAATTAATATATAAATAATTAAAAAAGGCAATAGTAGTGCAACACAACTCGGGGAGTCACGGGGGTAAGCGCTTTCAAGGATCTGCAATCTTATGCCAAAATTAAACGGTAGAGTAGGACGGTGCTTTTCATGGCAGCGAACATGAGTCCGTTCACAGTCCCCACAACAAATGGTAGGAAAAGACAAATTGCAGCTTCGGGGTGGCCTATTGACACCACCAAGATCACTGATATCACGAGTTGGCAATTTGAAGTGTTTGTGGTTTGAAGACTGATTGCGGCATTGTGGCATGAGACCTGCATGAACCAAAGGTCGTCTAAATCCATGTCTTTAATTTTATTAAAAAAAAGTTGGGTAAATATGTGTAACACCCATTGATAAACGGAGGGTAGAAAGGTGTTAACAAATACTGCATTCCGCCGGTATTTCCGTGCGGAAAAATAATTAAACCCGCTGTTAGTGCAAAAAACACCAACCACGAACTCAACAAAATGAAGCATAAGTAGATGATCGAGTGAGCTACTGATAGAGAGCTCCTCTCCTCACATAGAGAGAACTTGATTCTGCTGAAAGCTTCCCTGACAAGTGGAAGCAAATAAGTACCATTGGCTTCCGAAGAAATGAGAAATAGTACCGTTCAAAAACTACAGAAGGTCTTTTGTTTAGTTTACTGTTGCAATGGCTAAAATTGTCCTCTCCCGAAACCAAGATCATTTCGAAAACCATTTCCACTTGCACAAGTCGAATTTCATTATGTATCATCCAGTGTTAGTTCCCATTGATCATTTCTTCGCTGGATGTGTATTGTTTTTACAAAGGCTTTTGACAGCGGTAGAAAAGACAAAACAATAATAACACTCACTCGAAGTGACATAATTATGTTCTTGAATAGTAGCTTTGCTATAGCAGCTCAAGATATAAATGGTGTTGGGCTGTAAAATATCCAAAAATCTTTTTCTCTAGGTTGTAGTATAAGGCTGCAAACAGCTTTTTCAAGTGAAATCAGAAGAAACGCTGTTTTTGCGAGATACAAGAAAGTTTCGCAACAGAAAACATATTAAACGAAAAATGTTTCAGCTTGAAGCGAAATGCATTTGTGAGAGAAAAACTTTTAGAGCAACAAGCTAAACGAGTGACAAGCTTTATCGAATCTTCATACCCCTAACTTCAGTAAACTGCACATTGATAACTTACAGGCCTACTGTCAACCTTTTGTCTTTCATTAAGGTCCTTACGATAATTTGGAAAAAAATTTAATTTTATGAAACGCTTTTGCTTTCGATTGTTTTTCCTTTCTTTTAGCTTGTTCATTTTACTGACAGATTAAGTCAAAAAAGCAACAAAAAATGGAATTATAAGAGTATTTTTTTAAAGCGTCAGACAAAAGAATCCCACAGATTTTCATTCTATAAAAAGAGTTTCTGCATTTGAACTATCGTTTCCCCAAAAAAATCTTTCGTATATATAAAACTTGTTTTTTTTTTTTTAGTTTAGTACCAAGAAATTTGGCTGTTTTCATTCTCCAAGATGTATTTTTCTCACTTTGAACTAAGTCGTAATAAATATCTTCACAACGAAGTTCTTCCCATAAGTTTGAAGCATTGGCAAATGTTCAGCTGTTCTAAAAGGACCCACCTGTCGAAAGGATCATCATGATGAAAACAATAGTTAAAAGAGAGCGAAGCTTAAGTTGAGGACAGCCAAAACAATCAGCCTTGTAGCTTTACCTCCAAATTAAGTACATCAACTTGAGCATCCGGTTGAGAAAGATGAATACTTCTACTAGTTTCTGAGTATTGTCTGTCCCAAAACCGAACTTGATGTCAGAAGTGGAGTAGTTGGATCGAGAAGGTATTAAGTGCGTTCGGAATGTTGTCCAAAGCAAACGCAACGATTGGAAAGTCGAATATGGGGTCTGTAACAGAAAACTACATGTACTTGTAACACAAGTGATCTATGACAAGTATACAAAATTTCTGTAACTCAAAGCTAAAAAAGTTTAGTTGTTGTTCTACAAGTGTAATGAAAATAGTTCTGCAAGTGGCTCTTGACTTGAAAACTTTTAGATCTGTGTAACAGTCCCCTTCTTTCCCAATGGAGTTGCAAATGTTGATATACATGTTTTTAGGCCCATTCGCATCTCACATTGTGAACTTCATGTAAGAAGCTTTTTTTCGAAATCTCACGTTTCCTTTCCTTGGAAGTGATCACGATTTTGTTGGGAACCAAGCAATGGAATGGTGTCCAATTGCACAGTGAGCCCGACCGATTAGGACGCGAAGAATGGTTGAGAAAAAATCAACGCAATTACAAGGAAGAGCTGAAGAGATCTGATGAAAGATGAGGAGGGCCGATGAAAGCTGAAATGAACTAAAGAACTTGGTTTGGAAACGCACACGATGGCGCAAAGGATGAGGGGAGGGCCTTTTGGGTAAGTGGAATTGACTTGACTTGAGAAGCCCTTATCCCACTAACTAATTCTCTGAAATCAGTTTAATTTTCCTAAGCGAAAAACTTTGGGCCCGGATCAACAACTATACCGTTCAAAATCTAAGTACCGAAAAAAAGTGTTAAAAACTTTGAAAAAGTTTACCACAATTAGACGATAATCTTCTCTAAAGTTGCGCAGCCGGGGCCCTCTGTTCTTTGAAAATTATTTAAGGTTAACAATAGAGTACGGCCGTGGTGCAGTGTTAGAGTTTTCAGTAGATAGGACGGACGCGTGGGTTGGTATCCCGCTCTGGGCATCTTTTTTTTTTCTAGTCTTTAAGTTTCATCTGGACACCGCCCTTGAGGTAATATATGAAATTACAACAACCTTTCTTTCATCTGCTGCATCACTAAAAAGGGGATGCTGCTTCCCTGGTAATACAACGAATCAGCAGTATAATCTGAGTGCTCCAGATTACCATAAGCCTCCGCCTTTTAAACAAAAAAAAAATGTTAACAATAAGTTTTGATAGGAGAGTCGCGTCTCGCTTGCCACATTTTATCAAATCTAAAAAACTTTAAAATAAAAATTCGTTCAATTCTACAAGATAGCAGCAAATGCGAATGTTATTCGAAAAATTTTTATAGATGATTAATTCAATGATAGTCTAAGAATTGATTGGGTAAAAGAACTTGCACAATTAATGTTCGGCTGAGTCTATAATTATTATCAGTGTTTTACTAAAGTAAAAAACATAAGGTGAAAGGAACATAATCTAGACTAATTTAATTTCCTACACAAAAAAAATCCTGCAAAGATATCCTTGTTAAAACCAACACATGGTTGCGCCACTGTCTATTGTAGTCCAAATCAATCTTCCTATCTCTAACTAAAGCTTAGAATACCGCATTTGCACACCACTACTGGCTTACCTGTCTTTCCTGTTCGTCCTGTTTTGTTGCAGTTGCCCTTCTGGGTGCACCTTCATCGGGAAGTTCTTCACCATCAATGGGTGATGGTGTTGTTGGAATATCACACTCCGATGTTGGCGGAACCACACACCTCAGTGAATGTCTATCGAATACTAACATAGCCGGGCAACGCTGCAAACGAGGATATCCACCCTGGCATTGCCAATAACGGTTGCATGATTTTCCTAATGGAACATTTCCGTTTGCGTCGTCATTGCAGAGTGCTAAGTAAATTATTGGGCAATAGACACAGGGAAAAGAAAAAAAACATGAGAAGGGAGAAAGAGAAAGATTCGTATTGAAAAACATTTCGACTAAAGTATACCTATACTATAATCCAGCTAAAACTTACGATGTTTCTGGCAGCCATCTACATTTTCAGGCCAATCACAGCTGTGTGATGCTTCGTTGTACAGCAGTCCACCGATGCAGAGCTGCTCGGCAGCGGTACCATTCCAGCATGTCCAATATCGAGTACATGATGTTTCGTGTCCAAAGATGCCATACAACCAGTCACAGTGTTCGGTTGAAATTGGTCCGTCTGCAATGTGTTTCGAAATACAAAATCATAAACAAAACCTCGTTCTCGTCTCCGTCTATTTCTTTATCTTTCACCAGTGTTCCCACTTCTATTTAAAATAAATTACAAAATTTTTTTTTCGAACTAACTTCATCGTTTTCTAGATCAAAGTAGAAGCTTAATCTTGTTTTTGAATTAATGTTTTTAGTCTTAAAACCAAGTGTCGGTCTCAGGCTCAGACTGTCCAGAAATGGAATCTGTGGAGTCAAAATTCACACGATTCTTCCCTACTGTAATTATATCCGCGGAGAAAATCTAAATCAATGACTTTTAATTGAGAAACGATATCGAGGATATCTTATAATGACTGACAAGTCACAAATCAGACAAAGACTTGAAAATATTATTCAAAAAAACTATTACTTTGTTGTAAAGTGGGAACAAAGGATGTGTGATCTAACGCACTGTGCGTATCTTGCTTGACTGTAATTGTGGTCGCATCTGAATCTAAATGCAATTTCAAACAGAAATGTTTGTAGATACTCACTTGCCAACTGCTTGCCCTCGCAATAATTTGCCCTCCATGGATAGTCGCACCCTTCGGTAACGCCACGATTTTTACCAGCAAACACAAGACCATTGGGACAGTCATAGAGTTCGGGTTGATTGCTGACACATTCCCAATATCTGTCGCAATAGACTTCGTCGCTGACAACACGTTGCTTTGTCTTGCATGGATCCTCTTGGTTGCCCTTTAGTTGCTGTTGTTGTTGTGGTTGTCCATAGCAGCAGCAGACTACTGTTAAGGGGTAGAAAATTGAAAATGCATTTGGGAATTAGAATTTTGCGATGAAGAAGAAGAGGAATAAGAACAGGCACTATTGGGATAAATTTTGAAATTTGCCTCAGGATATTGGGCAGTTTAGTGCAGCAAAATGCTGTCAATATTGACGTGCAATTAAGTACCAAGGCTGACATCAGAGAGTGTTGTTGATATAAGCAAAGAACGTAGCCATGACCTGACCTATTCATCAAAGAGACTATTAGAAATGGTTTCAATGCTTTTACATATTGAGTTTGAGAACTTCAAAAGGATTTAACAGACTAGGATGCAATTTACCAGACTAATCAACTTGGTTTCGGATTCAATGGTGTTTATTTGAGATTACATTTATTTTTGAAGCACAAAAGAACGGACAACCTTATTTGTATGGTTGCATTGTTGAGGAGATAGACACAAGGCTTTCAATTGCTCGTACCTTACTGATACTGAATTTAATTTTTAGAGGAAAATGTTTAGTTAAAGGCTTCAAAAGTTTTGCTTTGTAACTGCCAGAACTCAAATACTACGACTTAGTTGAACTTTAGTTCTTTTAGGAAGTAGCATACATCGTCGTTTGATGTAATCGATGTACCGGATTATGCAGTCGTCAAGAGTGTGGTAGTCATTGGAGCTGCTTAATTGTTGTCTGAAGTACTCTTAGCTTAGATTTTTTTGTCCCGGCAGTATTGAATAACTGATATGATCAGATTGTAATCAGAGACAAGAAAACAAACAGAAGTCCAGTAATAAAAATCCTCACTTTTTTGCTTCGCTTTTATTTGCACATCAACTTAAGGCAACGAAACTAAAATCCTAAATTTGGATTTGCTTATTGCTGGACTGTGAATGAACATGAAAAGTATGTTGTGCACGTCGTTACCCCAATATCTTTCCAAGATATTAGTTTCGTATGAAAAAATTACAGCTATGGACGGTTAAAGGGTTTCATCTGATCTAGCTTCGCCTAAAATTTTGCTGACCCTTAAACTATGCAACTCTTTGTCTTTATTTCTATTTTGAAAAGTAGCTACTGAAAATAAAACATCAAATGAGCTGAATTCTGGTATATCCCAAGATACTTTAGTAAGAGGTAAGCTAGAAAGCTTTGTTTTATAAATCCGATGCGTTCAATGAAAAAAGGTGCTGTTTTTATGTCAGTTCTTTAAATACAAACTGATCATCTCTGCAAACATACACATTTTAAGCGCAGGCTTGAGGTTACGTTCACGACTACAGATTTTAGATACGTTCTGCTATATTAGCTTCTTTCGCGTCGTTATTATTTTCGCACCAAATTTGATTGCACCACCTAAGAAAAAACTATCGAACAGGAGCGTTGATGTCCATCCGCTCTACATGGTACAACCATCGCAGCCTCGCGATGCGTACTCTTCTTAATTTACCCATGACGCAATACATCTCATACAGCTCGTTGTTGTATCTTATTCTTCTCCACACATTGGGGGTTAAGATCTTTCGGAGAACTTTTCTTCAGAAACTACCAAGGGTTTCCTCATCCGCTTTTGGAAAGTCCGAGTCGTAAAGCAAGACTGGCATGATGAAAGCCTTATAAAGGCTTACCTTGGTTTTTCTAGAGAGGGTTTTGTTTCTCAATCTTACCTAATTAACCCAAAGAAACAACGATTGGAAAGAGTTGTTCTCCGTTTCATCTCCGTACTGATGTTGTTTTCTGTGTCTATAGCGGATCCTAGATAGACGAAGTCCTGTACTACCTCGAAATTATGTCTGTCTATTGTGACGTTTCGTCCAGTTTGTCGATGTTCAAGATCCTCTTTTGATGACAACATATAATTTACTTTGACCTCATCAACCCATTTTTGTAGCTTCAGTTTCAATGCTCACAAGAGCACTGTTAACATGCTTCCCTCTTCCCATTACGTCAATATCGTCTGCGTAGGCGAGTAATTGTACAGACTTTTAAAAGATTGTTCCTCTGGTGTTGGCATTTGAGTTTTGTACAATCTTTTCAAGAATGATGTTAAAGAAATCGCATGACAATTTCTCGCCTTGTCAAAAACGTTTTTTGACATCAAGGGTCTCCGTAAGTCCTTTTTAGCACCTGAGAAAAATGGGACATCTACCGTACTGGAAGATTGCTTTCCGTCGATTGCAACATTGTCAATTTGGTTGCCGGTTGATTGATCTTGGAAATGCCGTGTACCGACTACTAGTAGCTTTTACGTGGTTGGGTACTTAACGCCACGCACAGCCCTCAACCTGTAGGACCAGGTCCTTTTGGGATCCCCTTGGAAATAAAGGGCCATGTAATCCGGTATCAGCTTGCCAGAAGCTCATCCGCAACCACCACTACTTCAATACCCTTTCTTAGTATTGAAACACCCTGAATGACCTCTAACCCAAATATGTCAGAGAAGCTCACTCAAGGATGTCTGTATTTTGGACGGCTGAAGTCAACCGTTGATTCTGTAAACCGAATTCATCCGCTGAAACATTCCCATCATAAAGCTCTTGTAGACCACTGAGGTTCAGGCAGTCAGTCATTACTCGCAGAGCATTATAGTGTTGATCTATTTCTTATTCGACCCTTTGTCAACACTCGCACTTACTGATTTAGCAAGTCATCTTCGGGTAGATCATCATAGGTTCCAGTGAATACCGCATGGGGGAATAGTAAGCACAATTGATGTTTACTATAAGTTGCAACATCTGGGTGCCTCTAGATTGACACCAATCAGTACCTTCCCTAATAGTACACCTTAAATGGTGGGGCTTAAGTTCCATATCTGGCACTGTGTTCTGGTTTCATAAACTAGTTACTTGTCTTAAGCACTATAAAAGACCATGAAAAATATGTTGTGCACACCCGCCTAATAAAAGCTTCTCAACGGTATAAAATTCGTATGCATACATTGCACTTACGAACTTCTAAAAGGCTTCATCTGATCTAGCTTCCTAACCTATGATTTAATTTCTCCTAAAAGTATGCCAATTTTTCGGTATTTAGCTTTGCAAAACTTATACTAATCGAATTAAAACTTGTAGTGATCCTTACTCATAAGGATATGAGTTAAGTCATAAGTTGAACTAGAAAAGTCTTTTATCGAACCGATAACTCTTGAATTTTATGAGCCAATGTCAAGCTCTGAATATTCCTAAGAATCTTGGAGAAATTCCTAAGATCTAGGCAGATCGTCACGTATAGTTTAACCACAATCGTGAAGTCAAGTTTCATGAATATTATTACAATAAACTAAAAATTTGTTAACAACCATTTCTTTTCGAACCACTGATTAACCTCCTTCTGCCCTGAAAAAAAAAAACAAAAACAAGTGTTCCATTTCAACGTGAGAATGCCCGAAACCTTTATTTCTGATTGCAAAAGAATTTTACCTTCCAACCTCTTGCATAGTTAACAAACGACTTAATTATACTAATCACCTGATTTTCATGAATTCAAATCCAATAACAAACCATCGTCTGTAGAACATAAAATACGATGACCCCGAGCAAAAACGAAATCTATGTCAAATGTCCTTCGTAAGGATACGACAAGAAATCAAATTATCTTGATTCCTTTTACACAAAAATAATGACCAAGTGACAAATGGAAATGTGCTCAGCAGCAAATCTCCATCTGAGCGGCTAAATTAAATCACCACACAGTAATGGCATAGAAAAATAATAAAAACAAAGTCACCCTACAAAACGTATCTTGCGTGTTATTTTCTTCACTTCTGTACTGCTCCCTTCTCTTCCTTATGTCCTTGCACAGCATTCTTCATCCGATTTACACCACAGCACCTAGCTATATTGAGAAAAGGTGCGGGTGGTAAACCCCTTTTTACGGACTTAAGTCGTTCACATAAATTCCGATTTTTCCTTTGGCACATTAAACTAACTTATAGTTAAACCATTTTTAGAAATGTGTGCGCTCTTCTCTGGCTTAAAGAAAAGCAATTTCAATCTGCACGTTTGACATATAAGTATGTAGAATACAACAACACAGACCAATTCTCTACACTGGTACGTCGTTCTATATATCGAAGGACAAACGATAATTAAGTTACCCATCCACACACATTATCTCTCCTCCATTTTACCTTCATATTTTCAATAGTCTCTCTGACAATGAAATTATCCCATCAAAGCAGATCACATAAAGCCAAAGCTAGACCCAATGTAGAAGGACACTTGTCCACACATACACACAAATAAATAAACAGACCGCCTTTGGTTTTTATTATCGTGTCCGGTATGAGTTGCCCGTTGCCAGTAGCCGCCATCAGTTTTATGTGATTCCGGAATTAAGTTAACATTCCTGACTGCTTCGCAAGCATCACATAGGGATATAAGATATTTACTAGAGGTGGACACATTTTAAAGGTCCTTTAGGAAAAAAAAAACAAAGCTGTGTTGTAGTGGTGGGCATCTAATATAGTATCCCTGAACTTAAAGCTGTGCTAATGTCTTGTCGACAATCTTATCGCCTTTCAACTTTAACTTTGTTTTCTTTTTTTCACTGTCCCTCTTTCTTTTCAGTGAGGATGAAGTGCTTCTGAAAAAAGGACACCCTTGCTTTGGATCATAGCATTGTTTATACGGATTTACCAAAGGACGTAGGTTCCAACACCAACAAACTGCATAGATGTTTTTTGTTTTTTTTTTTTTTTTGATTACTGAAGCAAAAAAGGGCCAGTATTTTCCAAAGAGAGATTTTTTTGGACCGTTGGGGATCTTAAACAGTGTACCTACAAAATAAACTAATTGAGGGATTAACCTTTTCATTTCTCGATTCAGCAGCTTCTATGTTGTTAACAATTGTTTTTTTCTTTTTTCCTTAATATGAAAAATAGAGGGAGTCAGCCACTCACAATATGTGGTGGTGCAATATGCACCTAAAAAGCGGAAGATAATTAAAATAATTTTGTTAAAAAATTCAATTAATTGCCAGACATCGAAAGCAACGCTACTCTCCCAGTTGCTCATTTCATACAGTGGTGGCCGTGGTGAAGTGGCTTGGGTGTCTGCATATTAAGTAGAAGTTCGAGTTTCGAATTCCAGAAACATCCAATTATTTTTTTCGTGCTCGCTCTGTTGCGAGAGTCCTCAAAGATCTCAATATAAGTCCAGATGGCATCCCCGTCGTTATTCTGAAGAGTTGTTATTCTACGGTGGCAAAGCCACTGCGAAAGCTATTCTATTGATCCTATTCTTCTGCGCTTTTCCCAATCAAACGGAAAACTGCATTCAAAAAAGAAAAAAGCCATCAAAAAAGGCGAATACCCATCCAACTACGGTCAAATGGACTAACTTCTCTTCCTTCCAAGGGCAAGAAACATTGACAAGCCGTCAGCTCATCTAATGTCTTGAAGAACGAAAGCTTCTTAATAGACAACTCCAACAGTACGGCTTGTCCACTGGGTTATGACAAATCTCACCGAAACTTGGTAACGACTAAACCCTACCCATTTCAAATTCTTTTCCAAATTGAATTCACTGCTCTTCGGAGCTGGAACGTGAACCGTTGCGCATGATTAGCTCCTTACATTTTGATTTTGACAGTGATGTTACATAGACATAAACTGAGTTGAATTCAATACTTCGAAAACTTCAAGCAGTCTTTTGTCGTTAAACCTGAACATCCCTCCGTTGCCTTTTACCTTGTATTGTATCCAAGAAACCAAAAAGCTGTTAGTACTTGGTATGTGTGTCAACGATGATCTCCGCTGGAATGATCAAGTTGGCATAAATGTTGCAAATCCTTTGGTTTCTAATGACGATGCAGAAAATTTTTTAACATTCCTGAACTGGCTACAATTTTTAAGGCCTACATCTGGGTCATTCCACGGTAACACCCGAAACGAACACATTTCGACTCATAAAATTGTTAATCCTTTTGCTAATATGTGCAAATCTTACAATTGAGATAAAGCAACTAAAAACGTAGAAAATAAAAAAAAATAAAACGCTTAAATATCAGCATAAGGATTAACAATTTTAAGAGTCGAAAAGTGTTCGTTTCGGGTGTTATCGTGGAATGACCCATTAACTAAGCTTACTACCATAGCTGGTGTCGTGCCCTCAATCATCTTTGCGCCCATACGAGAACCCAACTATTGTTGTACAGTCAGGTGTAAAGATTCCTATTTTAGTCACACTACCCGTATGTGGAACGCCTTACCAGACTCAGCTTCACAATTTTAAGAAATCTAAAATAAATAAACAGGGCGTATCAAAGCTTTGGAAACCTCGGAGGCCTAATGCATTTCCAGAACGCATAATTTTATTAAAGCGTTTTTCATGGCAGTGTGTAAGAAATATCCTTTTCGTCGTGTACAACTTTACAGCAATACTACTTTCCTAACAGTGAAAAATATTTTTTTTTTTTTTTTTGATGTTTCTGGGACTCCTACTTCGAACCTCGCACGTTTACCGACAAGTTTACCATTAAACCAATTATTTGACATTTTTTCCGAATGGTTTTTTTCTATTTTTTTTAAGAACTACCAATGGCTACATTATGCGGATACATATTGTTTCTTGTAGCTTTCTTTACTTGGTTTCTCAAATAATTCAATTTGTGATAACTTCCTCTGTTGAATTTGAGCAGATTTTAAAACAGTTAAGAAGTTATATCACCAGTCTAACTAAAGCGTTAAATAAGTTTTTCTTACACTAGTAATGGTTAGCTTCGCTACCACTGCTTTTCCACGGTCTACCTGTTACGCGGGAGGTTCATGGTTCGAAGCTCAAATGAAACCAATGATGTTTTTCCACCTTTCGTGAGCAATTGTCAATTCATTCGATTGTAGATTCTTTGTCATGAAAGACGCTTTCTATATAAGCCGTTCGGAATCGGCAGACAATTGTAGGTCCCTCCATTTCCTCGCCAGGAATGGTTGTGAGAAGTGCGCTAGCCACCGGAGCCAGAAGTCCCCGCTCTGTTGCGCCACCTTATGTTGTGACGATACGTCACGCTTATTCTCTGCCACCGCCGAACCACCTACAGCTCGCCCTGCAAATTGTACCATCGACTCGCCTCGACACGAGAAGTACCTAAGCTAAGACTAAGAAATAACGTACGCAGCTAATTAAAAGCATACACATCAACGCACAAAAATAAATTCAACCAAGCAGCGGCAGGTAAGCTGCCATCAACAGTTGAATATATTTTTCTTATGTGCGGTAGATAAACACGAGAGGTGAGCGTTGTACATGGGTGGTGTAATGTAAATATTTCACCCATCCGGTACACCTCACACTTGCTACTAACCCAAAACCTTATAAGTACAAGTGGAATTTGTATGAAAATTCAGAGAAGAAATACCGAGCAATATAAATTGTGGGAATACTACTTTGATATTCATTTTCGCTTCTCCGCTTCCTCCTCGAACCTGGAATTATTCGGACGGTGCTTTCAAGGGGCCCCCCGATAAATTCGCATATACTTCGTCGAATTACTCGGACGGTGCTCTTAAGGGGCCCTCCGATAAATTCTCTTCTTTCTCACTTTGCTTACTGAGGAATGCAGGTGACTTAAATGTTTTTTGGCCGATTTCGAACGCCTATTCGCATAGAAGCACTTTTCATGGCAGTAAAATTACTCTTGGAGAAAATACTAATTGCCGTTCCCTGTTGGAACTCAAACTTCAAATCTCCCACTCAATAGGCTATAGGCATAGACTGTCTATTACGGTGGGAGTACCACTCAATTCTCAATGTCATTAGATCGGGTCTCCAGTGCATTCACGCCTTTTGGAATTCCTTAAAGAAATTTTTTTTTCGATTTGAAGTAGCTGCATTTATATTCGCAAGGACGCTGGACGATAGTTTTTTTTTCTTTTATTGGAATGCTCAAAACAATTTTAAAAGTCGTTCACTTGAATCTTAAAAATTGTTTCCGATTAGCTAGAGAAAGTTTACCAACTATCAGCGGCCTTTTCGAGCTGACAAAAAAAAATAGAAGCTACAGTTTGCTTTGACAAGCAGTGGAATAAAAGATTTTTTTATGAAATTGTGTTCACTCTCTTACCCAAAAAGAGAAAGAGAGTCATTCCCAAACTACACTCCATAAAATTTACTTTCGAAAAACTTTTTGGGGTGACAGATCTGCCTCTTCAACTCTCCAATTCACTTTAGAATACACATTTAGAAAACGTTTTAGTCCCATTGATAAACTCAAACCATTTTGTATTTTGACATCAGAGACTGATCTGATGAATTTTGAACCAAGTCGAAGACATCAAAATACCACATCAACTTCAAAACACCATTTGCGCCATTTACATCTGTCTGCTCATGTGACACCGCTTAGCACTTGAATTCGTCTTTGCAATTGATTGAGATATTTGCAATCTGATGGACAACTAGTAGAGCTCAATTTCTAGGCAACCGGCTCGTGTTTTAGTTCTGAGAGAAGTTTTGAACACACTTTTGCTTGGCCTGGTCATAAATAATGTTCAAAAATATTCTCTCCACTTTGCGATAGTCAAAATAAAATAAAATAAAGTAAAAAAATAATTACAAATATTAAAAAGCAAAGCAAATAATCCATAACAAAATTAAAAATAATTGTAAACAATTGGGAATAGCAGGTAAGTTGTATTCAATTAAAAAAATCTAAAAATAAATAATATTCCATCAAACAACTGAAGGTGCTTATACTTTCCTGGAATGTCTGGGGCCATCTTCCGCAATTTTAAAGTCTTCCCAATTAGGGCGAATATTACATACAATTTTACTTTCGGTTTTTATGTCGTCTTTAGAGTGATTTATATTCCCCATGGAGACACAGAATCACACAGTAATCAATCACAAACTTCGCCCTAATGCAGAAAGATTTCCAAGCTCACTCTTCGTCTTCAAATCAAACGAATACACATGTATCTCTCTCTTATACCCCACGCCCGAGTTCACTTTGCAAAATAAATTGAAAACCTCAATCCTCAATTAGGAAGAGCATTTTGGAAAAAAATAAAAAAAAAAGAACAACAAAAACTCCCTCTACAACCCATCCCATCAGACACCGCTTATACGTAGAACAACAGCACATTGTATAAAATGATTATTTCCATTCCCCTATACCTACTAGAGAAAGGACCTGCTACACAAAAGTGCTTGGCGTTAAGAAGTAACATCACTCCCAAAACACACGCATAAAAAGAAAAAAAGAACGATACTATAATCAGGAGAAGTACAGAAAAAATTAACTTCGTCCCATGCAAATCGTCAACAGATTTCCACCTAACACAACAGTATATACACGGATGTCGTTCTAATTTTAAATTGAAGCAAAGCAGAAGACGATACCGTGTCCTTGCACAATCTTTACATTGTTCCTCGTTCATCTCCTCCTGGTTTCCCGCTACCAGGACCCAACGAAAGTTCAGAGTCAGAACCAAAGACACGCGAAGTGTAGAAGAAAACTCGTCGAGTACGATGAGAGTATGCAAACGCTCCAATTGGCAGTATAAATAAGAAAATCTAGCGAGTCACGTGAGCCTCATAAATTGTATAAAATGCAAATGTGGGCCCCTTTGGCACTGTGGGTGATTAATGGATATTCATCTGAGCGATATTGCCGTTGCTTCTTGTCTTTTTCTATGAACTTATAAGGTCCACACTAGCAGCGGGAATTTGTATTGAGTTTATTTTCTCATGCCGCCGTCACCGCGCCGCTGCCGTTCGCAAATTATAGCCATCGTCATCGACTTCGTCACAGTCATCTCTTCGGCCACAAGACAAGAGTAGAGCAAAAAATACACTGTCATCGTAATAAAAAGAGCAATAAGGAGTTTTTTTTTTAATCGAAACCAATTTGTGCTTGAAGAAAAAAAATTTTAAATCAAATTGAAACAGCTTAACTTTGATAAAGTTTCAAGTCATGTCTATTTTTTTTTACTTCCGCCCGGAAGAGCGAGCAGTGAGAAGTATAAAGAAGAATCGGTAAGTAGATTGGTTGCTTTACAGCGGAGATTGCACTTCCCCCGTGTTAACTCAACCAACTTTTCATAACAATAAGTGCTTCTGTTCTACGGTCGCTTGATCAATCAATACTTTTCGATGGTTTCCTTGTTCATCAATCAGATTTATCATTTTCTGAATATTCAAATTTAAATGAGGGTTTTCCAATTAAGACACAATTAAATTTGGTATACCGAAAAGAGATTGCAAAGACTTGATGAACATTCAATGGAACTCTTTGAGCAATTAGGGGAAATATTATTCATGCTGTTTTACTACGACCACTCAAAGAAGCAAAGGTTGCATAATCCTCATTTGTGGATGGTGTTTATTTATGATTTCTATTTTTATATTGAAAAAGTTGCTACCTCAATTTTAACGAGTTGTTTGGGTCTATTCGATGATGCTCTACGGCAGTGGTTTGCCTAAATAGAGGATTCTGTTTACCTCTAGGAATCACCACGCCAGAAGCAAGAATACGGAGATATTTTATTGTGTGATTGTGTGTGTGTGTATATTGGTGGGGGGATGGTACTTTTATGGTTTTTTTTATTGGATTCCTTAGTCATCTTATAACAATAAAGTAAAGTTTTTTTCTTTCTTCTTTTTTTTTTTGCTCTTGCTCCGTATACGCCTATACTACAATGTTGTATAATTCCCTTTGTCCTTTTTATCGTCTTTGAAATAAAATTTTTTGTTGTGGCACATTTTATTTGGCAGTAAAACGTCTTCTTTTGTGGTATGTTGTCAACATTTGTCATTAGGATTGAGGTATGGGAATATCGGAATTGTTCACAAGCTTCCAACATGGTCCTTTGGGTGTGATTTATACATGTCCTTCTTGTGTGGGACGAAACCTAGGTGATGAATTGAAGAATCACCAAAACCATAGCGAATGGCATAATTGTTTGTTGATCACCTTTTGAGTGATCATTTTTGTCTACATGGGTTGCCTTGCTATGCCTTTAACATTTGCTTCTAAGAATGATTGAATCTTTCGGTACAACCAGAAATTATGTATAAGAAAGGTTTAGTATTTGAGAATGCCTAAGGCTGTGAAAAGCAATGATTATGAGAGATGAGACATAAGCTTAGCTCTTCAATAGTGTTTCGTGTGTTCTAATGCATACAAATTTTGTTATTTTTTGATAACACTCCGAAAGCTCCGAAAGACGTGACTACTCCAAGTTTTGCAGTAATTTGAGTGTTCGAAGTGCTTCGAACTCTGAGATATATCCCAGATATATTTGAGATCTTACATATATCAAGATATCCAAGTTAGGGAAGGGAGGAACAATTGGCTGTCACATACTAAACCACAATACTTTTAATGGTAACATATCGATTTTATTGCAAAAACAAAATTCTCTCGAAATCTACAATAAAGACACATGCTGGTCACTATGTGATCGAACCTGTGATGAAGAAGATCGTGTTGCGATTGACAATTAAAGGCATTCAGATAGCATACTAGAGCTCCGTATTGCCGAGGAGACAGCTTGCGATTTATTTTCTTTAACGATCAGTTACTTTTGTGAGCGGAGCTTTAAGTTATGCCGACCACATGCTGGCGCAACTATTTCGGGGAGCCTCGGGTCCTGTCACATTTCAGGGATCTGTAATTTTACGTCGATTCCGAACGACTATGCACAGTCTTTGAGATACAGTGAGATATTTGAGAAACCGATATAGGGAATCGAAATACTGAATTTGACATTTTTTGAGACTTTCGTACCCAAAGAGTTAAAGAAAATATCTTATGTTTGACGAGGATAAAAACCAAACGATGCTTAATAGAATTCCAGCTTTATATTCTGAGCTCTTCGGAAAAGCGAAATAAATTGTAATAATCAAAATAAAGTACTAATCGGCAGTCAAGCTACAGTTCCTTATGGTGCAATGAAAAGCATTAACTAATGAAGAGAGCAGCAACACAGAGAAATCAAAGGCAAAAACAAGGACAGATGGATAATGCCATGACTTGCATTTGTTCACGTTTTCCGCATTAAAATGATCAATTTCAATTTGGAGAGTACGTTTTATTTAATGGCTGAAATCATTCAAAGAAAATTTTCCTCAAAACTATTCCCTTTCCGTTAAAAAAAAATTACTCATACGCCAGAGTGTCCCATACTTTTATTCTAATTTATTTCAAACGATGATGAAAATTCATTAAATGGTGTGTTTGATTATTTAAGAAAGGCGATATTGCGCATAAAAAACATATAGTTCGGTCAATATAGAGACTCATAACCTATCGACACACTAGCCTCGATTAAAGTTGGCATTCCACGATCAACCAAAGTGGTTTTAATTTCAGTTAGAAGTTTATTGCATATAAAGCAAAACTGAGACATTTCGAGCTATAAAATAGCACAAATAATAGAAGCTTGTGCAAAGTACGTACATATATTCACTTGGACTTAACCTTAAGCATTAAAAGAAAGAGGTACATATATGATGGAGACCTACGAACAATAGCATAGCCAGATGTTTTCAAAGCTACGTGGGTAGAAGCGATTGAATCAGGGACTTACTATCTTTTGAGTAAATGTATTCTGACTAGTATGTATAGTACTAGCTGACTCGCCCGTCACCGTAGCTCGGGCCTACAGTCATCGAGTGTATAGCATCAACGCTGCTTGCTTTAGATGAACATAGAATTCATGTTGCTGAAGACGAAATTTAGTTTATGTTGTTCAGGTGAATTCTATTCAGTGGTTTTACAACACCCCGTTCCTGTCCCCGTCCAAATATGGGATGAAGTCAAGAGAATTATTGCAATTGGTTCAGTATTTTTTTAGTTTCCGGCTACGTTCACGTTCCCATGGTAATATAGAAATGGAATATAACCCATGTTACTCGGGGAAAATGAAGCACTTTAACGGTGAAAGACCTTTTTTAATCGGTCCAGTATTTTCTAAGCTCCCGTTTATAAGGGGTGGTTAAGTTCGAAGGCCGATATTGATTTTGAATAAAACACAAATTATTTAGGAAATTATTATCATTTCCTTTTATTGCGATAGTATTAATATGGTTGAATTATGTATGGAACAAAATATCGCCCAAATGGCCGCCGCTACCTCCATCCGATGGTTCAAATTTTCGATGACTCTGAAGAATAATTGAGATTCTATGCCGTCAATGTGCCGAATTATTTCATCCTTTAGCTCTTCAGTTGTTGCTGGGTTATCCATGCACACCTTTTCATTGACATAACCCCAAAAAAAGAAATCCAACGGTGTTAAATCACATGATCTTGGCGACCAATTGACATCGACACCACGTGAGATAACACGGCTATTGAGTTTGCCGCGCAAAATAGCCATTGATTTGTAAGCTGTGTGGCAAGTGGCACCGTCCTGTTGAAACCACATATCGTACACATCTCTGTCTTCCAATTTCAATTTGAAAATCAATATCATCTCACGATAGCTTACATCATATTCACAATAACTGACTGACCGGTCTCATTTTGAAAAAAATGCGGCCCGATGATACCGCCTGCCCATAAACCACATCAAACAGCCACTCTTTATGTGTGCATTGGTTTTTGTACAATCACTCTTGGAATATAATTCGCCCAAATGCGGCAATTCTGCTTATTGACGAATCCACTGAAGTCTAAATATACCCCTTATCATTGAAAATGACTTTCTTTCATAAATTGATCATCAACTCCTACCATTTCTAGCCACCATTATAACCATTGACGACTCAGAGCTTGAAATGGTGAAGAGGCTATAGTTCTTGAGTCAATTGAACCTTATAAGCGTGTAAATGCAAGTCCTTATGCATAATGCTTATCAATGTCGAGGGTTCGAGGTACAATTGTTGAGCACGACGATGATTTGAGGTGGATGGCTCTTCAGTCATACTATCGCTAATAGCAGCAATATTTTCTGCAGTACGAGCTGTACGAATATGTGCTATGGCGTTTTAATCAGAAAATGTTCTTCTTCAGACCCGATTTGCTAAAATTTTCCAAGTTTTTTTTTTAGATTGTACGCACATTTAGAAGATTAAACTGACTAAAAAAATCAGGAAGTCCACGATATGCATTTTGATTTGATGGACCATTTTCATAATAAGCCTGAATAACTTTAACGCGTTGCTCGATTGTGCATCATTCCTTGGTTTAAATGAATTAGTCTGAAATTGAGAAATGAATGAAATGCAGAAAAAACTTGACGTTTAGGTGTGGTTCACATACAACACTGGCTTTTAAAATCTAACCATTTTTCAATTCCGATGCCTCTCCCATCTTTGTTCCAAATATTATTCAATACGACTCAGTAGTTTTGGACCCTGCTCAGTACAAAATTTAGGTTCTCATTAACGTTCTCGTTTACGTTCCCGAAGGAATATAAGAATGAAGCATGGCCCATGTTGCTTTTATGTGCATATCAAGTATAATGTGACTCCTAGAATTGCTATATCTTAAGAATATTTATAACTAAACAAAAAAGTCATGAGGACCATTTTAAAAGAGAAAAGATCTACAACTTTGTTCTGAGATATCTTTGTAGATAAAACTTACCGTTTTCGAGATAAATCGATATAAAAAAACCTTAAATTTTCAACATTAACCCCAAATAACTTTTGTAGCACGCAGAGAATCGAGAGTGATTTTTAAACTATTTTTATTTTATTTATTTATTTATTTCAGTGAATAGCTTAACACAGTAAGATACATATCTTATAAAAAACTATATTTTTCAAAAGTTGACCAAAGCTCTCCGCCAATATTTAGCTCCCCGAGAGTTTTTGTTACATATTCGACCACAGTTTTTATGTCTAAATTGGCCAGATTATTAACCCTAGAAATCTGATGATAAATGCTATAGCATTTTCGGCAACGTTTAAATTGATGTCCAGAGAAAACATTTTGGATTTCAATTTATGAATGTTTCCACGTGTTTTTTAATCTAATAAATAAAAAGATTAATACAGTTTTTAACAGTTAAAACACTTTTTATATTTCCTCAGATGTACATTTCAGAAGCAATGCTTCCATCAATTTGTTTGAAAAGCTGTCTCAAACTTAAAAGGTTAATGTTTCTTTGAGAAACTGTCTACCCAAGTTAGACCAAAAACATATCGGATCATAAACAGTCTTCGAGGTTGTCAAAACAACAAAAAATGCAGTATGCCATCATTTAAAGGCCTTGCGATAAAATGAATATCGAAATACTTTTGATAAATTAAATTCTTCTCAATGTTAAATCTGTTGGAAAATAAGAAGCATGCAATGGTTTGTACAGGAAGGAGGAGGCACTTTGTAATCAACAATAACAGAGCTCATGGCGAGTACCGTTTGATGTTCTTTACATTCTTTTCATTCTTTCGGAGTGAAATACTTTTGTCTGTCAGTTATGATTAAGCAACCGAATCTGAAAGGCATCGGAAAGTTGGAACTGGAAGGCAATATCAAAAGCAATAATTAATTAATATTGAATAGTGGTTTTTTAAGGAAATTCCTGTTTCCAACCTAAAATTTGTTCTTTTACACGTATTTGTTGCGAAAGTTGATTGGGTCGTTCTTTTTCTTGGCTAAAAGAGAGGAGTTTCAATAGAGAATGGTCGAACGATGCGAAGGTGCATGTTACAGTTGAGTAGCTCACTGGCTATACGAACTCAAGATCTGTGCATTCGATCTTCAGTCTTGGCATTGGTAAAGTTATTTATAAAATGATAATATCGAAGAGGACTAACAGCACCCAACCAAGAAATCTGATGACTGTCCAAGCCAGGTTCACACTGTACAATTGGACAGACTTCGTTTGATGGAAGTTGGATGGCCGGATGTAGTTTGCGCTCACACTTATAAAGCTTGTCGTCCAACTTTATGTCACATGCTCTTCCACTCCGTCCAACTTCTAGATTTTCAAAAATATTTGAAAACCATCCAACAAGCTGGTCAAGCGGTCGTCTGAGGGTTCACACTATCAAGCATTGGTTGTTTAAGCCAAAGTCTGTCCAACTAATTGCACAGTGTGAGCTCGGATAATAGACTTGATAGATTTTCACGAATTTAATTTTCTTGTCTGATTAATGCCCTTGTTTGATGAGGAGAGAGGTCTGATGACTGGTTTCCAATTAGCTACCGAATATTTTGTTTTTCTTTAAAAATGCTGTCTACATTATTTTAATTCCTATTTTCCATAACACCGTTTAAGTTAAATGAATTTTTCACTCATTTTTAATTTTAATAATTTGAATAAAAAATTTATAAAAAATTTAATTTTGCACAGTTTTAGAAATCAAACTTTTAGGATCATTTACAAATCCAAGCATTTTTCAAATTTCAACTAGCATAGAAAACTTAGTGATTTTTCCAATTGTGCAACTTTACAATGATCAGGAAGCACAAATATCTAATCCTCTGTTTCTAATACCAATTTTCTAGTTCAAAAAATGTTCTTTCTAGCTTTTTCTAGGTTCCAGTTGAAAGAATAAGAACTTTAATCGTTTATGGATTGTTGGCGTAAAATCGGTCTTTAAATGTTCTTAAAAAATTTGATTCCAACTGCCTGAGGCAAAAACTAGAAATAAATAATTCAATAAATAGGGTGGCGCAAGAGAACGGGTAGCACCGGGGCCTTGTACATTTCTCACAACCATGCCTTGCAAAGGAAGAAAAAGTGAGAAAGTGCCAATGCATCGCAAGAGGTGTTGTGCTTTGATTTTCGATCTGTTGGGATTCGAATCACAAACCTCAAGCGAAGTTGTACTATTTCTGTGAAATTGTAATATTAATTCTGAGAATCACTGTACAGTATGTACCTACAATTGTACCAACTGCTTAACGAATATCATTTACTTTGTAACTAGTTGACTTTAACTTTCTGTTAATAAATTCTCTTTCCTTTTTATACAAACCATCATCAAGTACACATCGTCTTTTGATTGATCTGGCTCAAAAGGTTATGGGCCCAGACTACTAGTAGAATTAAAAAAAGTTAAATCCGTTTTAATCTCGGTAATCTTAAAATTAATATTGTAAAGAAAAGTATTTTTCGGACTTAAATCAATAATAGATTTTAGATTGAGATTTGGTTGTTTGGTAAGATTGTGCAATTTTTTTTACCTTATTCTCAACATGGATAGTGATTTATTGAAGATCGATAAGTTAATCTCTTGTGAGCAATGGAGTACCTGGAAATTTCAGGTTAAAATTTTGCTAAACGCTAGTGATCTTCTTGAGGTTGTAATGGGCGAAGAGACGGCACCGGTTCGAACAGCCACGGTAAAAGCGGAGGATTTTGACAACAAATTCAAGTCTTGGGTTTCAAAAGATAGAAAAGCGCAAAATATTATAGCTACAACAATTGGAAGGCAACCACTTGTTCATATTCTGAACTGCACGACGTCAAAGGATATGTGGACAAAATTAAATGCGGTTTATGAACAAAAGTCGGAAGCAAGTGTTCACATGCTACACCAAAAGTTTTATTCACTTGGAAGAAGATCAAACGATGATATAGCAACGCACATTTCTCGATTGGAATCAATTGTGTAACAGTTAAAAGAAGCAGGAGAAGATATATCGCCAAACATGGTTATCAGAAAGATACTGATGACTCTACCAGCATGTTTAAATCATTTTTTTAGCGCCTGGGAGTCGACAGCATCCAAAGAAAAAACATTGGAGAATCTAACATCGAGACTGATAATGGAAGAAACTCGGTTGCAATCATTCAACAAAACATGCACACCATCACCGACCACGACTCATGCACAAGAGCAAAGTGAGAGTGCTTTAGCTGCCCATCAATTTAAGAGGGGTGAAGATAGACGCAAACCCAAAAATTTTAATAAAAAGGGCAAGTGCTTCCTATGTAAAAAAACAGGGCATTGGAAACGGGATTGTCCCATGAACAAAAAATCCACAGTTAATTTCGCTGAAACGGAAGATTTTAATGCATTTGTTGTAAACACTTCACACGGCATCGATACAGTGACAATTGACGACTGGATACTTGACTCAGGTGCCAGTCATCACATGAGTTTTCGCAGTGAGTGGTTTTATAACTACAAGTTGCTTGACACACTAATGCCCGTAGTTATTGGGAACGGAGAAAAAATATTTGCTCTTGGGATTGGTACTGTCAACGTTTTAGTATTTAATCAAAAGAAATGGTCGCAAAAAAAATTAGAAAATGTTTACTTTGTTCCCAAGCTTAATATAAACTTACTCTCTTCAGGAACCGTAATGGAAAAAGGTTTTAGAATGGTGTCGGATGAAAAAAAATGTGAAATTCAGAAAAATAATCGCACTGTGGCCGTGGGAACACGATGTCGTAGACTCTACAAGATGATGTTCCGTGTGCTGGTGAATGCTAATGACATTGGTGGGGCTGGAGATGATGGTGAAGAAATGCGAAACCCTGAAGTTGGTCACAGTGGTGTTGATGATGAGATCAGGGCGGCAAATGTGGTGAGGAAAGGCGAGACGCTGAAATTGTGGCATCAAAGATTTGGCCATCTGTGTGCAAATCAAGTAGATCTGTGCTTAAGGAACGAGGTATCGAGTTTGTGGATAACAAGCATTTTTTCTGTGACGATTGTATCTATGGTAAACAATCGAGGTTACCTTTTAAAAGCAGCGGGTCGAGGGCTACATCAGCAGGTGAATTATTCCACACAGATTTGTGTGGTCCAATGCAGACTCCATCGGTTGGTGGATCAAAATATTTCGTTCTTTTCAAGGACGATTACTCTAATTATAAATATGTATATTTTATTACCGAAAAAAGTGAGCTTCCTTCTATTCTTCAGATATTTTTGGACGCGGTGAAGCTTGATGTAAATCGGACCATAGCCACTCTTCGATCTGATAACGGACTAGAATTCAAGAACAATGATGTCGCAAGGATCCTAAAGAAGAACAGAATACGACATCAGACCAGTGTTCCATATAATCCCGAACAAAATGGTCGTGCTGAGCGTGACATGAGATTCATCGTTGAAATTGCTCGAACAATGTTGCACGCAAAAAATCTTCCAATAAAGCTGTGGGCTGAGGCAGTAAATACTGCAGTTTTTCTTATAAATAGATATGGTGCAAGCCCTAAAAATGGCAAAACCCCCTATGAGCTTTGGTTTAAACAACAGCCCTCCTTTGAAAATCTAAAGGTGTTCGGTACCGAGGTATTTATACATGTTCCCAAGGAGAAGCGCCGAAAATGGGACAAAAAGTCGCAGCATGGGTATTTTGTTGGGTATCCTATCAATCAAAAAGGTTACCGTGTATGGTTGTCCGATACTAGTAGGATATGGGATACTTGGGCCTGGGAATTTTCTGATGAGCGTGGGAAAATTCTGAGCGAGCCAAAAGGGTGCCGTCGGTCTGATCAAAGGGAGATAATAGCGTTTAGAGTCACGTAGGTTGAAGATCCTTACGATGGGATGAGAGTAAAGAAAAAAATGAAAAGTAATGTTGTGTGTGTGCTAAGAATCAAGAATAGACACGATCTGTTGATAGATCTTAGAACGGGGGTGTGAAATTTTGGTAATTTGTTGATAGATATAGGAATAGGTAGGACTGAGATTGTGATATGAGATAAGAAAATAGAGACAATAAAGGGGGAAGATGGTTTCTATTGAGTATTTTTTATGGTTTTTTGTTTTAGATTTCGTTGGCGCTTGGAAGTGGTTGATTTTTTTTTTTTATATGTTTGGAATTTGTTTGAGGATGAGGTGAGGGTAGTAGGAATGTTTTTTGGTTTTGGTTGTAGGCTAGAGAATTTGGTCACGTCCGATATTTGGTTGGGGATAGATTGTGTATGAGCAAGTCGTTTAACAGCTTAGCATGAAAGGTTGTTGTCATGTGGTTGTTTTACTCTATACCGTAGGGTAAGGAAGTGACCCATGTTCGCATAGCAATAAAATCCATGATCAATGTTGAAATCGAGTATCTGTGTAGCATAGAAAGGTAAAATAAACCAATACTCATTGTAAGGAAAGATGATGATGCTAATACAAAGGCAAAGGTATATTTTGTTGTGAATATCGTCGGATTGATATGACAGGCAGAAACGAAGTGAAACAAACGAATAGGTTTTTTGTATTAGATTTCACTGGCGGTTGGTGATGGCTGGATTTTTTTCTTGCAATTTGGTCTCATTCGATATTTGTGTGTACATTTTACACGTTAGCATGATTGGTCTTTGGTCTCTATGCCAAAGATTATGGATGGTTTTTTATTGAAAGGAAATATTATAAGGTTATCGGCGTTGAACAAAGGATAATAAAAGCGTCTAGAGGCACGTGGACAATTGGTAAAGAAAAATTGAAGCTGTGTGTATTTTGAACAATACATACGATCCGTTGATAGATCTTAGAACGAGGATGAGAGATTTTGGTAATTTGTTAATACTTGACGATAGAGAATTTTATCACGTTCGATATTTGTTTGGGCATAGATTGGACATGAGCATGAAATTTTACAGATTAGTATGAAAGGTCATTGGCATGTTTTATTATATGCTATAGAGTAAGGATGGTGATTTCTAGAAAGAAATTACTATAAGGTTGTCAGGGGTTGAACAATCCCGTCCCCCGGAAGGAATAAGGTAATTTTTGATTAAAAGCTACTACGCAGTATTAGAGCTGTTTAAAGCAAGTGAATTTGTGTCATTCAATTTTAAAGCAAAGTAAAGGTGTTTCATTTATGATCACTTAGATTAATAGGAGCGATTTGACGATACCTTTTTGCCATAAAAAATTTCAATAAATTAAGTAATAAAATATGTTTAGAAGACTTATAATCATGCTCTTTAGGTATGGTGTATGGATCCACTTTAACTGTAATGATGTTCAAAGATTATATGGTTCTCTGCCTTAAGAACGCAAGAAGTTATTATAAGGGTGTCGGTCTGAACAAAGGGAAATAATAGCGCTTAGAGGCACATTTACAGTTGGCAGGTTGAAGATACTTACGATGGCATGAGAGTAAAGAAAAAATGAAAAGTAATGTTGTGTGTAGTGCGAACAATACACAGGATCTGTTGATAGATCTTAGAACGGGGGTGTGAGACTTTGGTAGTTTGTTGATATGTACTTACTTTAAGATATAGGAATAGGTAGGACTGAGGTTGGGATATGAGAAAAGAAAATAGAGACAATAATCGGATTTAATATTCTCAAATTTTAATCCGTTCTTATGTTGAAATAAACTCATCATAACATTTGTTTTGCCCCCCCCCCCCCCCCCCAATTAGAGGGGCCCGTTATTAATCCTCTAATACTTTTTGGCAACCTAAACTATAAAAGAGTTTAACTACAGTCACGATCAACAGTCGTACTGCATCTGTTCGAAGGTATACAGTGCTTAAACTGATACAGTTAAAAGCAGTTCAATACAGCTTATAACTATTTACATTCTATAATTCAACATCTACACTATGATGCAAATAAATGATGATTTAACAAAAGATCCCTCGTAATAATGGTCGTTATAGAAACGCTTTGTCTGTTTCCTAAAACTATAAAAGAGATTAACTACAGTCACGATCAACAGTCGTACTGCATCTGTTCGAAGGTATACAGTGCTCAAACTGATACAGTTAAAAGCAGATCATCACAGTTTATAATTATTTACATTCTATAATTCAACATCTACACTATGATGCAAATAAATGAAGATTTAACAAAAGAGCTTATTAAGACTACTGATGCTCTACGAAAAAAGTATAAAGCTCTGAGAGAGAGGAAAGAAGCGCTCGAACTTCAACTTGAAGAAACTTTCAAACCTATTACGAAACCTCTTAAAGATATAATAGAACACACAAAAGGAAAACATTCGAAAAAACCCCAACAACAGCATCATTTTGAGTCTCCGCACAAGAAAATAAAACTGAATTATGAAAATGAAAATGGTGATGATGAAGATGATGATGACGATGACTATGACGATGAGGATGTTAATGATGAATTTAGAACACCCAATATTAAGAACACTAGTACTTCACTCATGAATGAATCAACCCCTAAAACGTCCAAGCCATCGTCAGTTAGAAACAGAACTAGTAGAAGTGATCGTGTGCGAAGAAGAAGTCTTGCTCGCAACTTTGGTTTGCAATTAAAACAAAAATTTGAAGAAACTCCTCAGTCATATATAGATTTATTAATAAATAATTCTAAATCCCTTGACGAAGTGTATGGAGTTCATTTGAACAATGGTAAACTACAAATCGGGGACAAAGAGTTAAAAATTCGAGGAAAAGCACTAAAAATTAATAATAAGACATATAACGGCACGAAGGGTTTGTTTGAACTAATATTCAAGAAAAAACCTAACACTTCCTTATATAGTAAAGAAGATTTAAAAGCGTATAAAGATATAATGTATAATACCAATGCTTACAGAAGGTCCTACGATTCCAGAAACCAGATACTAGGTCATAGAGGATATAAATACAGGGAAATCATAAGTAAACTATTAAATGATGATAATAATCCTAGTGTCACTTCACCTTCAATCGGTTCTGGATTGATGCAATTATCAAATAATAAGAAAGAATTCTTCTGGGACAATCCAAACGAACTCGTAGATCGTTTAAGACTTCTTATTGCATCACAACAATCCGGTAACAAGAATCATTCTAACGAGATTGCTTCAATTATTGAAGAATTAAAGGAGGCCAATATAGTTCAGTAAAAAAAAGTATCGGACGTTTTTCAAATAGAACAGTGAAAGGGTGACCTGGACCCAGAGGAGTGAAAGGTGAACATCGTCCTATAGGATTGAAAGGAGAAAGAGGGTTGCCTGGCCCAGCTGGTGAAGGATTTGACAAAACTGAAAACGATGATTATAATTTAAAGAGGAATCGATTAAAATATTCAAGACCCCCGAAGAAAAGTGATGATGCAGCTTCAAAGAAATATGTTGATGGAGTATGTAATCAACTTAGAACATATTTTCAATTTCAATTAGAGACAATCGAAAAAAATTCATCGACAGTACAAATAGTAATAAACACATTAAAAACAACCACGATGAAACTCACTTTAATGAAAAAAAAAAAAAATTACATGTTTGAAAAATAAATATTTCTTATTAATATATACAATTTACGTGTTTTTTTTTAAAGACATATTATAAATGAGTTTGTAGATGTGCTGATATCCAAGAGTTGTGTTCAGAAGGAAAACCAAGCCATTTAACAAAAACTTTATTTTTTCTCCTACGAATCACTTTTCTACAAGATAAGTACCTATCGGGGCTCATAGAAACCATTTTTTACAGGGTGACCTTGAAAATATTCTAAGAGATGGGTGACAGGATTTGAAAGTTGAAATCTTGATATTTTTAATTTTCAAATGCATGTTTATATTTACTTATTCTCACAGGCCTTCAACTTTAAACTTGAAAATAACATGGATTCTGACACGGTTATATACTGTTGAGAGTAAATGTTTTCTCATTTGTATGATTAACGATGGTTTAACGACGTTACCATGTCAATCCATCTTTATGTACCATTCACACTGAATTCCTTCCACATGAGTGATTTTAAGGTACGATTAAATCGTTCAACGATCGATGCTTTAAGAACGCTAAATGTTGAGTAATGATTTATTTGATGCTGCTTCGTAAGATTTTCAAAATGCTTATTAAAAAATTCTTTTCCATCAACTGTCTGGAGATTCTTCGGAATTCGGAGATTTCAGAAAATTTCAGCTTGATATTTTCCTTCTCTAGAAAATCCGCAATATTTTTGTTTTTATCCTCTTCAGATAAACATATACTTGGCCACCCTGAAGCTTCTTGCTTTATTTTGAGGTAGTTATTCATTATTGAGGTAAATAATGCCTCAGAACCTGTCTGATGATGAGGACGAGGACTTGAAACTGATAGGGGGATCACCTCTCATAAACCCAGCTCACAGCTCTAAAGGTGTATGAAGATGTATGAGATATTTCTATAAAGAATTATCTTGACGAATCATACGAACTACATACACAATGTATTCAATTTGAAGTCGAGAAATTAGAGAAACACTTTTTTTTTTTTTTTTTTTGTAAATGCCATTGACAGCTAAAACTGAAATAATTACTAGAGACGAATCCGATATAAATCTTCGAGCAAATCCATCTGAACCTTAGTAACACATTGACAAGATAGCAGACAATAATGTCCAACATAAATATCAAGTTCATTTTCGATGAGATCCTGGATTTTATGAAAGCACATCAACATGAGCTGCTGGAGGAACATCATGAATATCTGACAAGATGCTTATCCTTCTTGAAGATGTATAGAAACGTATCCTCTACCACATCGAAACATGGATGTCATTTTGTTAACTGCCCTTGGTCAAAGAATTTATGCCAAGACGGACCTGATACTTGTGCATGTTATTTGATTGAAAATAGAATGCTCAAAGTAAAGAAGTTAATGTTGTTGTACGAAAGATTAAAATAAATAGATTAAAAATAAAAGAATCTTTGAAATGCAGCTTGCCGTCAAAATACATCTGCCCAAACTCTTCTCTCTTGACCATTAAGTTAGTCATTATTTGACATGGGTATCTGTGCATCTGAAAATGAGAATTATCGATATCTTCTCACTGTAATACATACATTTTCCAAGTTTACATAGACAGTTTCTATTTAAAACAAAAGGGGCCCCTCTCGTTGTAGCTTTAGAAATTTACTAAATGAGGGTCACGATCCAAAGAACTTAAAACAATTCATGGAAAAAAGAATTTCTTTTTTTGCAAGACACATTTTCAGCTTATGGAAAAATAAACTACAATTGATGCCTTAAATGAACTGAATGTTGAATAATGATTTATTTTATGGAATTTCGTCAAAATATAAAACGTCTTACTGAAAAACTCTTTTTTTCCATCTACGGTTTGCATGTTTTTTGGGATGTCGTGAGGATTTTTATAAAAATCGTTTTCATTGCCTCTGTAACAGATGACGCTGTCTTATTTCCTAAAGGAATCGCCCACGCAAATTTTGAAAATGCATCGATAAACGTCATTAAACCGTAGTATGAGATGATTTCAACTATGTCAGTTGTCATAAATCATTTATGGCTTTGATAGCAACCATTCGCCGATTGAAAATCTTTCGTGTCGAGCTGTGAAGTTCTTAAACAAAAACTTTTTGTGTGTGTTGTTTTTATATAATTGTATTTATTTCAATCTTTTATATAAACTCATAATCTTTTGAACTCTGCTTACATGATCCTCAATCTTAATACACGCACAAGTATCTGGCCCCATTTGACATGCATTTGAAGACCAAAGACAGTTTGTAAAATGACATCCGTAAATCGAAATATCATTGTCAACGTCCTTAAAATTACTTAAGAAAGAAATATTTCCAAGAAACTCTTCATAATGCTCCTCAAGCATATCATGTTGATATTGACTTAAAAAACTGGACATTCTACTTAAAATAAGACATATATTGATATTAGACATCATTGTAGTACAGTTTTGATTTGGAAATAAGAACTGAATTCGAGAACGATGTTTCCCCTACGTTTTATATGTAAATTTTTAGATTTAGTATTGGGAGTTATAGCGTGAGGAAGGAAAACCCGTCTTATTTTTATATTATAGATATAACTCCCACAAACAAATAGTATAAGTACACCCTTGATTGTTTGAAATCGGATCAAAAAGCAGATCAAACCAGTTAAAAGAGCAGATCAGACCAGTTCAAAAGCAGATCAGACCAGTTAACAGAGCAGATCAGAGCAGTTCAAAATTTAGATTTTAAACGACTTCAATAACCTTAAGCTACCAAAGGCAATAGTGACGCTTGTACAAAGAATTATGTTGTTGAATCATGCGAACAACTCAGACAATATATTCAATTTGAAGTCGAGAAATTAGAGAAACACTTTTTTTTTTTTTTTTGTAAATGCCATTGACAGCTAAAACTGAAATTATTACTAGAGACGAATCCGATATAAATCTTCGAGCAAATCCATCTGAACCTTAGTAACACATTGACAAGATAGCAGACAATAATGTCCAACATAAATATCAAGTTCATTTTCGATGAGATCCTGGATTTTATGAAAGCACATCAACATGAGCTGCTGGAGGAACATCATGAATATCTGACAGGATGCTTATCCTTCTTGAAGATGTATAGAAACGTATCCTCTACCACATCGAAACATGGATGTCATTTTGTTAACTGCCCTTGGTCAAAGAATTTATGCCAAGACGGCCCTGATACTTGTGCATGTTATTTGATTGAAAATAGAATGCTCAAAGTAAAGAAGTTAATGTTGTTGTACGAAAGATTAAAATAAATAGATTAAAAATAAAAGAATCTTTGAAATGTATTATTTCAAATCCAGCTTGCCGTCAAAATACAACTGTCCAAGCGCTTCTCTCTTGACCATTAATTTAGTCATTATTTGACATGGGTATCTTTGCATCTGAAAATGAGAATTATCGATATCTTCTCACAGTAATACATACATTTTCCAGGTTTAAATAGACATTTCCTTCGGTAACTGGCAGAAATTTATGGATTCTAACAACTTTCCTTGTTAAAGGTCAAATGATCACAAAAAATTAGCGCCGGCTATGAGGATGGATTGTTTTGAACCTTTGAACAAACCTTTGGATTATTATTTTGCTGCTGGTGATGTGGATACAAATATGCCCGTGACACAGACTCCATCGACGTCTTCTGTAATTCCACTTCATTAACCAATGAAAGACATACCACAAATACAACAACATCAACCTCAACTAGTGACCTTCGATCATGCCTACTCATATGCATACTACGAGGTAGGTGATGTCAAATTTCATACAAACATTCCTTACTACAAGGACAGGCTTTTGCCAATACTGCCAGTTCCTGGTCCATCAAAGAGTGTACCGAGGAATTCCTTTCCACCTCGGTCAGCAAAGAGCTTCCGCTCGAAAACACTTTATGCAGTTGATTCATCTGAAGATCGAAATGAATACATCACCAGATATGGCCCCACTGAAAATCATTACGAAGAAGTCGATGAACAAAAAACTCTCAAAGTCTTATCACACAATCTAATAGGTTCAGTTAATACTGATGCTGTCGAAGAAGAGCGACGACGTGTCCAGGATAACCATTTTCGAGTACTTGGCGAATTAAACTTGTCATTAGAAGCACTGATCATGCCACTAATATCACCCTAGTCAAGAGAAATGAGGCAACAAAATATGGTAGAAAACTAAAAAGAAACTATACTTTTATGACAATAGCTGAAACCGAATAATTAAAAAGGCTAAAGAAAATTTGTGTTAAGTTTTTTATTTCAAAAAGTTTTTAATTTTGCGGCCTTTCAAATTGAACCGCTTAATGTTTATATGAGAGTCGCTCAAGACTTTTATTTTCTGAAAATAATAATGAGAAGTAAATAAAAAAAATTATTTCAATTTTCGGTTTATTTTTATTTATCGAAAAAAATTTTTCTGAGATTGCAACAAATTGTTATTTTTATCGAAAAACAATTGAGGTTCATAGTTTACCTCTTCTTGAACTGGAAGCTTCTGCTTCCTCTTTTCCTTCGGTTTCTGCAATATGATTTGATCTTTTATAGTTTAGGTTGCCAAAAAGTATTAGAGGATTAATAACGGGCCCCTCTAATTGGGGGGCAAAACAAATGTTATGATGAGTTTATTTCAACATAAGAACGGATTAAAATTTGAGAATATTAAATCCGATTATTGTCTCTATTTTCTTTTCTCATATCCCAACCTCAGTCCTACCTATTCCTATATCTTAAAGTAAGTACATATCAACAAACTACCAAAGTCTCACACCCCCGTTCTAAGATCTATCAACAGATCCTGTGTATTGTTCGCACTACACACAACATTACTTTTCATTTTTTCTTTACTCTCATGCCATCGTAAGTATCTTCAACCTGCCAACTGTAAATGTGCCTCTAAGCGCTATTATTTCCCTTTGTTCAGACCGACACCCTTATAATAACTTCTTGCGTTCTTAAGGCAGAGAACCATATAATCTTTGAACATCATTACAGTTAAAGTGGATCCATACACCATACCTAAAGAGCATGATTATAAGTCTTCTAAACATATTTTATTACTTAATTTATTGAAATTTTTTATGGCAAAAAGGTATCGTCAAATCGCTCCTATTAATCTAAGTGATCATAAATGAAACACCTTTACTTTGCTTTAAAATTGAATGACACAAATTCACTTGCTTTAAACAGCTCTAATACTGCGTAGTAGCTTTTAATCAAAAATTACCTTATTCCTTCCGGGGGACGGGATTGTTCAACCCCTGACAACCTTATAGTAATTTCTTTCTAGAAATCACCATCCTTACTCTATAGCATATAATAAAACATGCCAATGACCTTTCATACTAATCTGTAAAATTTCATGCTCATGTCCAATCTATGCCCAAACAAATATCGAACGTGATAAAATTCTCTATCGTCAAGTATTAACAAATTACCAAAATCTCTCATCCTCGTTCTAAGATCTATCAACGGATCGTATGTATTGTTCAAAATACACACAGCTTCAATTTTTCTTTACCAATTGTCCACGTGCCTCTAGACGCTTTTATTATCCTTTGTTCAACGCCGATAACCTTATAATATTTCCTTTCAATAAAAAACCATCCATAATCTTTGGCATAGAGACCAAAGACCAATCATGCTAACGTGTAAAATGTACACACAAATATCGAATGAGACCAAATTGCAAGAAAAAAATCCAGCCATCACCAACCGCCAGTGAAATCTAATACAAAAAACCTATTCGTTTGTTTCACTTCGTTTCTGCCTGTCATATCAATCCGACGATATTCACAACAAAATATACCTTTGCCTTTGTATTAGCATCATCATCTTTCCTTACAATGAGTATTGGTTTATTTTACCTTTCTATGCTACACAGATACTCGATTTCAACATTGATCATGGATTTTATTGCTATGCGAACATGGGTCACTTCCTTACCCTACGGTATAGAGTAAAACAACCACATGACAACAACCTTTCATGCTAAGCTGTTAAACGACTTGCTCATACACAATCTATCCCCAACCAAATATCGGACGTGACCAAATTCTCTAGCCTACAACCAAAACCAAAAAACATTCCTACTACCCTCACCTCATCCTCAAACAAATTCCAAACATATAAAAAAAAAAAATCAACCACTTCCAAGCGCCAACGAAATCTAAAACAAAAAACCATAAAAAATACTCAATAGAAACCATCTTCCCCCTTTATTGTCTCTATTTTCTTATCTCATATCACAATCTCAGTCCTACCTATTCCTATATCTATCAACAAATTACCAAAATTTCACACCCCCGTTCTAAGATCTATCAACAGATCGTGTCTATTCTTGATTCTTAGCACACACACAACATTACTTTTCATTTTTTTCTTTACTCTCATCCCATCGTAAGGATCTTCAACCTACGTGACTCTAAACGCTATTATCTCCCTTTGATCAGACCGACGGCACCCTTTTGGCTCGCTCAGAATTTTCCCACGCTCATCAGAAAATTCCCAGGCCCAAGTATCCCATATCCTACTGATACTAATAAGATCAATATTTCTCGTAATATTGTTTTCAACTTTACGCAGTAGACAACACAGTTAAAGATTTGGAAAAAACAGAGCATGACGGAGAGCATTTCTGCAGCGACAAACAAAATCAAGCTTTTGCAACAACTAGTGCTCTAACAAACATGTTAGAAGGGTACGCGCTAGTAAACGAATGTTTGGAGCCAAAAAGTTATGAAGAGGCCATGAAATCAATTGATGCCAAAAAGTGGAGAGCTGCGATGGACGAGGAAATCAGTGCGCTTTATCATAATAAAACTTGGGATCTTGTTTTTCTTCCAGAGAATAGGCAAGTGATTGACAACAGGTGGGTGTTTAAAATAAAGTTGTCAAAGGAAGCAAAGATAGATCGGTTTAAGGCTCGACTTGTGGTGAGAGGATTTACTCAGAAGGAAGGCATAGACTACACTGAAACATTCAGCCCAGTTGCTCGGTTTGCATCAATCAGAGCCATCCCAGCCTGTAGGATATGATGACCGCAGCGGACGTGGGTGTAAGCTTAACAAAAGCCTTTATGGACTTAAACAGGCTTCCCGGTGTTGGAACGTACAGTTCACAAAGCTGTTGGAAAAATTCAATTTTCGCCCAAGTTCAGCGGACTCTTGTGTTTTTGTTCATCAGTCAGGCAAGGAAAAGGTTTTGATGGCGTTATACATCGACGATGGACTCATTGCTGCAAGTGATGGAAGAATTGTTGCCCAGCTCATCGAGTATTTAAAAACCTTTTTTGAGGTAAAGGTGACTAATGCGGATTTTTATCTGGGACTTCAAATCGAACGTGGGATAGATGGTTCTATTCATCTTAGCCAATCCAACTATTCGGAAAGATTGCTGCAAAAGTTTAACATGTCTGACTGTCATCCTGTATGCTCACCTACCGAAACATCAAAATTTGCATCTTCAGACATTCCTGTCGGCAAGTTTCCCTTTCGAGAGGCCGTAGGGAGCCTAATGTACTTGGCAGTAGCCACAAGGCCGGACATTTCCTATGCCCTGAGAGTTGTTTCAAGACATTTGGACAAACCGTCTCCAGAGCATGTAAATGCAGTAAAACGTATTTTTAAATACCTAAAGGGGACTTCAAATAATGGTATACTCTTTAAAAATAACTTAAACTTTAAACTTCATTCTTATAGCGACGCTGACTATGCCGGAGACATTCAAACTCGGCGTTCTACAAGCGGTTTCGTTTTTTTGGTTAATGGAACACCAATAAGCTGGGCTTCGCAGAGACAGAAAAGTGTCAGCCTGTCTACAACGGAAGCCGAATACATCGCTGCATCTGAGGCCGTAAAGGAACTAGTTTGGATAAAGCTGCTGTTCCAGGATCTACTTCTTGGAAAAGACCTTAAAGCAGTTCTTTTCATGGACAATCAGAGCGCCCTTAAATTGGTGAAAAATCCACAATTTCACAAGAGGACCAAGCATGTGGACATCCGGTTCCACTTCATTAGAGAGAAATTCAAAGAAGGTTTTTTCGATTTAGTTTATGTACCAACGCAAGACCAGATTGCAGATATTTTTACGAAGCCATTAAGTAAATTGAAATTTGAATACTTTTGCAAGAAACTCAATGTTTTGCCTAATTTAATTTGAAATTTAATATATTTTTTTTGGCTATTGAACTCATTATGAATTGTAAAAAAAAAAAAAAAAAAAATAGTTTAGTGAATTAATATTGAGAGGGAGTGTGAAATTGTAATATTAATTCTGAGAATCACTGTACAGTATGTACCTACAATTGTACCAACTGCTTAACGAATATCATTTACTTTGTAACTAGTTGACTTTAACTTTCTGTTAGTAAATTCTCTTTCCTTTTTATACAAACCATCATCAAGTACACATCGTCTTTTGATTGATCTTGCTCAACAATTTCTAACCATTTCGCCACGGGTGCAAGGCTGATAAGTGCTAAACAACTGTCATACTCTATATTTGAAACTTCTAATCCCCTTAACAGAAAACTGCTGAGCTTATTGGAGTAGAAACCTCACGAAGCAGCTTTTGAGTCCCCTCTTTATGGCCCCAAGCCTGCAAATAAGTCAGGCAGCGGCTCTCATAGAAAAGGAAGGCATGTAGAGTCTCCAACCATTCCGTTTGCTTACACTCCTTTTTTAAACAAACTAGTAATTTGAGGGCTTTTTGCCCAAATCCACTATTTCACTTAAACTCGCACAAATCTCTTTTTAAAAAACTCGGTCCCCTTAATTGTTTTAAGTAGTGTACACATAACATTCACCTCCTTTTGCTTTCATTGAAAACAATAATCAATATTCATACACTAATGATCCTGAATATAATCTAGAAACATATAAACAATTTCCCCGATTCTTTTCCTAAGCACAAAGATAAGCCTCCGCATAACAAATCAGCAACTAAATTATTTTCAATATCAATAAACTGAATAGATTTCACAACACGCACATAGAGTATTACTCTATAGTCTATACAATGCCACTCTTTGCCATATACTTTGGTTTCTTTGATTAATGCCCACTATATTATCCTACCACTTTCCTATACTTCCACAAACACATCGCGTTTGCTTTTGATACCACTTACTTAAAAACTGGATAATCATGTTTGTGTACAGAAGGAAAAAAAAGCTTTTCTGTTGGATGAAAGACTCCGATGTTATCGAGTGCGAGGATTCATAATTTAATCAACAATTCAATTTCAGGCTGACACGACCAGGCTTTTGAATGAAATACTCATATACTCACACATGCTTTTGCATGAAACGAGGCATTCGTTGGAATGGCATATAGCCAAGAGTAGACAAAAAAAAAAATCAATTATTTATTTTTCTTTCACTGCAAACTTGTTGATTGTTCTTCTTCTTACTGGGGCGGTCTTATGTGGAAATCTTCTCAGCTCCATTTCCATTCTTTTCCACCAAAGCTCATAAGAAAATGTTGAAATTCACAGAAAGAGGAATATACTTGAGGTAATTTCGAATTCAATCCTTCTTAGAAGAGGGTGCAACAAATGGAGTGGGAGTAATATTCCAATCACACGCCTGTCATAGAGTAAAAAAGGGTTGACACTTAATTGTACTTGTCAGTTGTCAGAATAGAAGGTTCACTGATTCTCATGAAGTTCTGATTTTATATTACCAAAAATTTTGTGGATTTCTACAAACACACAAGGGCCAAAAAATGTGTTCTTGATACTCTGGCTAGTCCTTGAAATGGGTCAGTAGTCAGAGGATCAGACTGTTCAAAAAAAGTTAAGTTAGGTACCAAATCAATTACGTACTAACAATTTGTCTGGCTTTTTGCTGTGTGAAAAAAAAAACCTATAATTCTAAAAAAACAGATATGGGTTGTGCTACTTCAGCGAGAAACTGCTAATTAGTTAAAGTGCTTTTCTGAGAAAAAAAGAAAAAAACATTGAGTATTATATTCACTACTACTTCTTCTACATTAAAATATATATATGTAATAATGGTTTGTCAGAACACACATTTCTCATTTCCGCTAATGGCACCCCTTGGCAACCATCTAACCGAAGGCACATTTGTTTCGATTCTAGACAACACTAATGAGCGAGCTTATAGGAGTACCAAACAAAAGAATAACCACACTCCCATGGGGCATGATGTATACAAGCTACTCCCATTTTATTTCAAAATGAATAGAATCAAAGTAGTTTGATTTCACTAATTCGATTGAGACCTATGCCCCACAAACACACTACATCGGAATTACATTCTGAAGCGTAATAAAAAGCCCATTCAGCAATATACACTTTCTATAGTCGATAGTCGACACCCTTTCAACGAATAGAAGTTAATACATTATAAATGTATTGTGCATACTGTGCATACAACACACAGACATACTTTCATATTACAGTAATACAAAAGGTAGTCGTATTCCAAACCGAAACAAATAGTAACCTTAGCCTTATGCTTCATCCTCTTTGCAAAGATTAGGACGAGAGAAGTCGAGAACCAGTCGAGTGTCGGTCGAGTCTATATATAGGAGGACGGACGCATCGCTGAACTTTTCCAATTTGCCATTGATTCAAGAAATACCAGCAACAAAATTACAATAAATTTGGAATTCTATTGCAAATGAGAATTTTCTCTAATTAGCGAAGTTCTGGGGAATAACCACCACCGCGCACCACAACCAAGCAACAAAAGTCCTAGCTTGGTGGTAGCACATAATCGAACAACGACAAAGCATAGTAGCTATCATCCTTCTAAATGGACTTGATTCCGTCTGTTTTGATGCTGATGGTACAGCTGCTGCTGCTGTAGCTGCTGCACCAGCAAAGAATATACACTTGGAATTTCAATTCAACAATTGAGTTTTCAGTTTTTGCTAAAAGAAATTCAAAGCTTGTAGACAGACCCACACCCACACACACACACACACATACAAAACAAAAAGGAAACGAATAAGAGGTGGTGGAAAGTACAGATAGTGCTTTGGATCTTTTGTTACCACATTACAAGGGTCTTGCATTTGGTGGGGGTTGTTGGTTGGTTGGCTAGTGAAAAACCAGACATCGTTTTTCGGTTATATTTCAAGTTGGAAATTGTACCCACGCGAAAAAGGATTCGTTTTGTCCTTTTTTCTCTTCTTCTGTGTTGAGATTAATTCGTCTGACAGGAAAAAGATCTGTTTGACTGTTTCTAATGAGGGTTTTTCTTTTTTCATATCTTTTGTTGCTTGGTGAAAATATGGCCACATTTAAAGTGGAAAATTGGCCTAAGTGGCAAATAACTTTCTGGCTTAATGGCATGGTCTTGTTTATTTTGTAGAAGAAAGAAAAAATATATATTTTTCCTTTCCAAAGATATTGTCGCACCAGGGCGAACAGATGTGCGGCTAATTAAATTATTGTTTTTTCTTTTTTCCATTGAAAAGGATACGACAGCAGTCATTTTTGAGTATTTGGGTGCTTCCACCGCCGAAAATGGATTTCTTCTCTTTGCCTGAATACATTTTGACTAGTATCGTCTGTTTGAATGTTGTGTGAAACGCTTAAATAATTTTATTTAGTACGTCAGCCCTGAAAGTTACTTTCATTGATTCCCAGGCAGGCTGTGTTAACAATTTGTTCAAAGATCCATATTATAATTGTCATTTAATTTTCTTCCATCAGCTTGTGCTTCGGTATTCAGTCATCAAGAATCAAAGGATCAAACAACAGTCACATAGAACTTTTACAATCAAAAAATTTTAATTTCTTACTTTCTATGAAAGAGGGGTACGTGTTGATGCTTCGACCCGTTAACACGTTGCTGTCTGGATAGTGAACAGTTACTTACTTACTTACTTAGGTGGGCATTACAGTTCGGGGTGAACCTGCGCCTCAACCAACATCCTTCTATAACGATTTCGATCTCGGGCGAGCTCTCTCCAGTTTCGCACTCCAAGTCGGTTGAGGTCTTCATCCACTTGATTGCGCCACCTAAGGCCGAGGCCACGCAGCCAGCGATAAGCGAGCGAGCGAGCGACTGAGCGACATGAAAAAATTAAAACAAATGAAATTGCATTGAACTGGCCATGCATTGAGCGAGCGATGAGCGATTTTTTTAAGCGACTGAGCGACGTCGCTCTGTCACCAAACTTGTTCTAATTTTTAGTTTATCGCTTAGCGTCAAGAGCAACAGATAGAGAAGATACAACAAATATAAACGTAGGGCTCTTGACAACGGCATTTTAACAACTAATCGCTAAAGAAATGTCGCTCACGAAACGAGTGGCCCGTCGCTCGACTTTGTCGCTTAATCGCTGATCGTTCAATCGCTCGCTCGCTTATCGCTGACTGCGTGGCCTTAGCCTAAGACGAGGTCTTCCCCTTCCGCGATTTCCCTGCAATGTGCTTTCGAACACCCGACGAGCCGGAGCGTTTGGGTCCATCCGCTCTACATGGCCCAACCATCGTAGCCTCGTGATGCGTACTCTTCTGGCTACGCCCATGTCGCGGTACAGCTCATACAGCTCGTTGTT